>OZ024867.1:39623404-39638404 GCA_964017155.1 Oasisia sp. SBJ-2009
TGATGTTAACAAGTCAGTAGTCTGTTATTGTTAACAAGTCAGTAGTATGTTGATGTTAACAAGTCAGTAGTATGTTGATGTTAACAAGTCAGTAGTCTGTTGATGTTAACAAGTCAGTAGTCTGTTGATGTTAACAAGTCAGTAGTCTGTTGATGTTAACAAGTCAGTAGTATGTTGTTGTTAACAAGTCAGTAGTCTTTTGTTGTTAACAAGTCAGTAGTATCTTGATGTTAACAAGTCAGTAGTCTGTTATTGTTAACAAGTCAGTAGTATGTTGATGTTAACAAGTCAGTAGTATGTTGATGTTAACAAGTCAGTAGTCTGTTGATGTTAACAAGTCAGTAGTCTGTTGATGTTAACAAGTCAGTAGTCTGTTGATGTTAACAAGTCAGTAGTATGTTGTTGTTAACAAGTCAGTAGTCTGTTGATGTTATTAAGTCAGTAGTATGTTGATGTTAACAAGTCAGTAGTCTGTTGGTGTTAATAAGTCAGTAGTATGTTGATGTTAACAAGTCAGTAGTCTTTTGATGTTAACAAGTCAGTCGTTTCTTGATGTTAACAAGTTAGTAGTTTCTTGATGTTAACAAGTCAGTAGTATGTTGATGTTAACAAGTCAGTCGTTTCTTGATGTTAACAAGTCAGTAGTCTGTTGATGTTAACAAGTCAGTAGTCTGTTGATGTTAGCAAGTCAGTAGTCTGTTGATGTTAGCAAGTCAGTAGTCTGTTGATGGTAACAAAACAGTAGTCTCTTGTTGTTAACAAGTCAGTAGTCTCTTGATGTTAACAAGTCAGTAGTCTGTTGATGGTAACAAGTCAGTAGTCTGTTGATGTTAACAAGTCAGTAGTCTGTTGATGTTAACAAGTCAGTGGTCTGTTATTGTTAACAAGTCAGTAGTCTGTTATTGTTAACAAGTCAGTAGTATGTTGTTGTTAACAAGTCAGTAGTCTTTTGTTGTTAACAAGTCAGTAGCATCTTGATGTTAACAAGTCAGTAGTCTGTTATTGTTAACAAGTCAGTAGTATGTTGATGTTAACAAGTCAGTAGTCTGTTGATGTTAACAAGTCAGTAGTCTGTTGATGTTAACAAGTCAGTAGTCTGTTGATGTTAACAAGTCAGTAGTATGTTGATGTTAACAAGCAGTAGTCTGATGATGTTAACAAGTCAGTAGTCTGTTGATGTTAACAAGTCAGTAGTATGTTGATGTTAACAAGTCAGTAGTCTGTTATTGTTAACAAGTCAGTAGTCTGTTATTGTTAACAAGTCAGTAGTCTGTTATTGTTAACAAGTCAGTAGTATCTTGATGTTAACAAGTCAGTAGTATGTTATTGTTAACAAGTCAGTAGTATGTTGATGTTAACAAGTCAGTAGTCTGTTGATGTTAACAAGTCAGTAGTCTGTTGATGTTAACAAGTCAGTAGTCTGTTCATGTTAACAAGTCAGTAGTCTGTTGATGTTAACAAGTCAGTAGTATGTTATTGTTAACAAGTCAGTAGTCTGTTATTGTTAACAAGTCAGTAGTCTGTTATTGTTAACAAGTCAGTAGTATCTTGATGTTAACAAGTCAGTAGTCTGTTATTGTTAACAAGTCAGTAGTATGTTGATGTTAACAAGTAAGTAGTATGTTGATGTTAACAAGTCAGTAGTCTGTTGATGTTAACAAGTCAGTAGTCTGTTGATGTTAACAAGTCAGTAGTCTGTTATTGTTAACAAGTCAGTAGTCTGTTATTGTTAACAAGTCAGTAGTCTGTTATTGTTAACAAGTCAGTAGTCTGTTGATGTTAACAAGTCAGTAGTATGTTGATGTTAACAAGTCAGTAGTCTGTTATTGTTAACAAGTCAGTAGTCTGTTATTGTTAACAAGTCAGTAGTCTGTTGTTATTAACAAGTCAGTAGTTTTTTGTTGTTAACAAGTCAGTAGTGTCTTGATGTTAACAAGTCAGTAGTATGTTATTGTTAACAAGTCAGTAGTATGTTGATGTTAACAAGTCAGTAGTCTGTTGATATTAACAAGTCAGTAGTCTGTTGATGTTAACAAGTCAGTAGTCTGTTGATGTTAACAAGTCAGTAGTCTGTTATTGTTAACAAGTCAGTAGTCTGTTATTGTTAACAAGTCAGTAGTCTGTTATTGTTAACAAGTCAGTAGTATGTTGATGTTAACAAGGCAGTAGTCTGTTCATGTTAACAAGTCAGTAGTCTGTTGATGTTAACAAGTCAGTAGTCTGTTATTGTTAACAAGTCAGTAGTCTGTTATTGTTAACAAGTCAGTAGTATCTTGATGTTAACAAGTCAGTAGTCTGTTATTGTTAACAAGTCAGTAGTCTGTTATTGTTAACAAGTCAGTAGTCTGTTATTGTTAACAAGTCAGTAGTATGTTGATGTTAACAAGGCAGTAGTCTGTTCATGTTAACAAGTCAGTAGTCTGTTGATGTTAACAAGTCAGTAGTCTGTTATTGTTAACAAGTCAGTAGTCTGTTATTGTTAACAAGTCAGTAGTCTGTTATTGTTAACAAGTCAGTAGTATATTGATGTTAACAAGTCAGTAGTCTGTTATTGTTAACAAGTCAGTAGTATGTTGATGTTAACAAGTAAGTAGTCTGTTGATGTTAACAAGTCAGTAGTCTGTTGATGTTAACAAGTCAGTAGTCTGTTGATGTTAACAAGTCAGTAGTCTGTTATTGTTAACAAGTCAGTAGTCTGTTATTGTTAACAAGTCAGTAGTCTGTCATTGTTAACAAGTCAGTAGTATCTTGATGTTAACAAGTCAGTAGTCTGTTATTGTTAACAAGTTAGTAGTATGTTGATGTTAACAAGTCAGTAGTCTGTTGATGTTAACAAGTCAGTAGTCTGTTGATGTTAACAAGTCAGTAGTCTGTTCATGTTAACAAGTCAGTAGTCTGTTGATGTTAACAAGTCAGTAGTCTGTTATTGTTAACAAGTCAGTAGTATCTTGATGTTAACAAGTCAGTAGTCTGTTATTGTTAACAAGTCAGTAGTCTGTTATTGTTAACAAGTCAGTAGTCTGTTATTGTTAACAAGTCAGTAGTCTGTTGATGTTAACAAGTCAGTAGTATGTTGATGTTAACAAGTCAGTAGTCTGTTATTGTTAACAAGTCAGTACTCTGTTATTGCTAACAAGTCAGTAGTATGTTGTTATTAACAAGTCAGTAGTCTTTTGTTGTTAACAAGTCAGTAGTATCTTGATGTTAACAAGTCAGTAGTCTGTTATTGTTAACAAGTCAGTAGTATGTTGATGTTAACAAGTCAGTAGTATGTTGATGTTAACAAGTCAGTAGTCTGTTGATGTTAACAAGTCAGTAGTCTGTTGATGTTAACAATTCAGTAGTCTGTTGATGTTAACAAGTCAGTAGTCTGTTGATGTTAACAAGTCATTAGTCTGTTGATGTTAACAAGTCAGTAGTATGTTGTTGTTAACAAGTCAGTAGTATGTTGATGTTAATAAGTCAGTAGTATCTTGATGTTAACAAGTCAGTAGTCTGTTGATGTTAATAAGTCAGTAGTATGTTGATGTTAAAAAGTCAGTAGTCTTTTGATGTTAACAAGTCAGTCGTTTCTTGATGTTAACAAATTAGTCGTTTCTTGATGTTAACAAGTCAGTAGTATGTTGATGTTAACAAGTCAGTCGTTTCTTGATGTTAACAAGTCAGTAGTCTGTTGATGTTAACAAGTCAGTAGTCTGTTGATGTTAACAAGTCAGTAGTCTGTTGATGGTAACAAGTCAGTAGTCCCTTGATGTTAGCAAGTCAGTAGTCTGTTGATGTTAACAAGACAGTAGTCTCTTGTTGTTAACAAGTCAGTAGTCTCTTGATGTTAGCAAGTCAGTAGTCTGTTGATGGTAGCAAGACAGTAGTCTCTTGTTGTTAACAAGTCAGTAGTCTCTTGATGTTAACAAGTCAGTAGTCTGTTGATGGTAACAAGTCAGTAGTCTCTTGTTGTTAACAAGCCAGTAGTATGTTGATGGTAAAAAGACAGTAGTGTCTTGTTGTTAACAAGTCAGTAGTCCCTTGATGTTAACAAGTCAGTAGTCCCTTGATGTTAACAAGTCAGTAGTCTCTTGATGTTAACAAGTCAGTAATCTCTTGTTGTTAACAAGTCAGTAGCCTCTTGATGTTAACAAGTCAATAGTCTGTTGATGGTAACAAGACAGTAGTCTCTTGTTGTTAACAAGTCAGTAGTCCCTTGGTGTTAGCAAGTCAGTAGTCTCTTGACGTTAACAAGTCAGTAGTCTGTTGATGGTAACAAGTCAGTAGTCTCTTCATGTTAGCAAGTCAGTAGTGTCTTGTTGTTAGAAAGTCAGTAGTCTCTTGATGGTAACTAGTCAGTAGTCTCTTGATGGTAACAAGTCAGTAGTCTCTTGATGTTAAACAATGGAATGGCACACAGTGCGGAGTGGCGTAGCTAGGTGGAGCCAGCAAGAACGACGAGGGGAGAAAAGAAAATGAAAACACAATACATAATATTATGATCAGTATAAAAGCCACCCTCACGCGGACAGGCAGATACAGAAAAGGAAGAAATAGCAGCAACAACACCAATGTCAATAAAAACAAAAATAACAACACAACACCAATATACTAAGAACGTATTCCTTGTTGACAACTAAAATGGCTTCGACAACGTTCACTGTCATAACAGTGCAGTCACCAAATGATGACTCGTCTCACCTCTTGGTATTTCGTGTCCAGGTAGACGTCGTCCATGATAACTTCGGGGTACCCAATGTTATCCTTGATCGCTTTGGCCTATTCAAAGAGAAGTACACATTGTAACAAAGTAGTCATAAGCAATTATATATATATATATATACATATATACATACCTACAAACTATATATATATATATATATATATATATATATATATATATATATATATATATATATATATATATATATAATATACAATATGTATAATACATATCATATATATATATATCATATATATATATATATATATAATATATATAATAATAATACATATAATATATATAATATATATAATATATATATATATATATATATATATATATATAATATGTATAATATATATATATATATATATTTATATATATATATATATATATATATATATATATATATATATATATAATAATATTATATATAATGTATAATATATCTCTATAATATATATATATATAATATATATATATGTATATAATATATATATATACTATATATATGTAATACTATTTATATATATATATATATATATATATATATATATATACATATATATTAATAATATGTGTATATATGCCAAATACATTAATGACATTTCTGAAAGACATCTCCTGTCTGACCTGTCTGATCTATCTGACCTATCTGATCTATCTGACCTGTCTGATCTATCTGACCTATCTGATCTATCTGACCTGTCTGATCTATCTGACCTGTCTGATCTATCTGACCTGTCTGATCTATCTGACCTGTCTGACCTGTCTGATCTATCTGACCTATCTGATCTATCTGACCTGTCTGATCTATCTGACATGTCTGATCTATCTGACCTGTCTGATCTATCTGACCTGTCTGATCTATCTGACCTCTCTGGTCTATCTGACCTATCTGATCTATCTGACCTGTCTGATCTATCTGACCTGTCTGGTCTATCTGACCTGTCTGGTCTATCTGACCTATCTGATATATCTGACCTGTTTGATCTATCTGACCTGTCTGATCTATCTGACCTATCTGATCTATCTGACCTGTCTGATCTATCTGACCTGTCTGACCTGTCTGATCTATCTGATCTATCTGACCTGTCTGATCTACCTGACCTATCTGATCTTTCTTACCTGTCTGATCTATCTGACCTATCTGATCTATCTGACCTGTCTGATCTATCTGACCTATCTGATCTATCTGACATGTCTGATCTATCTGACCTATCTGATCTATCTTACCTGTCTGATCTATCTGACCTATCTGACCTATCTGACCTATCTGATTTATCTGACCTGTCTGATATATCTGACCTATCTGATCTATCTGACCTGTCTGACCTGTCTGACATGTCTGACCTGTCTGACCTGTCTGATCTATCTGACCTGTCTGATCTATCTGACCTGTCTGACATGTCTGACCTGTCTGATCTATCTGACCTGTCTGATCTATCTGACCTGTCTGACCTGTCTGATCAATCGGATCTATCTGACCTGTTTGACCTGTCTGACCTGATTGACTTGTCTCTGTCTAACTGTCCGGCAACTTGCCAGATGCGTATGTAGAATATTCCCTTCTTTAGTGAAGTGACCTAGTGATAGTTCACTCAACGGTCAGCACCAGGATTTGGTTTGGGTAACGACAGTCGTGAAAGCACCGTGTCATTAATGATGACAACTGACGAAAACTGAAGAACCTACACGGAGAATCATACAGCCCTTTATTTGGCTAGCGACGTATTTCATTCAACTAACAACACTCCGAGAACGATTTATTCAGGTGCCGGCTGGGACTCAGACTTATAGAAATATTTTTTTTTATAACTGAAGAATAAAATAGACAAATAAAACAGTTATATCTGCCGCCAGGCTGGAAACCTTTAAACCTAGGCTGGGAAAAAGATATTCGTTTCCCAATATACGTTGCCGTACAGCTCTACCGCCGTCATTGACGTAATGACCTAACGGATTTTGCCCGTATAGACATGGCACGATTCGACAAAACGCTACCTTACAGTACCTTAGCAATAGCCAATTTGCGCGTGTCTTCGTCCATCCATGTTGCTTCAGCCAGAATCGAAGTGAAGGTTTCTCTCAAGTCGCGGATCATTTCATCTGCCTACAAACAGTAAATATCGAGGTGAAGGCTTCCATTAAGTCGTGGATCATTTCAACTGCCCACAAACAGTAAATATCGAGCTGAATGCTTCCCTGAATTCTTGGATCATTTCATCTGCCTAGAAACAGTAAGTATCGATGTGAATGCTTCCTTCAAGTCGTGAATCATTTTATCTGCGTACAAACAGTAAATATCGATGTAAAGGTTTCCTTCAAGTCTTGGATCATTTCATCGGCCTACAAACAGGAACCATCGAGGTGAAGATTTCTCTCAAGTCTTGGTCATTCCATCTGCCTACAAACAGTAAATATGGAGGTGAAGGTTTCCTGCAAGTCTTGGAACATTTCATCGGTCAACAAACTGTAATCATCGAGGCGAAAGTATCTCTCAAGTCGTTGAGTATTTCATCTGCTACAAATAGTAGCTATCTAGATGAAGGCTTCCATCAAATTCTAGATGATTTCATTTGCCTGCAAACAGTAAATATCGAGGCGAAGGCTTACATCAAGTCGTGGATTATTTCATCTGCCTACTAACAGTAAATATCGCGGTGAAGGCTTCCTTCAAATCGTAGATTATTTCATCTGCCTGCAAACTGTAAATATCGAGGTGAAGGCTTACATCAAATCGTATATTATTTCATCTGCATACAAACATTAAATATCGAGGTGAAGGCTTCTCTCAAATCGCGGATCATTTCATCTGCCTACAAACAGTAGGTATCGAGGTGAAGGTTTTTCCTCAAATCATGGATCATTATACCGGCCTATAAACTGTAATCATCGTGGTCAAGTGGTGCTCCTCTGAGCTTCACCTTGTAAGTATACAAGCGCTATAGACGTTTTACAATTATTAAACATGAAACGAGCCACACCTTCAAGACGACGCCTCCAACGTTTGAAGACACAGTTGTGGTATTTACGTAACGACCTTGTGTTCGTTATAGGAATTGGTATATTCACTAACATCAGAACTGTCTTCTATCACTTGCCAATCATCCAGGCAAAAACGAGCAATTTTGTGGTACACATAGCGACCATAACTTACCGTGAGTTTGGCTGTCTTGTCGAAATATTTATCGACGAACATACGTCCCACGGCCATTGGGTAGGTTTTCTGGGCAACAGCCACGCACATCTTCCAACGAGGCTCCTCGGTGCTGACGCCTGATATCGCCTGGACGAAAAGACGCGGAATAACTCAAGCTCAGACGAAGTGACATGGCAGTGGTAACGCATAACTGGCGTGACATGGTGACATGGCAGTGATAACACTTAACTGGCGTGACATGGGTCGCCTAGGGTCGCCCGTCCACAGGCAGCCGCTTACTGCATAACGTATGAGTTGAGACCTGCTCGGTGAATGGAACGGAATGCATAATACAAATACACTTTATAAGTCATTGTATCTCTGTGCCACGGAGTGACCCAAAGTTAGCGAGTAATATAAGAACCCAGAATCCCTGCTATGTGCTGATCATTCGGGCTGTTTGTTTACAATATCCGAGGAGATTGCAGAAAAACGACATATTGGTTGGAGTCACGTGACCTACTCACCCGTTCATAACGTTGTATGATGTCCGCAAACACAGCGTCTGACAAAGTGTACACGCTGGACATGACGACATTCCAAAGGATGTAGTTGGCCACTGTCCTGTGAACAAACATCAATGCTCACGTGAGACAGTAAATGTCGGCAATGTCATTTCTTATGTCACAAACCTTCAGTCACATCTCTTGGGACGACCGAAAAGTCCCCAAACTGCATAGGGATAAATGGGGGAAGGGAGGGCGGGAGTGAGGGCTGGATAAAGGGGGAAGGGGGGAGGGAGTTAGTACTGGAGGGAGGGAGGAATGTTGGGAGGGAGGCAGGGAAGGAGGAACGGATAAAGGGATAGAGGGAGGGAGGGAGGGAGGGAGGGAGGGAGGGAGGGAGGGAGCTTGACAGATAAGAGATAAAGAGCTAGTTTATTCTGATCGACGATAATAATATATCAATGTACAGACTGTGTGCAATACACGAGAATCAAGAACAAACTCTTGAACTAGAGCGGCCGGGTTAGAAAGCGTTACCTTTTAGGTGTGATTTCGAGCAGTTGCGCCAAGTCTTTGAAGAACGCTAAGTCGAAGACAACGACCGGCCGAGACCCGTCGATGGTCATGTTGACCTCACCAAAGAGTAAACGGAATAGACGCCGCCAGTCAATCGCCTGCAATCGACAGTGGATTAGTCTACGGCACAGACATTTAGTGACGTCATCACTGGCAGACAGTACGACACCTACAAATGTGTAGTTTTGTTGTCATGGTACGTAAAACACCTGACGCGGTAACAACCATCCTCTAGACACCCCTGAAGGGGAACTCCAACGCCCCTACCCCTACGAATCACAACCTTATGTACTTACGTCAGTAACGTTGACGTAGAGCTCGTCGACTGTGAACTTGTGATAACGGGCCATGACGTTGCCAATCCTGTCGCTCGGTGTAGTGATCTGTGATAAAAGATGACACAAAGCATCACTCTCTGTCTATGTCTTTATCTATGTCTCTCTCTGCCTGCCTGCCTGCCTGCCTGCCTGCCTGCCTGCCTGCCTGCCTGCCTGCCTGCCTGCCTGCCTGCCTGCCTGCCTGCCTGCCTGCCTGCCTGCCTGCCTGCCTGCCTGCCTGCCTGCCTGCCTGCCTGCCTGCCTGCCTGCCTGCCTGCCTGCCTGCCTGCCTGCCTGCCTGCCTGCCTGCCTGCCTGCCTGCCTGCCTGCCTGCATGCCTGCCTGCCTGCCTGCATGCCTGTCTGTCTCTCGCTCTCGCTCTCGCTCTCGCTCTCGCTCTCGCTCTCGCTCTCGCTCTCGCTCTCGCTCTCGCTCTCGCTCTCGCTCTCGCTCTCGCTCTCGCTCTCGCTCTCGCTCTCGCTCTCGCTCTCGCTCTCGCTCTCGCTCTCGCTCTCGCTCTCGCTCTCGCTCTCGCTCTCGCTCTCGCTCTCGCTCTCGCTCTCGCTCTCGCTCTCGCTCTCGCTCTCGCTCTCGCTCTCGCTCTACTCTCTCTCTCTCTCACTCACACACGCTCTCATTCTATGCCTCTCATTCTCTCACGCAGTCATACGCCGGTATAATATATATGTGCGTACGTCCGTGCGTGCGTGCGTGCTTGCGTGATTGCGTGCGTGCGTCCGTATGTAATTATATATGCATACATGCATATATGCTTACATGTATTTATTTGTATGCATGATTGTATGCATGTATGCATGTATGTATGTATGTATGTATGTATGTATGTATGTATGTATGTATGTATGTATGTATGTATGTATGTATGTATGAATGTATGCCTGTATATATATATATATATATATATATATATATATATTTATGTATGTATGTATGTATGTATGTATGTATGTATGTATGCACGTACGTATGTATGTATGTATGTATGTATGTATGTGTGTATGTATGTATGTATGTATGTATGTATGTATGTATGTATGTATGTATGTATGTATGTATGTATGCATGCATGTATGTATGTATGTATGTATGAATATATGTATGTAGGTAGGTAGGAATGATTGTAGGAATGCAAGCATGTATGCCTCTAAGTAACTGCCCTATTTAGACATACGTTTGCCAGGCGGACTTCAAAGTCAACCATGTCGTTCATGTCGTCGACAGAAACGTTTCTGTCGGCGCCGAGAGCCGATGCAGCGTCGGACGCCAAGGTCCTGTAGGCGAGTAGCTGACGACGGAACCGAGCGTCGAGGAAGAGGTCTCTCGGCATGCCAAGTATGACCTCACCCACCTTCAACCCAGGACACGACACTGACATTTCTAGCGTGAAAAAAAACATTTCTGAGAAGATGTGTGTACGATTGGGCTATGTCGTTGAACGCTAAGTAATGAGGCAACTGTTGATATAGGATCGTAATATATTTGGGTAATAATTATAATTTTAAATAGTATTCAGCATCGGAAGGCTGTTCATAATTTCAGTACGTCTGGGGTCAGGCAACTGTATCTTAGACATCGCCCGGATCAGATTCAATCGTGTGGAGGACACGTGCCACTCCAACCCCCAACCTTTCGTGGACCCCCTTCGAAGACCTGCATGAACTGTTAAAGAGGAAGTGACGTCACCTGCATGATTTTGACATCGGTATCTTTATCGTCGGTGCCGACAACAAACAACCACAGGGGTTTTTTATTGAGCAGGTTGACCTTGGCGACGAGGGCGGTGACGTCATACGTGCTCTCACTCCAAGACGCGTCCAGCACTGGCCACTCTCCGAGCTTGTGCAGGAGCAGGAGCAGTGGGCTCACGCCTCGCTCGTCGATCAGAGCTGGACGGACATCAGCCAACGATTCGGTAGGAATTTAAATCGTTGACATCAAGCAATCATTTAAACCAATAAATCAATTAACCAACCAACCAAAAAATCAAGCAATTATTTCCTATTGAACATACAATACTAGCGTAAGTGCCCGTGAATGGTCTATACGTATATCTTTATAACACTTTCACGTGTTCGTTTCGTTCTAGTGGTGTATGAATGATCTTTATATCACTTACATATTATGTTCATTACGTTCTAACGATGCATGGATGGTCTTTATATAACTTACACGTGTTCATGCATGATTTGTACATTGTCTTCGTTTTGGTCACAAACTTCGGTTCTTTTTCGTCCACGCCAGTCTCCAACAAGCCTATAAACACACCGCAGACCGTCAGCGCGCTAACAGTGCAAACCGTCAACACGCTAACAGTTCACACCGACTGCGAACTAACAGTGTAGATCGTCACTTCACTCACTGTGCAGACTGTCAACACGCTAAAAGTTCACACCGTCTGCGTGCTAACAGTCTAGATCGTGTTGCGCGATGCCGAGCGTATGCACGCACATATTGTATCTAATATACTTGTTATGTTATTTCATTTTTTGCTAGGTGTTCTAGTTTTTTTAAGCATGTGACAGGTTAATGGTAACACGTGGACGGAAGTGGCTATGTTTGTAAACATTCCTTAGTTTTTATGCAATTTAAATATTAATTAAATTAAAATACGTTTTCGGTACGCCGTAAAAAGAATTAAGCGGTCATATAATTACTCGTTATTCTAAGGGGAACTGCTTGTTTATTATCACCGTAAATGTAGGTATAAAATGAACCTTTTCAACGGACAAACCTTATGTGGATACTGTCATATGTAGTCTTCATAAGGATGTTTAAAGTAGGTACACGCTCGGTATCGCTGAAAGGCATTCTTCATTAGTATTTTCAAAATAGAAAATACTTGTTCTAAGGGGCATATGTCTTATTCTGCTTGGCCTCGGCGTGTTGCCCTGAGACAGTTACGAGCATTATTTTCCAGTCATCTCAGAAATGCAGTTCTCGTTTAACTCAGACGTCGTCATTGTGGCAAGAACAACAACAATAATAGTAATAATAATGATGATGATGATGATGATGATGATGATGATGATGATGATAATGATAATAATAATAATAATAATAATAACAAATCACAGAAATAAACTAAAAGTAAACAATCATAAAAAACATGGCATCAAATATCGAAATAAATTATCATCAAACTACACATACTTACAATAATTAAAAAAAATACTTATAATAATAATAATAGTACATATTATGAATGTAGAAGTACTAAAAGTAGCTCCGAATAATAAATACATAAATAAGTAAATTATAAAAACTTAAAACGTCCGTCAACGTTCATGATTAAAACGCTTTTTTTAGCTGGCTTAATGAATCACATGTTCGCATATTGCGTGGTAGACCGTTTTATGATAAATGTATAGAAGTATATTTTAACGAAGTAATTGTCATGTCGATTATTTTGTAATGTTCGGGATGATTAAACAGTCTTCCTTTCAGCTAACGGACGCCGTTACGAACTGTTGGTCGTATACTGCTGGTCGTCTAGTGACAAAAGACAATATTTTTAGTACATACACTGGTTCAAGAAATATTGGACATCAGACAAATCTGTTATAATTTGTAGTGATTCAATAACATGCGGAGATCACGTGAACTTCTACTTTTAAACAAATTAATTACGTGTAGGCATTGAATACATTTTGCTAATCATAATAACAAATAAGCAACTTATTGTACTAATGTGCTTACTTCTACAGTAATTTGCTGCATTAGTAAGTGATAACCTTGGCAGTCACCTCATCGACAAACGAAACTTGTCTACTATACACATATTCTACGAAAGCATGATATGAACTGAACATGTGCTTTATTCAGCAATGTGTGGAACACAGCCAACATGATTTTTTTACTGTGTGAAGGCACTGCCACAATGTCCTATGAATGAATAATATAATTATCGCATCAGTGTTTAGCAGAATGTGTCAATGTCCTCCACCACATCAATTTGTGTTGACGGTGGTCTTGTATTGCACGTGTTTATATTATTGTTTCTCTTGCGCTATCGACGTCACTCAGTTTTTCCGTTATGGTTTCGTCACTCATCGAGGTTAATTCAGATAAGAACTATGGCACTACTTTAGATGCGGTCGCCGTCATGGACATGTTGGCGTGACGGCAGCATAGGCACACGTATCTCTGAGCTTGACATTGGATGGTCTCCCCCTGCTGAATGCAGTAAATGATATCATAATGTCGCTGAATTGAGGGCAGAACTTCCTGTAAATGTTTTGCATAGTGCCTGTCAGTGAGAAGGTTTTTCGTCCCCTGATTTGATTACTCTTTCAAAGTAACTCATTGCTTTTTTCTGATCTCCCCAGAAATTCCGTCACCAACATCTTATCTTCCGTGATTTGGCTATTGCCTTTATCGTGTATCTCCCTTTCTTCTGGTAATGGTAGCACTACGTCATTTTTGAGATTTTTGATTTGCATACGGTCGGTCTCGTGTATGCGCTCGGTATCACCACACGTATAAACATCATAACAACTAGAAGACAAAATGGCTGCATGACGACTCTATGCGAACTATACACCGTTAAATGGGTAAAGAAACCACACGCCTGTGATTATTGGCTAATGCATAATTCGTGTTAGTATAATAGTACTACAGAAAAAACTTCACAAAATGGGTCAAAAATAACCTTTATTTGCCTATATATTCCATAATATTTAAGATACACATGTGAAAGATGGGTTCCCAAGGTACCTGTCACAGAAGCGGTTGCCGTGACCACCATTACAATGCCGTGCTGTATGTTTCTGTAATGGTTAGATTTTGTCGACGTTTCTTTATATAAATATATATATATATATATATATATATATATATATATATATATATATTAGCCTTTGAGCATGTTTTTAACCCGTATACATTGGCCTCTATAAATGTTTCCCAATAATTGTAATAATACCGCGACGCGCTCGACACTTACCTTTCACCTTGAAACTAACGTCACTTTCTAACTTCACGATGATATCGTAAGCAGGTTCATTGCTCGGCATGATGTTCTTGACGCTCCACCGGCCACAGGCGAAGTCGTAGAAGTCATCGCACGGGTCGACGGACTGGTTCATTGCTTCCAACATTCTGGCCGCTGGTGAAGGCAGGACAAAAGAGATCCAGAATATTACGTGTCGTTTGTATATGCCCGCCCGCCCGCCCGCCCGCCCGCCCGCCCGCCCGCCCGCCCACCCGCCCGCCCGCCCGCCCGCCCGCCCGCCCGCCCGCCCGCCCGCCCGCCCGCCCGCCCGCCTGTATCTGTTTGTCTCTATGTATCTCTGACTTTTTCTGTTAACATGGCTACGTGTGTATTCTTACAAATCATTGCGTCTCGCGTCCGTCCACACCTGTCACGTACCTGTCAAGACGCAGTCTTGTGAGAGACAAGTCTTGGGGCCGCCAGAGACCGCGGGCTCTTCGTCTACACAAACGAACACTGGTTGTAGATGAACCGACAAACTCTACATACTACACCATGTGACACAATGAAAAAAGACGGCCCATAACAACAACTATGAGTATAAGACTCATCGGACTAACGAGTTACAATACCAGACACATTGTCACTTTAGTCCATCAGACACGTGGCATTGACGAATTGCAAGACCTGACACATTGTCACGTCAGTCCACAAGACACATTGTCACTTCAGATCACTATACACGTGGTACTGTCGAGTTACAGGACTACACACATTATCACTTCATTCTACCAGTCACGTGG
>OZ024867.1:39650904-39658404 GCA_964017155.1 Oasisia sp. SBJ-2009
CGCCCAGTGACATCGACTTATTTTCGTCGACTCGACGACATTGAATTGATATAAAACACAATTTAAAAAAATGATATCCGACTTCGTTTTAGCTGGTGTGATGCAGAATGACATTCCAAACATATACACATCGAAAAAACATGGTAAATCCGTTTTGAAAAAGCCCTAACTAATTTAGGCCAGTTAACTGGGAAAAAACGACCTTTTAGTTCACTTCAGCACGCTTAAACGTAAACTGCGTACCACAAAACAGACAGAGTCATCAAATAATAACAATTTATCTCATAAGTTCACGCGTATATCAAAATTTAACTAGCAAAGGTCAATATCTTGACATCAGAAATACTGGCGATTCCTCGGCGTCGAGCTCCGTTGACCCACCTGCCGCAGTTTTCAGAACAACAAATTTACCAGCGCGCCATTTATTACGCGCTACAATAAACTAATCGGTGATTTAGTTCGTTCGTTTCGAATCGATTTACTTAGTCACTACAGTAAACGATTATTCCATTGTGTTGTAGTTTTGTGACGCATACAATAATGTGGTTAAAAATAATGTCTCCATAAATTTAGTTAAAATCCGTATCAAAATGGAGTAGGGCTAGTCACTTAAAACACCGCCGAAATCCGTATCGGATACGGGTAATCCGTATCATGTGGCATGTCTGGCACATTGTTACAAACTGTTTATGACAACGTTGCAAAGAAAGGCACGTTCACACAGAATATTATTGTTAATGCAGTTTCGCTGCAAAGGTATTTCATGATTTTTTGATTCTTAGAAACAGTTTAACTCCTATTAGTAGACTAACATAAATTAGTTTTGTCCTAGTTGTTTCCGCCCGAAGCCCTGCTGGATTCTTGTGAATAGTTGCACAGCAATTCTACACTGTATTACTTTGTCTTGTATCTTTGCAACGGATATAAACACCATTATGATTATTGTCGAAGGGTCGGCGTATGGAATAAAATGAAATGCAAAATTGAATAGCGGCATTGTTCTGGTAAACGTCACGAATGTGTGAATGATACTAGACACTGGCTGGAGTAAAACCATCTTTTCATAAAAGAAGCGAAGCTAGAAGCAATCGTTTTAGTTCCTTCGCCGTCCACTCGCCTTTTCATCAGGCAGGAGACTAACGATCCTTGTCAATACAATTCATCAATAAAAATATAAATATGATTATCTATTATTTTCAAGTTATTAAGATTCTTAATAAATCTTAGTTATATTTTCATGTGTACACCCATTTCATGATTTTAGTAGGTTAAAAATGTAACTAAACAATACCAGTGTGAATGTGTGGAGTATTTGTCTGCGATTGTGTATGTAATTACGGTTTGTTTTATGAGTTTATACTGTTCACAAAACGATGTTCTCTGGTTTTAAGAAATTTAATAAACTATCTTGTGTAGGGGGCGCTGCAAACATACATGCTGTGTGTAGGGGGAGCTGTAAACATACACGCTGTGTGTAGGGGGGGGGGGGGGGGGGTGTTGCAGAGTGTGTTAATTGCACCGCGTTAGGCCACAACACATAAAATGAGCTAATAAGTAATAACAGATGGCGTTATCGGCGGTGTATCAAGCAATACGGACATTGCATAGCATTGGAAAGTACACAAGTTAGTTCACGATATAACAAATAGAAATGAGTGTGTAATATACGCTGAAACTATAAATCAAATGCACATATACCATACATACGCGTGCTCAGACACGCGTATGAATGCATCCACATACACACACACACATACACACACACACACATACATATATATATATATATATATATATATATATATATATATATAAATATAAATATATATATATATATATATATATATATATATATATAATCATAGGTAGGTGTAGTTTATTTCAACCTCTATGTATTTATATATCAACCTTTATGTATTTATATATTTATACATAAAGGTACTTATATCTCGAAGTACTTATTGTTTGTTTATAAGCTTTAGGTACTTCTACACTTAGGTACTTATCCATCTATGTACTTTTACCTGTAGGAATTTACACATTTAAGTACTTCTGTGTTTAGGTTCTTCTAGCTCAACTTATTTAAACTTCTATTTATATTTAAGATTTAGGTACTTCTACCTAGAGGTAGTTTTACATCGAGTTGCGCTGTCTTGTTTAGGTGGCAGTCGGTTTTCATATCTGTATCGCGACCACGTTAGATGCAGGAATGTCATGTATATTCGGATCGTTTTCTTCGTTCAAACTGTCGTGACACGTCGCTGCCTTGTGTCGATGACATACGAGCGACTCATAGATATAAAAAGAACACACCAGTAGAAAAGGGTCGCTCAGGCCGCACCCAGTTGACACAGGATACCGCCAAGTCAACATGGGCTGGTGACAGTCACGCTAATGCACGGCAGAAAGGAACTGCTATCAAGGGCCTCTCGTATATATATATATATATATATATATATATATATATATATATATATATATATATATATATATATATATATATATATATATATATATATATATATAACAAATAGAGAGGATATTATATGCCTGTGGCAAGCAGACATTGTCTCTGCTTCAACGCTGAACCTGGACTGAAACTCGATCTACTCTAGCTGTGCACTCCTAAAACGTGTCAGGCGAACTGACTCGTTCGAATCCCAGTATCCTAATTGGGAACTTCTGGTGGTTGTAATGGGATCCCTGTGCCGTGCTTGCTACGACTTACAGACTGGCTAGAACTAGGTTATGCGTGCTGAGTCAGGAGCGCGTAAGAGGCGCAAACTAAAAGGCGGGCCACAACTGGCAGACCGCGCGGATACGATAGACCACATTCACAAAGATGCCACCGATCGATACGCTCCATGTTTACGTGCGTTGTTATACTTGCTGTTTTTACGGAGTTCTAGTGATGTGGAGATGTCTTTCAATAATAACATATGTGTAATAAGCAAATTTAACCACAGTACTACAAGTTAGCATATAACATGTTTGAAAGGCGACATAACAATTATTGTTGTTTGTTTGTTTTTATTTTCACCAAAACAGCTAAATACATATGTGGGCAGTATGTTCTTAGTATTACTATTTCATTACAACAATGACTATATATATATATATATATATATATATATATATATATATATATATATATATATATATATATATATATATATATATATATATATATATATATATATATATATATATATATATATATATATATATTATTTAGTCATTGTTGTATATGGATATTGTCGGATATTCTAGGGGTGTTACTTTTTAACATGGTATACACATACTCATTTTATTACACATATATACATACATATGTGTGTGTGTGCGCGTGTGCGTGTGCGTGTGCGTGTGCGTGTGCGTGTGCGTGTGCGTGTGCGTGTGCGTGTGCGTGTGCGTGTGCGTGTGCGTGTGCGTGTGCGTGTGCGTGTGCGTGTGCGTGTGCGTGTGCGTGTGCGTGTGCGTGTGCGTGTGCGTGTGCGTGTGCGTGTGCGTGTGCGTGTGCGTGTGCGTGTGCGTGTGCGTGTGCGTGTGCGTGTGCGTGTGCGTGTGCGTGTGCGTGTGCGTGTGCGTGTGCGTGTGCGTGTGCGTGTGCGTGTGCGTGTGCGTGTGCGTGTGCGTGTGCGTGTGCGTGTGCGTGTGCGTGTGCGTGTGCGTGTGCGTGTGCGTGTGCGTGTGCGTGTGCGTGTGCGTGTGCGTGTGCGTGTGCGTGTGCGTGTGCGTGTGCGTGTGCGTGTGCGTGTGCGTGTGCGTGTGCGTGTGCGTGTGCGTGTGCGTGTGCGTGTGCGTGTGCGTGTGCGTGTGCGTGTGCGTGTGCGTGTGCGTGTGCGTGTGCGTGTGCGTGTGCGTGTGCGTGTGCGTGTGCGTGTGCGTGTGCGTGTGCGTGTGCGTGTGCGTGTGCGTGTGCGTGTGCGTGTGCGTGTGCGTGTGCGTGTGCGTGTGCGTGTGCGTGTGCGTGTGCGTGTGCGTGTGCGTGTGCGTGTGCGTGTGCGTGTGCGTGTGCGTGTGCGTGTGCGTGTGCGTGTGCGTGTGCGTGTGCGTGTGCGTGTGCGTGTGCGTGTGCGTGTGCGTGTGCGTGTGCGTGTGCGTGTGCGTGTGCGTGTGCGTGTGCGTGTGCGTGTGCGTGTGCGTGTGCGTGTGCGTGTGCGTGTGCGTGTGCGTGTGCGTGTGCGTGTGCGTGTGCGTGTGCGTGTGCGTGTGCGTGTGCGTGTGCGTGTGCGTGTGCGTGTGCGTGTGCGTGTGCGTGTGCGTGTGCGTGTGCGTGTGCGTGTGCGTGTGCGTGTGCGTGTGCGTGTGCGTGTGTGATAACACGTTTATACGTATATCATGTTAAACATTAAGACCCTAGAAGCGACAATATCTATATCTTACATGTGTTTGCTGGGTATGGCCTATAATAATATTTTAATGTTATTAAATTTTAATTAATATGTTATGTTGTTAAATTTATATTAATAATGTTTATGTTACTAAATTTATATTCAAATAGGTTTATTATTACAGTTATATAAATTGTTATATTTGTTTAATTTATATTTTATGTTATAATTTTGTTTATTAATATACCTATTATAGGTCATATCAGTGTTGTATGGTGTGATAAAACGTGTGCGATTGTAATAAGAAGTATAAGTACTAATGAGTCTCAGTACTAGTAATAACTACACCTAATTAACGTACACTTGTGAAAAGATGTCCTCACCAAAAGCCGGCATCCAATAACAAGTGTATAATTAATGTCCTATGAAAACATGTATCGTTAGGCGAGTGCTACATTAAAAGACAGCTAGCCTCAGATACTATGTCCATGATCTTAGTGAAGAACATTCTATTAAATAACCCTCAATAACCCGAAGTACTCACCCACCCATTTACAAATGTGCAGCTAACAGTGCAATCTGAGATTGCACATGACAAGACTTAACCAGATTGCTACCTAGAGAATCAACTCTAGATGGCAGGTGGACAAGGAAGTCCTTTGGCTTAACGAGACTCCAACCTATCTATCTAAATGTACCCCGGCCTTCTTAGGTATATGTCGATTTTACTTTTAAACATTTTACATATTACACCTACACAATCAGCTGATGATCTGTTTTATTCATTTACTATTCTTTGTGAAAATGTGAATTTTCTAACATCTAGTCTATTATGCTTCTTTGCTAATGTAATTCCATGTCCTCTAGTCCTTCTCTATTCCATGAAATATTGAATGGGTATGAAAATATTGACAGACATATTTTCTCCTTTAAATAAATTGACAGTATGACACTGCCGTGTATATGTGGGACTTCTGTTTTTGACTGAGCGAATACTCATAGAGTTAATTACAGTAAGGCCTAATATTTTGTATTTATTTCTAAGATTTTATAAAGACAAGTAACACAATTCGGTATTACATTTAAAATTGTTAGTACAACACAGTAATAACAGCCTCCAATATTCACGATCACACGCGCAAACAACACCTGTAAAGCAAAACAAAAAAACAAAACAAAAGCCTGTAAACATGAAGCGTGTCGACCAGTGGCATGAATGTGGTCTTTCGTATCCGCGCGGTCTGCCAATAGGGCGTGTAAGTATCGCGCACGAAAACGAGGCTGGGGCAGTTGGCCCGGGGCAGGAAGTCCATATTCTCCATGTTAACACATAGGACTTTGTTTTGGTTTTGGTTGTAATACTCGAACTGTTCCCAGATAGCGTACTTCAAATATATTGTCCGAAGGATTATTACAAGCAGAAGCAATGGAACACTTTGCCCGTGACAATGATCACGGAAATCATGAATTGTAACCGATTGTTATGGTGGTTGCCATAGCATTAGAGGCAACTACTTGTGTTTGGCGAACTTCACTAATAATGAGGAGTGCCATTTTTCGTGCAGTACAACCTGTTTGGGGCAAACGTACACATGTGTTGTGATTACGTGCATTTAGACAACTTATCAGATATAAGTGCTTATCGAAACCACAACGTACAGCAATATAAAATGCAAAATAATCCCGTAAAAGACACATACGGCGTAAAATTGTGTCTATTATCTGCACTACGAAAATCGCCATATGTCAATGATAGTGTGGTAAACTCAATATTAAATCGGACATTTAAGATAACAAAGGTATAACACAAGATATGTATGACCTGATTGTCCTAGTATTCATCAGTCGGAAGCTACAATTGTCATCCATCGTTAGATTATTATTTTTTGTCCAGTCCCCGATCAGCTCCAGTCGCGCGGAGTCTCGCCATGTACCATGACCCACTTGTCGTCCGCCTTTTAGTGTGCCCCGCGTAAGTTCGACGTAACCCGTCGTAATGGGGTTTCTGGGTCGTGTTCGGTACAACTAGTGCAGCGACCGACTCTGAAAAAAGGCTCTATTTTAGGAGATAGCCCTACCGGAAGTATAACAAGCTGGGACCTGTCTCATTTTGACCATCTGAATCTCCAGTATGTGAAAAACGATGTTGTATTTGCAGCAAACTTGTATAACATGCTGAATTAACCCTTTGTGTGCGGCAACCTTTGGAAAAATTACGTTTTCAGTTACTTGCTTATTTTATTAAATCAGCCCTGTTATTTTTTTAGAATTTGTATTTATATTAATGTATTTCGTTGAAAGGGACATGTAGCAATATATTTTAGGCAGTTTTGGGCCGATAAAGGGGTTAATGGTCCATAAATAAACCCAAAATATGGCGATTGAATTGTGATTTTGTCCAAACTAAAGCACATGTGTTTGCACCTTACTACCAATACATGTTACAACAGACCTGACCTTTTCGTCATACAGGATGTGTCATTGTTGGAAAATATGTTTAAGCATGGTGAAGTGCGTATAACATGGTCCATTAACCCTCTGTTACGTTTTTGAATTTCTGCACCAAGTTTTCTGCATAATTAGCATGTTATTTATTTACCGACATCAGTTAGCCAGTGTTGCTTAATTGTCGTTCAAACTGTCGTTTATGTATCGAATACGTATGAGCGATCTGATAATTTGATATTCCACCACATCCACCGCTTGTCACTCTAGTCTAGGGGAATGATTAATGATCTAACTCTGAGGAACGACCTCGTGTGTTTTGTCACCGTTTATGGCACTCATCCGTGTCGGGTAAACCTGCTCAATTCAACGCAGTCAGGTGAGCCGAGTTGCATTCCAGTATCACCTGTCTTCATCTACGGATAGTAATCACCCTAATTCTGCTTGACACCTCTTTGTATCCTTAGTTAATCGCTACATTCGAAGAGTAAAGAAATGCTATGCGAGCATCGACCCTTAAAACAACCGTAAATCGACACATTCTGCAGAGCGATGTTACTAGTTGTAACAAATGTAAATACATGTTTAACGAAAGCTGAGCACCTGTAATATTGAATATGTGTTTCCTAAAACAATGGCCTACCTTTGGGCTTCTTCCTCCGTCATCGCGCTGTCTCCTTAATTGTCATGTTTCAAAAACTAGAGATTCAGACGGTCAAAA
>OZ024867.1:39660904-39665904 GCA_964017155.1 Oasisia sp. SBJ-2009
TGCCTGCCTGCCTGCCTGCCTGCCTGCCTGCCTGCCTGCCTGCCTGCCTGCCTGCCTGCCTGCCTGCCTGCCTGTATTTCTGTCTTTGTGTGAGATCATGAGTACGTGCGTGCATGCATGTGGGTACTCTTAGTATTAAGTGCATCTTGCGACACCCCGTATCTGTCACGTACCTATGAAGACGCCGTCTTATGAGAGACAAGTAGTGGGGCCGCCAGAGACCGCGGGCTCTTGGTCTACACAAACGAACACTGGTTGTAGTTTAACCGAAAAACTTTACATACTACACCACGTGACACAATGAAACAAAACAGTCCATAACAACAACTGTGAGTATAAGACCCATCGGACTAACGAGTTACTAGACCAGACACATTGTCACTTCAGTCCACCAGAGAAGTGGAACTGACGCGTTACAAGACCAGACACATTGTCACTTCAGTCCACCAGACAAGTGGAACTGTCGAATTACAAGACCAGACACGTTGTCAATTCAGTCCACCAGATCCGTGGAACTGTCGAATTACAAGACCAGACACATTGTCACTTCGGTCCACCAGACAAGTGGAACTGTCGATTTACAAGACCAGATATATTGTCACTTTAGTCCCCCAGACAAGTGGAACTGTCGAGTTACAAGACCAGATATATTGTCACTTTAGTCCCCCAGACAAGTGGAACTGTCGAGTTACAAGACCAGATACATTGTCACTTCAGTCCCCCAGACAAGTGGAACTGTCGAATTACAAGACCAGACACATTGTCACTTCGGTCCACCAGATAAGTGGAACTGTCGAATTACAAGACCAGACACATTGTCAGTTCAGTCCCCCAGACAAGTGGAACTGTCGAATTACAAGACCAGACACATTGTCACTTCGGTCCACCAGATAAGTGGAACTGTCGAATTACAAGACCAGACACATTGCCAGTTCAGTCCCCCAGACAAGTGGAACTGTCGAGTTACAAGACCAGACACATTGTCACTTCGGTCCACCAGATAAGTGGAACTGTCGAATTACAAGACCCAACACATTGTCACTTCAGTCCCCCAGACAAGTGGAACTGTCGAATTACAGGATCAGACACATTGTCACTTCAGTCCACCAGTCACGTGGAACTGACGCGTTACAAGACCAGACACATTGTCACTTCAGTCCCCCAGACAAGTAGAACTGTCGAATTACAGGATCAGACACATTGTCACTTTATTCCACCAGATATACTGGTGGAATGAACTGCCGAGTTACGAGAACAACCACATTGTCACTTCAGTCCACCAGACACGTGAAACTGACGAGTAACAAGGCCAGACATATTGTCACTACATATTCGTTGTCATTAAATTGTCATTATTGACACACATAATATATATATGTATATATATATATATATATATATATATATATATATATATATATATATATATATGATATATATATTATATATATATATATATATATATATATATATATATATATATATATATATATATATATATATCACAGGAATCACGTGACAGGCGCTCCTTGCTGGCTGCACTGATTACTGATTCCCAGAATGTGTAGATTTCTACCAGTTTTGAGAGAGATTGCGGTTTTTAAATGTAACATATCATTTTATGAGAGAACACCGAGTTTACGCTAGACTTCATCTCACGGCAAGTGTTTACGCCTATTCGTGAATTGACGACTTTTAAAATTGCCTGCCTGCACCTGAGTGACATTTGACATGCTTATGCGGTCTTGCGCAACCGCTGTTGCGAGAACTGTGTACACGTCACGCATGACCATATTCTCAGCTGAATGTTTACATCGCTTACATCCATGCAGCGACACCCGTCTGGACAATGCTGCCTGGAGAGCTGCGTCTGATGCAGGGGTGGCACTCCACCGACCTACCCACCGGGGGTGCCGTGCTGGTATCCACAAGCGACGGAATATACCAGTAATTACAACTTCTCGTCTGACAACTTTGACCAAGCCGCCAGTTATCTCCCGGGGCAATTACAATATACAAGTCCCATGTGGAAAATGGGACCTGCCCATGGTCGTAAATACAAACATAAGATCAGTGGTACCAAAAATAACAGAAATGTCAGAAATACTTAAACTAAACCGTGTTGATATAGCAACAATAACAGAGACATGGTGTAGGGACCACATACCAGATGAATCCATTTGTGTACCTGGGTATTTCCACATCAGAAAAGATCGTGCCGACAGACGTGGCGGAGGGGTCATGTGCTTTGTAAAACATGGCAACCCTTTCAAGGAATGGACAGAACTACGTAATAACGACATGAAAACTCTGTGGATTTCGTTGCGCCCACACAAATTACCACGACAGTTCACCCACATAAACGTTGGAGTGATATATCATCCACCTAACGAGGATAACAACATCATGGTAAACCACACCTGCCATTGCCTGGATTATATATTACAACGCCACCCTCACACTGGCATCATCTTAGCTGGTGATTTAAACCATCTTCCAGAACGATACTTAAAAACCCACTACAGGCTGAAGCAGATCGTGACTGTTCGTATACGAGGTGATGCCACTTTGGATAAGATTTATACCAATATGGACAAACTTTATGGACAGCCACACACCAGTTGTCCTGTCGGAAATGCAGATCACAACGTTGTCATTTGTGAACCG
Source organism: Oasisia sp. SBJ-2009 (assembly GCA_964017155.1). Taxonomy (NCBI): domain Eukaryota; kingdom Metazoa; phylum Annelida; class Polychaeta; order Sabellida; family Siboglinidae; genus Oasisia; species Oasisia sp. SBJ-2009. Next base: position 39,663,572 of record OZ024867.1, read on the forward strand.
CTCGTTGATCTGAAATTCATCTCTGGACATCGACAAATTGTGACAACAAAGGTAATGTGGCAAAATGAGCGAGTCATGTTTGCATCAGACTTAAAGAAAATCAAATTGGAAGACCTCTACCGTCTACCATCATGCGAAGATCAATTGCAGATGTTTACGTCCAACATAAATGAACTGATGGATAAACATTTCCCAACAAAGACAGTGGTAAGACACACAACGGGCAAACCATGGGTGTCGGACAGATTCCGAGACCTAATTCGTCGGCGTCAACATGCATGGAAGGCAGGTGACCAAGCGTTGTACCATCTTTACAGAAACAAAGTAAACCGTCTAAGCAAGTCATTGAAAAAAAATACTATGATAAACGCATCAACGGATTAAAGACATCCCATCCACGCAATTGGTGGAAGGACATGAAAGTACTGCTTGGATGTCAACAAACTAGCAGTGATCCCCCTTTGCTTCACCTCGCCAATCAAGTGTGTGACGGTAATCTTCTGGAACTCAGCCAACGAATAAACAATTTCTTTAAATCAGTGAGTGATCACCAACCTGCCCTGAGTGCTGTCAATGACTACCTTCAGCTTGAAATACCATGTGTGCCATCTAAATATGTTATCCCAATTGAGAAAGTGAAAAAGCAGTTACGCAAACTAGACACGAGTAAAGCTCCGGGCCCGGACTCTATACCAAGCTGGGTCCTTAAAGAGTTCTCTGAATTGCTTGCCGGCCCAGTTGCCGCAATCTACAACAGCTCACTTCGAGAGGGACATGTTCCACGTATCTGGCGTGCTGCATACATCAGCCCCCTTCCGAAAAAGAAACCGCCAGAACAAATCGAAACGGACCTTAGACCAATCTCTTTGACTGCTGTGCTGTGTAAACAAATGGAAGAGTTCGTTGTTAAATGGGTCTGGGACATCGTTCAAGACAGAGTTGACCCAAACCAATACGGCTCCGTAAAGAAGTCATCCACTACTCATGCCCTTGTTGACCTGTTACATCAATGTTACACAAGCACATATGCATCGAAACAGTATGCCATGATACTACTGCTTGACTTCTCTAAGGCATTTGACCTAATCAATCATGACATTCTTCTTCAAAAACTTACAAGTTTTGGCCTCCCGAATATTTTAATGAAGTGGAACGCCAGTTTCCTTACCGAAAGAACCCAACAAGTTAAGCTGTGCAACACACAATCCGACTGGAATTACATCCTTGGAGGAGTGCCACAAGGCACAAAGCTAGGCCCGGTATTTTTCGTCCTCATGATAAATGATCTACAAACAAAGTGCGACTCCTACAAATATGTTGATGACACGTGCATCATCTATACGGGATCAGACTCCGAAGCGCCAAATCTCCAGGAAGCAGCTGATGCAGCATATCTGTGGACAATCCAAAACGACATGAAAATCAACAAAAGTAAGACAAAAGAGCTTGTTATTGATTTCTCTAAAACAAGGGCAAACTTCCCAACCATACGTATCGACGGAACAGACACTCAGCGAGTAACCGAGGCGAAGATACTTGGCATTACCATCACCAGCAACCTGACATGGGACGTACACGTTGATGAAATAACACGAAAAGCAGACAAGAGGCTGTTTCTACTGCTACAACTCAAACGATCAGGCATTCCCGTCGAAGACCTTCTGACGGTATATACAACGGTGGTCCGGCCTACTCTGGAATACGCATGTCCAGCATGGTCGACCTCACTCACATTGGGTCTCCAAAGTGATATGGAGCGAGTACAAAGACGTGCTATGAACATCATATACCCGAACACTCCCTATACCGAAGCATTAGTGAATGCACAGCTGACTACTCTGAAACAAAGACGTGCGCAGTTATGTGAACATTTCTTCACACAAATTGAAGAGCCGCAGCACAAACTGCATAAACTTCTACCAAAACCAAGAACTGCAACATACAATACAAGATGCGGTACTCGATATCCTTATCCCAGAGTCAAAACCAACAGGACCAAGAACTGCTTCATTAACTGGTGCCTTTTCAACCAAAAGAACTCAAAGTGACACTTAATTCATTCTTTAGATCTATTTATTTTAATGTTTTAAAGTATTTATTAAAATATTTTATTAAAGTATTTTTTAAGTTTAGTCAAATAACCACAGAAAATATGTTTTAATGTCTTAACCTATTTAATTCACCTATATAGATACTTTTGAAATAAATTATTCTGTACTTTTTAAATTAATTTTATATTTATGCTAATGTTTTAAATTATATATTATTTCAATCTATTTTAACAAATATATTTTGCATGTTTTATGTACCTATTTCAATCTGTATTGATTGCC
>OZ024867.1:39670904-39685904 GCA_964017155.1 Oasisia sp. SBJ-2009
TTAAAGTAGTCGTTTGAAGAAGGCTACGCGACCATGCGTAGTGTGAGTAAACATAGCTTATGATATTTTGACAAACTTGTCTCAAACGAATGAACGAGCAGACCATGAACAGTTTACATTCTTAGTCTCAAAATACTTGTAATAATATACCACAACAAACATATTTACAAATACGAACGTTTGGCGCCACAAAACAATATTTGTTTAACCAGTTTGACCAGCAATACAAATACTTAATACATTGAGTCCCATTATTCAATGATGTGCTTCATATATTCCACAGTGCATGTTGTATACTGCATGAATGTCAAGCTTAGTATTCATGTGTTCGTTACACTTGTGCATAATAGGCACGTTTATTGCATTTAAAACACCGTCACTACCCACGGCCACGCTACACAGTCACACGATTCGTGTTTTGTTTCTGCCAGATAATAGCGGCGGTTACTGGATATTTGAAACTATAGATTGCGCGCATGGTGCATGAATACCATAAGTTCATTAGCTAATTCACTCGAACATTGAACGACAACTAGAACTAATTCATATCGGCACCGATAAGTTAAAGACGAAAGTTCGGCCGCACAACTACGTCCAGGTAACCTCTGCGCTGCGCCACAACGAGGCTGCCTTTAAACGCGCAGTTCACAGTTAGTCTCGCCTAACCGACTATCGGGCGGCAGCGGAACTACGCCGAGAAGACAGCCGATCTGGTGATTCTGCCGGCTTTTGAATTTATCCGCGTGACCTGTACAATGCTGCCACCTCACGGACACTAGTTAATCCAGCCGTAATTTATATTTTTTTAACAACTACAAATTTGTATTTCTATTTACTTTGTGTTAATGTAAGTTTAATTTTGAATAGTTTTTATAATACACCAATTTCATTATTTGATAAAAATGTATCCTTATTTAATTTGTATGTTATCCGTGTGGAGCTAAACAATGCTACCACCTCACGGATACTGGTTAATCCTGCCATAATTCTTATTTTATAAACAACTGTAAATTTGAATTTTTACTTATTTTATTATGTTAATATAAGTTCAATGTTGAATACTTTTCATATGATATCATTATCTTGTAAAAGTATATCGTTATTTTAATTTTTATTTCATAGTTGGCCTGAGAGCCAATCAGCGTTTCTACCCTAATCTGGGGTAAGGCCGCCATGGCGGTTAACACATGAAGAGCATTAGTTTCCCCAGGCAGAGTTGAGGGGCTTAAAAGTGCTGCCACCTTACGGAGCCTGGGTAACCGAGGCTAAGTTCACAGTATGCTGTTATCTGCCGCTGGGGTCAGACGTGTGTCTGTGGCGCTGATCTATATATATATATATATAATATATTTATATAGGTTAGTGCTGTCTAACCACGCTCGTGATAACAAGCGCTTCACCGCCCGACATGGCGACGGTCGACCCTGCATATGAACCCTAGGTGAGTCTGACCACATTGATTGTATGGTAGTACATTGTATCAATGTTTATGCCTATGGCCATGCATGCTTAAACAACTCACCTAACATATTAACCCTTACATGTTAGCATTCGCTGTCATCTTGGGTCTCAGACAAATGTTGTGTCCCAGTCGTTACGATTAACACGAGGGTCATAACAAGAGATTCCATGGTCTCGTTCAACTAGTAAAATCCCGACATTAACCTATGTAACGTGATATCCGAGACCGAGCCACGAGGGATACACAGTCGAGAGTTATATATCAGGTTTTCCTACCGAATATGACATGCCTAGCTGCCTTGTCTGGGGAGCACGTGAACCCGGCCGTCGGCATGTCGGGCGGATGTGGTGAACACTACACTCCGCTGTTACATGCATGGCTGCTACTGCTATTTTCGGCCGTTAATTGAATTGGCATATCCTAGTTGTGTATAGCGCTCCTAGGCGTCGATCGGTGGGGGACGAGGGCGACGCCCCCCCCCCCACTTTTCAGCCTGAGGGGGACAGCATAGGAAATGTTCCCCCACTTGTTAGGTTAAAAAAAAAATTACAGGCATATAGCGAGACTGATCATTCCCCTCTCTTACAAACCCTACACAGGTTTAGTAGTAAAATTAATATCGCAATTCAGATATAAACCTCCGACTACCCAGTAGAAAATCACTAGATAAATTGCTTGATTGGCCGCAACTTGATCTTAGTCCAGCAAATATTCATCATGCTGGTTCTATCATTGATATATTAATAGGCACTAGCCATCTAGCATATTATAGATGATTACTTTTGGTTTGCCCTGTTACCCCATGGATTGCAGCTGTCGGCTACTTATCGCCTACGGCGGAACCAGCGGGTCCCTGCACTTTGTGTAATTTGATCCTATTTGAGTGGTGACAAATTTCGTTGCCAAAAGGTGGGACTGATAAGTCTTACACAGGCAGGCCTGTGACCTCTGCATCTGGTCACTCTATGAACCAGGCAAGCAGTTATGGGTCCAAAGTCTACTCTCCAAATGTATTGGGGCGGGCCATGGCCCGTATTCAAATAAATGTAGCCAACATAACTATTTTAGATATCACTATATAAAGGCCTTTGTTTATTTTAGAATTAGCACCAGACCAACCATAAATTATGTTTTATATTTACTAAAAACATTGATATGTATTTCAGATCACACGCACACGCACACGCACACGCACACGCACACGCACACGCACACGCACACGCACACGCACACGCACACGCACACGCACACGCACACGCACACGCACACGCACACGCACACGCACACGCACACGCACACGCACACGCACACGCACACGCACACGCACACGCACACGCACACGCACACGCACACGCACACGCACACGCACACGCACACGCACACGCACACGCACACGCACACGCACACGCACACGCACACGCACACGCACACGCACACGCACACGCACACGCACACGCACACGCACACGCACACGCACACGCACACGCACACGCACACGCACACGCACACGCACACGCACACGCACACGCACACGCACACGCACACGCACACGCACACGCACACGCACACGCACACGCACACGCACACGCACACGCACACGCACACGCACACGCACACGCACACGCACACGCACACGCACACGCACACGCACACGCACACGCACACGCACACGCACACGCACACGCACACGCACACGCACACGCACACGCACACGCACACGCACACGCACACGCACACGCACACGCACACGCACACGCACACGCACACGCACACGCACACGCACACGCACACGCACACGCACACGCACACGCACACGCACACGCACACGCACACGCACACGCACACGCACACGCACACGCACACGCACACGCACACGCACACGCACACGCACACGCACACGCACACGCACACGCACACGCACACGCACACGCACACGCACACGCACACGCACACGCACACGCACACGTGTGTATGAGTGTGTGTGTGTCTCTCTGTGTGAGTGTGTCTGTCTGTGTGAATGAGTGTGTTAGTGTGTGTATGTGTGTGAGTGTGTGTGTGTGTGTGTGTGTGTGTGTGTGTGTATGTGTGTTTGTGTGTTTGTGTGTTTGTGTGTTTGTGTGTTTGTGTGTTTGTGTGTTTGTGTGTTTGTGTGTTTGTGTGTTTGTGTGTTTGTCTGTGTGTGTGTGTGTGTATGTGTGTGTGTGGGGGTGTCGTGTCATAAGGGGTGTCACTTAGTTATATGTCAGTTACAGTAAGGGGGTCCCAAATATGTGTATGTATGGACTATGGATTTGGATAACAAACGGACGTAGATATACCATCACGTTGACTGACTGACTGACTGACCGACCGACCGACCGACCGACCGACCGACCGACCGACCGACCGACCGACCGACCGACCGACCGACCGACCGACCGACCGACCGACCGACCGACCGACCGACCGACCGACCGACCGACCGACCGACCGACCGACCGACCGACCGACCGACCGACCGACCGACCGACCGACCGACCGACCGACCGACCGACCGACCGACCGACCGACCGACCGACCGACCGACCGACCGACCGACCGACCGACCGACCGACCGACCGACCGACCGACCGACCGACCGACCGACCGACCGACCGACCGACCGACCGACCGACCGACCGACCGACCGACCGACCGACCGACCGACCGACCGACCGACCGACCGACCGACCGACCGACCGACCGACCGACTGACTGATAGAGCGAAAGGGAATGTATCATAATCTATGAACCGTCTGAACGACTAACAAACGGAAATAGTGCCATACTTGGAGGAAGGCAGAGAGACAGGCTGGCAGACAGACCGACATAGATATAGGCATTTTCTATATCTCGAAGTAGCATGGAGGCAGTATGATGTATGTTGAGACAGGATTAAAACATGAAGTGTTGACAAACATTCACTTTCGCTACACATATGTGACTAATCTGTGGTGCAGTGCGAGAACTGAAACTGAAAGTGAGAAAACGTAGAGAGAATTGATTGGACCCGAGTCATCTGCTCGTAACACGTTATACTTGACCTCTGTGTTCTGCTGTGACATTTCCACCTGAACAGTGGCGAATACATCCAATTTATCGGAGTCTAGCTGGTTTGTTATCAAGCACAAGTGCTGTGAACACAATCCCGCTGGGCGCATAATTCAGCGATCCAGATTATGTAATCCAATCAACACAGGACTGTAGGTCACGCATTGACACCATGTCACGGCATTGCTTGCATTGTATAATACAGAGACTATAACAACAAAATGGTCATGTTCAAATATGTTGTTAATTACAGAGCTACCTATATACACGTGCGTACTGATATAATCCTGGCCTAGACGCGTTCACGACTATAAACCTGTGACACTTATACAAAACCTTTAATCAGTGAGTTGATGTTTGCGGTTAACGAAAACCAGAACACTAATAAATGCTTCCCTCAAACGGTCACGTAATCAATGCCGGATACACTTTGGGTAGATCAAATTGCAATTTTTGTTGCACAGAGATGAAGGGATAGATAAGTAATGCCTTAAATGCTGTACAGTTCACAGAAGGCATGATAATCATATATAAGCAAATCGTAAATAATTTATTAATTATCTCTGTTTGAATTCTGATTAACTCAAGAGCGGCTATGGCAAAAAAGAACTTCTCTTTCGGGGTAAAATGGATTTCCATAAAACGAATTTTACCATGTTTTAAAACGATATTAGCAGATGCTTAGCTCTAGAAGGTTTCTAAAGGTCACACTATTCCCAACTACTACTAACACCAGTTACACGGTTGTTGTGTCACAGTTAGTTTGTGATGTAGATGACATCATATACGATTTAAATTACACCTGTAAAACAACATAATACAATAAGTATAATGTTACGTGTTAACAAGTTTCTTTGCTGCTGTTGATTTATGACAGTCACACTTTGTATTTACTTACATCATGCTGCATTGGTGCTTGACACACAAGTATGTCACCAAGCACTCTTCCCCATTACGCACGTGTATGGGTGGCCATTCGGGTCATAACGCGACAAACTTGGCGCGGCAAGTTTTTTATTTGCGCGCAAACTTTACAGCTGGCCGTTCGGGTCATAACGCGACAAACTTGGCGCGGCAAATAAATAGTGCCCCCATAGGGGTAACTTTGGGTTTTAAATTACCTATCCTTTATATAATTACTGAATTCCATTACGGATAGCCCAATTGTATTTAGGAGCAGGTATATTCATGTGCATTTTTTATTAACATTTGCTACTTCTCGCGTATAATAAGTAGAGGATGTATGGTAAAAATATAACACATTTATGGCTGAAAGTGCTGCTAGAGTAAGTTTTAATCCATTATTATTTTGCATATGTAGTAATTTACAACTGCACAAGTATATTTTTTAAACTGTTAGTACTGTTAGTGGTTATGTTTTGATTAATTAAAATAATATAGGTATTTGTCGCGTTATGACCCGAACGGCCAGCTGTAAAGTTTGCGCGCCAACATAAAACTTGCCGCGCCAAGCTTGGCGCGTTATGACCCGAACGGCCAGCTGTAAAGTTTGCGCGCCAACATAAAGCTTGCCGCGCCAAGCTTGGCGCGTTATGACCCGAACGGCCAGCTGTAAAGTTTGCGCGCCAACATAAAACTTGCCGCGCCAAGTTTGTCGCGTTATGACCCTAGCGGCCAGCTAGACGCGTTCTGATTGGCTGTAATGTTTGCGCGCCAACATGAAACTTGCCGCGCCAAGCTTGGCGCGTTATGACCCGAACGGGCACCCATACACGTGGGTGCGTAAACGACGCACGAAATGCACCTGATGACGCACGCGTATTTGTTCAGGGCGTCACAATGACGCACAACGTTTCATTTTTGCCTGCCATCGCTGAAGAAGACGTTTTTGCTTTTCTTTATCATGCCATGTAGAAATACGATCGCCGGTTGAGCAGACGACAACACATGTTTAACAGAGTTCTCTCCCCTTAGCGGAAACTCCCTCATTTCGATATGCGTACACAAACAGTTGCCAGTCATTTAAGGTCAACACAATTTCACTGATTCACTGGCTTTCGCCAATTGCTTTATAATCGAAACGGTTTTCTATTTGGCGAAAATAAATAAACACTACGCAAATTTGTGAAATATTATTTTAGTTGTTATTAGTGACGTTATCAGCAGTACATGACTGCATTATTTCGTGCACCACTCCGTTGAAATTGTCTTAACGATCGGACACCAAAACGAACTAAATAACCAGTAAGCGTTACTCGTGACATGTCCTGCACGGTTCACACTAGATCACCAAGCCCTTCAGTTAACCAAGTTCACAAAGCAGGGTTTAATTCAGTCAATTATTGTGTTGACTGGACAATGGAGCCCTGCTTGACCTATTTTTGACACTCGTTATAAATTTGTTACTAGTACAACGGCGTACCTGACAATTATGTTAATACAATGTTTGAATCATAGCGGGGCAACAAGAATAGAGTAGATTGACTTGAATTAGTTGGCCTTGTTATTACATTTTCTCTTGCATCTTTTGCTACAGTGTTAATTTAATTTTGGTTACATTAATAATAGGTGTTGCTTGGCCTTTGCTAACTGAAATATGTCCCATTAATTATGTTAATCTGTTTGCAAAATTCTGAGTAGTTGTTCATCTTTCTTTTTATGCTTAGACAAAGTTTCTGTTACATTATATTGGATGTTTTTTGCTTTACGTATTGGCTATCTTTTATGTAAAGATGATATATATGATAGGATAATTATGACATTTAAAATGGCTAAAGAAAGTTTCATTTGGCTAAAGAAATTTCATACCGTTAGGCGAATTGGCTATAGTGATTTTAGGCCCGGCGCTATAGCTTAGGGGCCTGTTGGTTAAATGTTCTTTTATTATGCTTAGCACCAACGTTAGTGCAATGCCCTGACTTTGTTGTTTTAATGTTGGTTACACGGACATCTTTTCTTTTAACATTTTATTATGCATTTAAGTTTTGCACCAATGTTGTGCACTACAATAATCATATATCACTTGATGTAAAGCATTGTGTTTAGGGATGCTGTTAGTGTTGACATATACAAATCTATGATAGTGTCACAAGCAGAAGTTGCAGTAAACTATCATATTGCCATTGCTTATATATGTTTGAGATTTTTTGAACAAACAAAACATTTAAGGAAAACAGTATTTGTAATGTGTTGAGTGATTACACAGTTGCAGTGTGAGTTTGCTCAGCTGATTGAGAATGACCCTTACAATGCAAAAATGACCCCCACAATTTTGGACTGAGGGTCATTTTCACTCTTGATATCTAACTCCATGGGGAACACTGTAAAGAAATATTTGTAAAAGTATTAATGATACGCACACCCGTATATATATATATATATATATATATATATATATATATATATATATATATATATATATATATATATATATATATATATATATATATTATTCATATATATCACCCTGTGATTTAAAAAAATGAAATAATATTCTAATTAAACCATATGACTAGGGTAGATATATTATAAAAAGAACATTACTACATTAAGTTATCATTGATAATCCTATATGAAAATTACATGCTAAAAGGTATGCTCTTATTATTGTCGAATATCTAGAACTTGGGACTATTCAATGAAGTTTGTAATTTATTCCTTGACATATGTTCAAATAAATGCTAAACTGCGTCATGAGGAAGTTTTCAGCTATGCTGCAATTAATTGGGGACATTGATGCAGTTTGCAATATGTGTTTGATCATTACTATTGCCCATTTTTACACATTGTTGTATTTGCAATGTGTATTTGATCATTACTATTGCCCATTTGTACACATTGTTGTAGTTTGCAATATGTTTTTGATCATTACTAGTGCCCATTTTTACACATTCTTGTAGTTTGCAATATGCTTGTGACCATTGCTATTGCCTATTTCCTAGCCTAGGCTTGGACATGGCGATTAGTTGATTTGCGTCTAGATTAATATTTCACTCGAGTTCGAAATCAAAATATATAAACTACTTCACATAATCGTATTACATTTGATAAATTGAAAAGAAACTATGAGATGCACCCCAAATAGCATTTTTGAGTGGCCGCCCCCTTCCCGCTTAGAGTTGTGCCCCCAACAAACCCTAATTAAAGCAGCTGTGCCTGGCTCCGTTTACTTTATAAAGAAGACACAAACACCTAGTGAAGGTTACATGGCAATCCCAACAGTTTAATAAAGGATTGCCTGGCGCTCACCAGTTGCGAGCGCGCGGCTGATTGACGTATAATATGTAATACAATATAACATAAAGCATGTAAACATAACTAAATTCTACCGTACAATAAGCTACTTGAATAATAATAACTACAATAATAAGAACGTAAAGGGGGGAGGGACAAAAACGCCACCCTCCACCGGTACAGTGGACCCAATCCCCCCAGGCACAGCACGAGCACACTATAAACAGACAAATAGACGTGACAGCCACCGTAGCCGGCAACGCTAGAGCCCGATGGCAAAGGGGACGCGGTCTGTTCCGGCGATCATCGACCTTGCTGCCCATCGTGTAACGTGATGCGTCGCCCGCGGGCTGGCCCGGTAGGACGCCTCGAGAGGGCGTCACGCCGCCTGACGTGCTGGCCAACCTAGGCCGATCGTGGCGACCACTGTAACGAGTGTGTTAAGCGAGGCGGCCAGGGAAACCGAGCCGGTGTATCAGGTGACGCGTCTCAGCTGCAACAAACAAACAAACGAACAGCCGAGCAGGGACCAACTAATGCGGATCACCGTGGAGATTTGCAATTAACCACCCGAATGTATGACATGTATGCGTTAGACCGCCAGCGTCCAAGAACTGTAATCTGTTCAGCGGTATACCCCTTAATAGCAGCTGCTGCACGCGTCCAAGACGGAAGCTGTGCGGTGTAATACGCCCGGTCAGGTGAGCGTGTGTAACCGCTGATTTCAGGACTTTCGCGAAATACCCACGGGAAACAGGTTTCTCGTCGGCATAGTGAAACAACGGACCAGGAGCGGACCCGCGCAGCTGAAGATAACGAGTTAACAATTTGCGAGGACATGAGCGAGAGTTCATGGCAGGCATTTCAGAAATCACATTACCAGTTATATGAAAGAAAATGGTATTTTCAGTCCAAAGCAGTATGGCTTTATTTCTGGCAGATCTACAGTCTTACAACTAATAACAATACTAGATACATGGACCTATGAAATAGACAGAGGACACCACACAGATGTTATATACATGGACTTTAAAAAGGCCTTCGACACTGTACCACACAAAAGACTAATAAGTAAATTAAACAGTCTAAATATTAGTAAAGAAATAATAAACTGGATAGAGGCTTTCATCTCAAACATAAGACAAAAGGTGGCAGTAAATGGAAAAGAGTCGAATTGGCATGATGTAACATCTGGAATACCGCAGGGAACAGTCCTAGGACCTTTACTCTTTGTATTATACATAAACGACTTACCAGACCTTACTCAATGTGACACATTTCTATTTGCTGATGACATATTTAGATCCATAATAAATACCAATGACCAAGATATACTACAACAGGACATAACCACCATAGAAAAATGGAGTCATGATTGGATGCTCACACTACACCCAGATAAATGTACACATATGGAAATTGGAAAAAATAATGTAGGTGAAAATCAATACTTCACAACAATGAACAATGTCACAAAAACAATAGACACACATGATAAACAAAAAGACCTAGGGGTAACCTTTGACTCAAAACTCACATTTGATCAACATATAAGCCAAGTGGTAAATAAGGCGACTAAAATGACCAAAATAATTAGAAGAACCTTCCAATTTGTAGATAAACATACTTTTTTGCCACTCTACAAAACAATGGTTAGATCACACCTAGACTATGCTATGGCAGTGTGGCATCCATATAAAATAAAACACAAAATTGCCTTAGAAAATATTCAGAGAAGAGCCACTACAGATTTACCAGGTATGAGGGACCTATCATATATAGAAAGACTCAAATTGCTTAAACTACCTACATTAGCATATCGAACATTAAGAGGAGACATGATAGAAGTCTATAAAATAATACACAACATTTATGACCACGAATCTGTACCACATCTGTTGAAAAACAATGAGATATCACAAAGAACAGGAAACAGAGGACATTCTCTAAAACTGTTCACACAAAGAGCCAAACTAAACTTAAGAAAAAATGTATTTCCAATTCGAATTACCGAACAATGGAATAGTCTCCCTGACACAGTGGTAACAGCAAAATCTCTAAATTCATTTAAAACACGAGTAGACAAATTTTGGTATGACCAGGATATTTTATATGACTTCGAAGCACCGTTAAGAATTACTAACAATAGAACCGGAACACGCGATGTAATATTAATAGATAATGAAAACGAAGAGCTGATCATAGAGGAACACAGAATCCTGCGATCAGAACCGTCCTAAGGTATCCTAAGGTATTTATAACTTATAAGGCTTAACATGACTATGCTTGTAAGATTGAAATGTAAGTTTAACACATGCTGAAGTGACCGTGCATTGGTTATATTGGAGATTGTGCCGATGCTTGGTAACTTCACTGATACGCAAGAAACCAAAAAACATTAGGACGAACTTGGCGCGAAATAAAGACAAATTGTAGGACGAACAGCCCACATGACGAAGAGCGTGTAGGAGCGACGTCAGATCCTGCTCAGACAGCGGGTCCCGGTCATCAACGGAGCCATGGGCTAAAACGAGGCCTTTGATGAGTCTTCGAGTCAAGTAATGAGCAGTACGTGGGATCAGGATAACCCGCCGCTTTATGGACGCCTGCAATGGAGGTCAGGTAGCCACGTATTCTACTGGGCGCCCTGCCCTGGGTACTCAACGCTTGACATAAGCAACGTACCAGGTACGGAGACGCAGGTAGAAAGGTAGCTTTACCTTCACCCAGGTGAGCCGCAAACAAAACGAACTCATCCCAATAACGCTGATACATCTGCTGCCCCGTGTGAGAAATTGCTCCAACGATCGTATTCATTGCACGGGCTCCCAAGGTAGCCAGTGAGTAGGAAACGTGGTGGGTTCGGCATCTAGGCTTGGGCGAAGCCGACGGGCGCTGTCCACCTGCAAGCGAGAAATCATGTCCGCCATTTGGTTATGTTTACCCGGAATATGTTTAGCACGGAAAGAAATGTTAAACTGCAGACAAGTCACTACCAACTGACGAACCAGGTGCATGAGAGGGGGGGGGGGGTGTTTAGACGTCTGTTTGTTGATGACTTCGACCACGGCTGTGTTGTCCGTGAAGAAAAGGATACGCGACTCACGGAGAAGATGACTCCACACGCGTACCGCCAGTACAATGGGAAGCAGTTCCTTCACCGAAATATGTTCATCCTGCTGAGTATCGGGGAAAATGCCCTGCAACCAGGCGTCCCGGAAGACTGCACTAAAAGCAAAGCCGCTAGCATCGGAAAACAAGTTGAGAACATCTGAGGATGTCCAGTCCACCGGAAGGAAGGACAACGTGTCATTGAAAACATGGAAGAAATCCAGCCATGCAGCTAAATCCTTGCGTGCTTCCCGAGTGAGGCGAACTTTGTGGTTAGGATTGGAAATATCACATGTAAGGTCGTGTAAACGACGTAAGAAAGCACGACCCGGGGCAATGGCACGACACGCAAACGTCAAGGAGCCGATAACCGATAAGAGATCACGCTAGCAAACCTTTTTCTGCTGAGACAAGACGTGTAAGCGTTGTACCGGGGGGTCAGCTTGTCCGTAGGCAGAGTTAATGTCTGTGCACAGGTATCTACCACAATGCCATGGAGTGTAGGAGCGGAAGTCGGCAGCACAGTCTTGGCGTGTTTCACCGGAAGGTTGAGAGAACGACAGAGGGTAAAGAAAGCGTCGAGGTTAAACTGACACTGCCCAGAATGGGGAGGGCCGAAGAAAATGAAATCATCAAGAATGTGACTCATGCTGGAAACTCGGAATTTGTTGATACAAATCCACTGAAGTGCACAAGACAGCGCTTCGAAGATTTGACAAGAGACGCTGCATCCCATAGGGAGACATATGTCAAAATAGAACTTATTTTGAAATGTGAAACCTAACAAATGGTAGTCAAGTGGACAGACCGGGATAATGCGAAACGCGTCCTTCAAATCTGCTTTAGCAACCTGACACCCCACCCCTATCTCCAGCATACGTTCAATGCATGTATCTAGCAGCTCAAATTGAACCGTAGTGAAATCCCGCGGTATATGCGAATTGACGGAGTTGTGCTTGGTGAAGCTGATATCGTGAAGGAGTCGAAATTCTCCAGGATCCCGTTTAGTTAGAACCTTTATACAGATGAGAGCGTAACGTTGTCAAAAAAACGGTTTTGATTCTCGCGTGGAGCCGTGTGATAAGTCACATGATGTTGCCACTGACCCCCATAGCCTGGAACAACATGTGCTCAGATGTATTGTGTGGGCGGCAATACCACCGTACAATGGCAAAGAGATGCACGAGACAACGGGTGCTTTTGAGTTATCGGACAAATCGCTTTTTTCTTTTGCGCCGTTTTGCATATTAAGGAGACACGCTACTCGTAAATATCTATTAACATTTGTGTGTGTGCACATATCGTTTTCGCAATGTTCCATTATTATGTTCATATTTCTTTCAGATTCAGTACAAATATTAACATATTATGAATATGTATAGTAAGATTATATTGATGACCTGTGTTAATGTTGGTTCCTCTGTCTTAGTATAATTATCAGAAAATAGGCACGTTTATCGCATTAGCTACGGCAACTATCCTCCGGTGAAGGCTGCCATGTTGGATATTGTTGAATAGCACATTCTCTTGTCTATCCACGGGGTTAGTGTAAACTTGTGAAATCCCCTCTGATTTAAGCCAATAAGTTTCTACGTGACGGTGGTAACGGCATAGCAATTTGCAAAATCTCACTAACGCGGACAGTGATTGGCTGAGAGCCGCGGAAGTTACGGGTTACGCGTGCGCATTGCGGTTCCCCGGTGGTAATCTCCTTTTCTAAGCATGGGGTCCTAGCCAGCATATAACTAATTTTGAATGTCATAGCTCTTTGGTCTGTTGAAATGCTGAAGTGCCGTGGCAAAAAATAGTGGACAAAGTGTGTGTGTGTTTGTTTTTGTGTTTGTGTGTGTGTGTGCCCGCGCGCGCGCGCGCGTATTTGTGTCTGTGTTTGTTTGTATGTGGTGTGCCCGCGCCCGTGTGTTTCTGTGTGCTGTGTGTGTATTGTGAGGTATTACAAATTAACACATAATTACCAAATAATTATCCAATTCACCTTTTTTTTCAAACCGTGAACTCATGTCTCTACTGCAGCAAGGACATACTTGATGGGATATTTGTATTTCATTTCCTTGTTATCAGCAAATCTTACAAAAGAGAAACTTGATCGTATTCGCATGACTACTAATTTGTTTAAGAATAATATATACAATACAGTAGAATAGTGTTAATAATTGCTGTATTCAGTACGTCACGATTTGTTTACGTAACAATCAAGATAAATTAATACATTTCAACAACTTTGTCACAAAATTGTTGTCACAAGGAAAATGTTCTGAAACTTGCCAGTCAATATAATATAAAATGATTAAATACAACGCTCGTGTTCGTTAATTTTTGAACCTTTTGCTCAGCAATTGGTCACGTGATGGATACTTTTTTGGTTAGGCAACAGGTGACGTCATGAATAGGTGAGTCATTATGTCCCGTGTTATGTTGGTGCTTACATCACAATTACAATGTTGTGCAAAGGTCATCGTGAAGGTTAGCCTTTGGCAGCAATGTTCCAAATTATTCTGAGGTACCAATTCTACTCCTCGTCAATAGAACAAATCTTTATTATGAGAAACCCTCGAAGCCTAGTGATTAAGCACCGGCATGTGGTTTGGTAAGTGACTGTGAAATGGGCAACGTTTAGGTTGTAGTGTGGGCAATGCTAATTCAGAGCACAGTATCTCATTTTATTATAATAATGTGTATCTCTAAACATGTCAGCCTTATGCCATCATCTGGCACGTGAAACCAAAATATATTATTGACCCAGAGTAAGGTTTATTGTTGTTTTCAGTGAACAAACAGAAAGCAAACTGCAAACGTCGCACAGCAAGGCGTGGCGGGTGGAAACCTCAAGAAAGACTAACGTTAATGCGTCATACGTTTCAAAATATACTGTTTTTGTTTGTATTTTGCAGGACATGTGGCCGTGTAATCGGGCCATATGGCGAGTGGAGTGGTCAACAGGTTCCAGGACAAGGACTATGGGAATTGGGTTAAAGTCGGCAAGGCGCTAGAGTGCACTGCGAGAGGCCTGGGAAAGTTCTGTAAAGACGTCATGGAACCGTACCATCAACAACTCATCCAGACACTATCACGGACGCGGTGTTACGGCAGTTGTGGGTAAGTGGCCACCTTAATTGTGACAGTGACGTAATGCACGTAACGTGGCG
>OZ024867.1:39690904-39728404 GCA_964017155.1 Oasisia sp. SBJ-2009
ATTTTATAATATATAGCTAAACTATTATTGTTGCACTATGCAAAATGTGCTTACACAATTACGAAATCATGTTAATCTGTTGTTTTGTGAATGATTAATGCATGTGTCACACCTTTGAGATTATCATCAATAAATTGTAACAGGATAATTATCAATGAAATGCCAAATGAAACACATTGATGTGGAGTTGTATGGCAATGCGATATACGTTTGTGTGTGCAGGACTCAGAAGAAGACAGTGGGTCTGTTGTCTGCTGGTCTCAATTGTTGTTGTGATTCTTGCGATGGCCGTCGCGCTTCTGTTTCACTGGAACGGTAATAGTATGCATAGCATAGTGTCCACATACGTCGTAATAGTATACAGTCTCCACATACGTCGTAATAGTATACATAGTGTCCACATACGTCGTAAAAGTATACATAGTGACCACATACGTCGTAATAGTATACATCGTGTCCACATACGTCGTAATAGTATACATAGTGTCCCACATACGTCGTAATAGTATACATAGTGTCCACATACGTCGTAATAGTATACATAGTGTCCACATACGTCGTAATAGTATACATAGTGTCCACATACGTCGTAATAGTATACATAGTGTCCACATACGTCGTAATAGTATACATAGTGTCCACATACGTCGTAATAGTATACATAGTGACCACATACGTCGTAAAAGTATACATAGTGACCACATACGTCGTAATAGTATACATAGTGTCCACATACGTCGTAATAGTATACAGTCTCCACATACGTCGTAATAGTATACATAGTGTCCACATACGTCGTAATAGTATACATAGTGTCCACATACGTCGTAATAGTATACATAGTGTCCACATACGTCGTAATAGTATACATAGTGTCCACATACGTCGTAATAGTATAAATAGTGTCCACATACGTCGTAATAGTATACATAGTGACCACATACGTCGTAATAGTATACATAGTGACCACATACGTCGTAATAGTATACATAGTGTCCACATACGTCGTAATAGTATACAGTCTCCACATACGTCGTAATAGTATACATAGTGTCCACATACGTCGTAATAGTATACATAGTGTCCACATACGTCGTAATAGTATACAGTCTCCACATACGTCGTAATAGTATACATAGTGTCCACATACGTCGTAATAGTATACATAGTGTCCACATACGTCGTAATAGTATACATAGTGTCCACATACGTCGTAATAGTATGCATAGTGACCACATACGTCGTAATAGTATACATAGTGTCCACATACGTCGTAATAGTATACATAGTGTCCACATACATCGTAATAGTATACATAGTGTCCACATACGTCGTAATAGTATACATAGTGTCCACATACGTCGTAATAGTATGCATAGTGACCACATACGTCGTAATAGTATACATAGTGTCCACATACGTCGTAATAGTATACATAGTGTCCACATACATCGTAATAGTATACATAGTGTCCACATACGTCGTAATAGTATACATAGTGTCCACATACGTCGTAATAGTATACATAGTGACCACATACGTCGTAATAGTATACATAGTGTCCACATACGTCGTAATAGTATACATAGTGTCCACATACATCGTAATAGTATACATAGTGTCCACATACGTCGTAATAGTATACATAGTGTCCACATACGTCGTAATAGTATACATAGTGTCCACATACATCGTAATAGTATACATAGTGTCCACATACGTCGTAATAGTATACAGTCTCCACATACGTCGTAATAGTATACATAGTGTCCACATACGTCGTAATAGTATACATAGTGTCCACATACGTCGTAATAGTATACATAGTGTCCACATGTGTCGTAATAGTATACGTAGTGTCCACATACGTCGTAATAGTATACATAGTGTCCACATACGTCGTAATAGTATACATAGTGTCCACATACGTCGTAATAGTATACATAGTGACCACATACGTCGTAATAGTATACATAGTGTCCACATACGTCGTAATAGTATACATAGTGTCCACATACATCGTAATAGTATACATAGTGTCCACATACGTCGTAATAGTATACATAGTGTCCACATACGTCGTAATAGTATACATAGTGTCCACATACATCGTAATAGTATACATAGTGTCCACATACGTCGTAATAGTATACAGTCTCCACATACGTCGTAATAGTATACATAGTGTCCACATACGTCGTAATAGTATACATAGTGTCCACATACGTCGTAATAGTATACATAGTGTCCACATGTGTCGTAATAGTATACGTAGTGTCCACATACGTCGTAATAGTATACATAGTGTCCACATACGTCGTAATAGTATACATAGTGTCCACATACGTCGTAATAGTATACATAGTGTCCACATACGTCGTAATAGTATACATAGTGTCCACATACGTCGTAATAGTATACATAGTGTCCACATACGTCGTAATAGTATACATAGTGTCCACATACGTCGTAATAGTATACATAGTGTCCACATACGTCGTAAAAGTATACATAGTGTCCACATACGTCGTAATAGTATACATAGTGTCCACATACGTCGTAATAGTATACATAGTGTCCACATACGTCGTAATAGTATACATAGTGTCCACATGTGTCGTAATAGTATACGTAGTGTCCACATACGTCGTAATAGTATGCATAGCATAGTGTCCACATACGTCGTAATAGTATACAGTCTCCACATACGTCGTAATAGTATACATAGTGTCCACATACGTCGTAATAGTATACATCGTGTCCACATACGTCGTAATAGTATACATCGTGTCCACATACGTCGTAATAGTATACATAGTGTCCACATACGTCGTAATAGTATACATCGTGTCCACATACGTCGTAATAGTATACATAGTGTCCACATACGTCGTAATAGTATACATAGTATCCACATATGTCGTAATAGTATACATAGTGTCCACATGTGTCGTAATAGTATACGTAGTGTCCACATACGTCGTAATAGTATACATAGTGTCCACATACGTCGTAATAGTATACATAGTGTCCACATATGTCGTAATAGTATACATAGTGTCCACATACGTCGTAATAGTATACATAGTGTTCACATACGTCGTAATAGTATACATAGTGTCCATATACATCGTAATAGTATGCATATTGTCCACATACGTCGTAATAGTATACATAGTGTCCACATACGTCGTAATAGTATACATAGTGTCCACATGTGTCGTAATAGTATACGTAGTGTCCACATACGTCGTAATAGTATACATAGTATAGTGTCCACATACGTCGTAATAGTATACATATTCTCCACATACGTGGTCATAGTATACATAGTATAGTGTCCACATACGTCGTAATAGTATACATAGTATAGTGTCCACATACATCGTAATCGTATACATAGTATAGTGTCCACATACGGCGTAATAGTATATATAGTATAGTGTCCACATTACGTCGTAATAGTACACATAGTGTCCACATACGTCGTAATTGTATACATAGTCTCCACATACGTCGTAATCCATATATGACGAAATGTTATTATGTATAGGCAACCAAATTCGTCTACATAAAACGTTTGTATAATATATGCCTGTAATGGCCATGTATATATATATATATATATATATATATATATATATATATATATATATATATATATATATATATATATATTTACATGTGTGTGTGTGTTTGTGATCATAATGAAGCATACAAAAGAACAACATGATGCATATGCTATAATGCATGTTGTCATTGTTGTGTGTATATCTAAAATTTATAGTATAATTTGTGACAAATTCAGAAAGTGCCCTGTAATTGCTACATTCAGATCTTTGAAAAAAAAATGTTGTGCATGTGCCATAACATTGCCATAATATTATGTCCGTGTTTCAGATTATTTTGCCGAACTCCAACAAGACCATGGCCACAAAATCAAAACATTGGAAGGTAATATATAATGTATTAGGTACCATTCTAAATGATAATGCGTTTTAGAATTACTCAACGTAAACATAATTACGTCTTAACATACGATTGTTTCATTCATTCGTAACGGCAATGGTTATAATCGATTATAATGTATGCATGCATGCATGCACATATATGTGCTTCCAAGTTTGTAGGATGGTGTCTTATTTATGCAAGTTACTAGATTTATACACATATACACAGGAGAGTGTGTATGTGTTTGTGTGTGTGTGTGTGTGTGTGTGTGTGTGTGTGTGTGTGTGTGTGTGTGTGTATGCGTGTGTGTGTGTCTGTGTGTGTGTTTGTTACTATAATGCTTACAAATATGAACAAACAGTGCTATGATACCATATTGTTTTAGTTGTATGTATATTTAAAATTCATCATGTATTTCGTGTACAATTAAAAAAGGGCCCTATAATGAGCACATTCAGACCTTTGGAAAACCTTTTCTTGAGTATAGGTACAGCGGATACAAATGGTATTCCTATAGATCACATATGCAAGCATGCACCACGGTACTACGAAAGGTGCCATTATAAATGTGGCATAACTATATGGTTTCACGTACTTACCATCGTCACAATGGTTTCAGCCGTATGTTCGTACAGATGCCATAACCTAACCATCCGTTCGTGTTTCAGGTGACTTTGGCAAACTCCAACAAGACCATAGCAACAAAATCACACAGTTGGAAGGTAATTTATAATGTATTCTAAGAGGTATATCATGTGTATAGAACTGCATAACGTGAAAATAATTGCATCTTAACATAGGATATTTCCATTAATTTATAGCAGTAATACAATATATATACAAACTTATGCGTGTGTATACATATGTGTGTATGCGTATGTGTGTGATTGTGTCGGGTTCATGCAAACAACTAATTATATATACATATACACAGGACGTGTGTGTGTTTTTTGCGATTGAGTGTGCGGGTGTGGGTGTTTGTTTATGTCAATATTAAGGCACAAACACATGCGTGTATGTTGTTTTTGCTAGGTATATTTAAAATTCATAATATATTTCGAGCCAAATTCAAAAAGTGTCCTATAATGGCTGCATTCAGGTCTTTGAAAAACATATTGTCTTGAGTAAAACACACCCGATAATATTCACTATAGTTACTATATGCCAACATGGTTCGATAAGTAGCCATTATAGTTATTACCGTCACAATGGTTTCAGACATGTGTTTGTGCATATGCCTTAAAGTAACCTTCTGGCCGTATTTCAGGTAACTTTGGCGAACTCCAACAAGACCATGATCACAAAATCACCAAGTTGGAAGGTAATTTATAATGTGTTAGGTACCATTATAAAAAGTATATAATGTGTTTCAGCGTTATGTAACATGAAAATAACTACAACTTAACATACGATTGTTCCATTAATTCATAGCAGTATCATAATGAAAAATAATGTATGCCCGTATTCACATTGCATATTCGTATGTGTCATTTCCTATGAGCTAATGGACATAGTGAACATGGAACCTGTTTTATCGATATCGTTTTAACCTCCATGTCTTGTACTTCCCAATATGTTCTCTGTTTCAGGAGATGCTCTGAACATTAGCGTCGACGTACAAGACCTTCAACATAGAATGGGTGGCACTGAAGGTAAGCTAGTGACTGTTGTTAGAGAGTAATGATTTACACATAGCTTGAACGCGCTTAACACGTTGGTTTTTGGAAACGGTTGGTTTTGTTTAATTCTGTACTGTGAGCATGTCATCCTAGTTTTGTTTGTTCACACATTTCTTCAACTGATTTATTAGTAGCCTGTATTTGTTGTCATTAGTATGACGGGTACCATTCAATTAGTCATTAGTAGTCTGTAGTAGCATGTCTCATAATAACAAATTCAACTAGTCAGCCCCTTTAAGACATTTCTATGTTGAGGCGTATATGAAGCCTACGCAATTATTATATGCATTTGCTTTTGTTTGCTATATTTGGATCATTGCACCACTGAGACATAATTGCGTCATTGGTATAGCTTATCGTACACAAACCGAAATACATCGTGTGTTTATAAAACGTTCAATCTTTCGTTATGATATTATAGCGACATATCCTTTTTCATAATTTACAAAGTGCCATTATTGCATAAATAGGCATAACCAGCTATGCTTGTGCTTCAACATATCGATAATGTGTTTTTATTAATTTCAACTATTTTTATTAGGTTATATCATCTAGAATGATTATTGTGTACCCCTGATTCTACATCGTAGATATGTTTGGTGTTAAACTAAAAGCTAATTGATTGATTTGGTGATTGAGTGAATGAATGATTGATTGTCTAGAAGGTTGATTGAGTATGATTGACATTCTAATTCGAATGCATTTAACGAACATTTGTCAATGTATGTCTAGGTAAACTTTGGCAGTTCGACGACCAGATAGAAAACCACGAACGCCGCATCGGTAAGGGCAACGAGTAACGAATTAAAAATAATATTTTAAAACCTCACTCGATGACAACGTATATGATGTAGGGTAAGCGTGCCCCGTCCAAGCTATTAAATGCGTTCTAATATTCAGCATTATATACAAGAATATATCGTAAAGTTTATATGTGTTTTTGTAATCTGATGGGAAAAGCAGCAGTAGTTCTGGCGGAATATATGTCTTTTTAATTCTAGTTAAGCGCCGATATGTGATATTTGTTTACAATTATAAAGTGGTCATAAGTGGTGCATTATTACACTATGTCTTGCATTTACATTTCATGTTTAACTTGTTTTAACGGAATTATCAAAAGGTCGTATTGCCTTGAAACATTATTTCAATAATAATTACACAATTATCGTTATATCTGTTCACCTGTGATTACATGGGTATATACGTTCATAAAGTGCTGTCGTCACGCCAAACAATTACATTTTATTGAAGGAAATGCTACACATATGCACAGTTTCATGTGTTCAGTATATATTTATCGCCTAAGCACTTCGTCGTAACGACACTACCTTTCTTGCTATTAGCTGCTCAAGTTTCTGACATTGTGTAACACAAAATGTTTATATGCAGATATCGTGAACGGCGTGGTCTTTGTGGTGATCGTCTGTCTCATCTGGTTTGCTGGTTGTATATCGTGGCGCATCCTGAAGTCTAGGAACATCAAAGGTATGGAAATATAATTCTGTATTTAATATGTTTCTGATGGTGGGATTGTATATGCGAAACTACGTTAATGATTGTTTAGATGTTTTGGACAAATTTATAAAAATAAGGTCTTGCTCCAAAGCATAACTATGACCAAATAGTTTCAACAAATACACCTACCGAATGCAGGCACATGTGCTACAAAAGTACTTTTACAAACATCTATCTCTTATTGGCAACAATATTGCTATAGATGGTAAGATGTATGGTAAACGATGCCTCCGCACCTCGAAACATGGAAAGAGTAAGTACACAGTCGAATCAACGGGTACCTATCTTGCCTGTATATTTGTTACATGTATGATTTAAAACCATGTGTTAGCTGATGTTACTCATGCTGAAGAACCAATTCGGATGACCATCAATTATATATTTGATATATATTTGCTGGCATTGTGTTAAATATTCAAACACCACATGTTAAATATTCACGCAGCACACTTGTTTGAGTACAGGTGGTCACCTCCAGGTTAATCAGCTGTCCACACCAAACATTAAAGTCGTTGTGTGTTCAATTTGTCAAATATATTAAATCATGTCCTAGAATGTTACAATTGTTAACTACATCCGAGTTTCTCCATGACGTGATAGTATTTATTTGTTCCCTGTTCTGTGTATCTATGTGTACATCCCGTAGTGGTTACCACGCTTGAAACAAGCAACTCACATTCTAGCAGCAGTTTCCTTCTTGGTTTTATTTCACATTAGTACGCTATAAATATAAATCATTTCAGAATGCAAATATGAACACCTGACTCGGTATGATGAACAATTCTGGCGTCTGAAACAAATCATGCACAAAGATGTATCGGCGAAACTAAGAGGATGCTTCAAATCAGCATTCCAGGCGAAATACAATTGTGTGTGGGAGGACAATTCAACATCCGGAAATTTCTTCATGGGGAAGATTTCATATACAAACAATTTAGATCAGTTCATCACATCCACAGTTAGGCAGGGAAACACAGAAGAGTTTGATGGTGCCACGTTGTACTACTGCTTACTGGACTCTGGCACGGACCTGTTGGAATCAGAGGCAAGAACGAATGTGGAAAAGTTGCGTGAACACAGCAAAGTCCTGGATGATGCCACTTCAACAAACCTCCCTGACGAAGACTTCCGCGCCAGGTTGCAGGAGATACAAGACATATACCGGACGTTGCAGTGGGACCACACTCGATTGGATGCAGTTACCAAAGGTCGTCTTTCGACTGATGACAAATGCAAGTTGACGAAAGAGAAATGTTGGAAGATTGTTAGAGGTACGTTTCGTTTATTTGTTCTAGAGGACTGCTATCAGTATTATGCTACCAAATTAATAAATTTGGATTAACTGGACCACCAAACAAAACATTAAGTGTGAAAGAAATTAAGGACAGAAGTAACAATCTTCAACATCTCTATCCCTGTGTAACTTCTTCCAACTACCTTTGACGTATCCGGAAACAACTACACAAAGTCAGCTATCTTCTTATGTGATTGATTTTAAGATCATAGTCAGTGTTTTCATAACTTTAATTGGTGGACAGAATAATTTCCCAAATGGATAGCTGCGACTCCAAATCATGTGTGATTCTTGATATATCCAATACATTTGCCACTAATGAACTTTGTGTATTACGAAACTTTAAATATTATGGTTTAGATGGCAAGACTATATTTATTCAGCAGTCATGGAGAACACGGCATTTAAAGATACGGCACTTGGGACTATATTTACTAACATGGCGTGCCAGAAGCAGAGACCAGGCTGGTGGAAGCAATGCATGAGGAAACAAGAGGTAGAATTGTTGGTGGAAGAGTTTCTGTTAGCATCGGCTTGAGAAAGGGGGTTCCCGTATTTTGTTAGTATGACATAGGAAATAATGAGCAGGAAGATCAATCTAGGGGAAGAGTTCTTTATTATGGCACAGGAACTAATAAGCAGGAAGATCAACGCCGAGGTAGACTATCCTCTCGAGAACAATCAACTACAAAAGGTGTAGGTAGATTGAAAGTAGGTATTCAAGAAACACGGCATGAGAACTAACCTTGACAAGACACAAGAGCGATATGAGTTGAATGTGAGAGAGACATGGAAAGAGAGAGAGGGAGGGAGAGAGAGAGAGACAGAGAGAGACAGCGAGAGGCAGATACAGAAACAGCAAAAGAGAAAGCTAGACAGATAAATAACATACAGACAGACAGACAGACAGACAGACAGACAAACATGCAGGCGGGCGGGCGGGCGGGCGGGCGGGTGGGCGGGCTGGCGGGCTGGCGGGCGGGCGGGCGGGCGGGCGGGCGGGCGAGCGGGCGGGCGGGCGGGCGGGCGGGCGGGCGGGCGGGCGGGCGGGCGGGCGGGCGGGCGGGCGGGCTGGCTATCATCGCTTAATCGGCGGAGCAATTAAATGTAGCCATGGTATATCCATGCTGATAGAATTGCATTGCATTGTTTCAAGTACTTTTTGTACAACATTGTGAGCAACGAATATTGGAAAAGCGCTGTATACATGTCACGATTATGACTTTTGATTACTGAGTCAGCCATGGGAATAGCGCAAATACCCGCCCCAATTTAAAGATATGCACACGACTGGTGGGAATCACAATATTTACCTGTATCTAATTCAATAAAACACAGCAGCTCAACGATATGTTTTATGTAGTTCATGTTATTATGTATTATGCTATTATGTCATGTTAAGAGAACACGGGTTCGAATCCTGTGTTGCGGTGTTAAAACCTTGGGCAAGTCTATTTTCCTTCTACATTGCGCCAGTTCACTCAACTGTATAAATGAGTACCTGGCTATAGACAGTGGTGGATACATATGTACGAGCAGCCTTCCCACATTAATTGTAGCATACGGCCGGATGATTCCCAGATAAGTTGATATGGTGTTTGATTGAAAGAGTCTGCCAGAGAAATAAAGTGTAAACGCGCTTTGATCAGTCCTGAGAACCGGATGCTGCGCTATATAAGAACCTACCTTTACCTTTGTACTTTTTATTGGGCATTATTAGTGCAAATTTTAGTTGGTCATTTGTTGCTTAGTGTCCTGATAATACAGCATTTTGAGAACCTATAGATAATGTTCATATATGTTGTCACTTCATATTGAATAAACTAACGATGTCTCCATACAATTTGTATTGTTTTCAGAAAAAATTACTAAAGTAATGCGAGATATGTACAGACGCTACACATTCCAAGTCAAATACGCTGGCAGAAGAAATCTTGAAGTCACCTTTGAGGAGATGTTTGTCGATCTACGAATACAAATGTTCGAGGATTCAAAACAACTCCCAGAACATCTTGCCTACCGAGACGTAGAGGAGATACAAAAGGTCAAGCAGTTAAGTAAACGAATAGAATGTACACAACTGTTCGACGTGTTGGACGACAAAGTTGCACCTCACAGTGTTCTCATACGAGGGATCCCGGGCGTGGGTAAAACAACATTCGTGAAACAGATGGCCAAGCAGTGGGCACAGACGAAAATGTGGACACAGATCAAATATCTATTTGTTATCTCTCTGAGGGAATTACTACAGAATAGGATGATGACTCTCGAAGATCTCTTGTTCGATCGGTTGGTGGGTCTGTCACTGACGGGCGAAGAACGAAGGATAGCCATGGAACAAGTCCATGCCATCCAGAGTCAGGTGGTTGTCTTCCTCGAGGGAGCCGATGAACTGCGCACATTCAAATACACTGACCAGTATGAGAGGAGATACGGGCAGGCAGCTGATATCGACACCTTGATTTCAAGCCTCATAGGTGGTGCTTTACTACCAGGGGCCAAGATAATTATAACGACAAGGCCAATTGACCAACTGACGTCCAATGTGTGTAGTCGAGTAACAGAACTATATGGCTTCTCGGAAGAGAGTATCAAGAAGTACGTTGTCAAATACAGTGGAGGCGACTCTGATTTAGAGAATTACATCCTGACGTACCTTGACAAAAATGCTAACATCGCTACCTTTTGCTATATTCCTGTTACATGCAACTTTGTTTGCATGTGTCTTCAAGCAGTGTATTTAAGCAATCAGAGTGGCGGCACACCTGCCGTGAATACAATGACACAGTTGTACGTGTACGCAATAATGCACCTTGTTAGGACACTTCATCCTGAGTTGAAGAATGACCCCTGTCACCTAGATTACAAAGCAATCCTCAACAAAGTTGGACGTTCATTCATGAGTCATGCCAAGGTAGCCAAATGCTTCACGATAACACCTCCAATACAACTGATTTTCTACAATGAAGATATCAATGAAATCAGTGGTGTTGATAGACAAAGTGGATTTCTGGATGAATCCTTGACGATGGATGAAGTTACACGAGAACGAAGTCAACAGTGTTGGAGCTTCACACACCTGACAATCCAAGAGTTCTTCGCGGCGTTTGGATTGCTGGTGGGATCAGTTGAGGACATCTCACAGCTTACAGAGAGTAAGGAATCCATATGCAAGCAAGAGCTTTTACTAACATTTGTTGTTGGTCTGTTATGTGACCGGAGGAACGCCAAGTTCATGGAGTACTTTCGGACCGGCGAAAGTCAACCGGTGCCATCAGCATATGAGCCACGGACTTTCCTTGAGAATCTCGCAACAAAGGCCGATCCCTTGCAACTCGTCACTCTGGTACACGAGACTCAACGTGAAGACCTGGCTGATGTTGCACCTGCAGCCATAGAAGTTGACCACGTGTTTCCAACTGAAGTGGCGTCATTGGTTTGGGTCTTGCAGCAGCCGAAGTGTTCGGTCATCAGACTGACGTAAGTATAACGTAATGTGATGTGTACAAACTATTTCAATGTAATGCATATTTAATATCTGCATTTTACATAAAACCTTAACATGCAACATTCGGATAACTGATGTCGATGTTATTTTTCTAGTTATTAGCAATAATACGACAAGTACACACGTATTCAAATTCACACATATTCATATATATATATGTGGTGTGTTGTCAAATATCATTCAAAACACGTATGTAGTTAAGACTGTTGCCAACTACTCTTTATATAATACATATGTTCAAAAGAAATATGTGTTATTCATACGCATACATATTATAACCAAGAAAGGGAGTGACACATATAATATGCGTTATAATTGCGAATTTGCTAAATACAATTCCACACCGGCTAGTGAGTAATGCCCTACCAAGAGATCACCAACAGTGAAGAGATTCCAATAAACAGGGATCCCGTCAATGTATTACAGGATTACATAAATAATAAATAGTAAATATATCGTGGAGTATCTCAAACATAATGCAACTGATGTTTTTGGAAATGTTCGTCTAGTTAAGTTGTTTCGATGACGAATACTACAATCTGAAGTGCAATTTGTTACCATTGTAAAATCTGAATCCAATACCTTGATTTCAACTGTGATGAAAAATTCCAGATTGCATTTTAAACAGTAAATATTTAACTTTTTTATCAGCTTAAATACAAACATATAGGGACAGTTCACTGGAACTGATATGATCTTTCAAGGTACTTTCAATGAGGATTCTCATAAGTCACTTCATGATTCATAAGTTGTGCAAATTGGTAACAAATATCCCTGATTGATATATTTGTTGTCATTTTTTTTCCTGGAAAATATGCATAGTTTTGATACAATGCAATTGTAACATTATAACTGTGAGCGGCAATTTAATTTTAAAATATCCATAAATGAGAACTGACATCCAATCATGCCTATGTTTGTCTATCAAACATTTGAATTAAGCATGCAGGTACATTTTCGGCGGAAAC
The DNA here is from genome assembly GCA_964017155.1 of Oasisia sp. SBJ-2009. Classification (NCBI taxonomy): domain Eukaryota; kingdom Metazoa; phylum Annelida; class Polychaeta; order Sabellida; family Siboglinidae; genus Oasisia; species Oasisia sp. SBJ-2009. The sequence goes on from OZ024867.1 coordinate 39,703,820, forward strand.
TAAATTATATTGTTGTAAATGTAATTCGATTTTAGGTTGGGTCTTACTTATTTGAATATCCCCCTATTACAGTTTTATTTCTCTTCTAGGTTAGGTGAGCTAGACAGCCATTGGGTAGAGCAGCTATGTCTCGGTCTGCGACAAAACAAGACAGTTCGGGAGTTGGCGTAAGTCATGATATGATCCATCAGTCAATAAAAGCAGGGGACTGTTTTACTAACATTATAAAGTGTTCTAATCACCGATTTTGATCCATCAAATCGAAAGTTCACTTTACACTGGAACAACATGAAAAATTGCGTTTCACTAATATTTCATCCATGTTCCATTAAAAAAAAAAAAATTCAATACAATATAATAACCATAAATGGTCCCAAATGGATACTTGTAACGTGGAGTGAATTAATTCACATAAACGCAACACACAATTGGAACGCAATGGCTCAGGGGTAGAGCTTCGGACTCTCGACTAAGAGAACCCGGCTTAGAATCCTGTGCTGCGTAGTAGTAGTGGTAGTAGTAGTAGTGTAGTAGTAGTAGTAGTAGTAGTAGTAGTAGTAGTAGTAGTAGTAGTAGTAGTAGTAGTAGTAGTAGTAGTAGTAGTAATAGTAGTAGTAGTAGTAGTAGTAGTAGTAGTAGTCATAATCATAGATCGAACACAGTTTTCGTACTTGTTTCCTATTGTAGTCTTCCCCTCCCTGATGGAAGGTGGCAGAAACGTTTTACAATATCAGTTCATGTGTGCTCCGTCAGATAGATAAATACAGCTAGATTTAGCAACATAATACAACTCGTGCAACGTATGAGTTGTGTCTTTTTAATTTTTTGTTTTGTTTTTATGATCCATAAAGTTCATCCACCGATGGAAGCGTCACTCCAATGAATTGTTGGTTGAACGGACAATACGATTGAGCAGCACTTTGTTATTCACTGACAAACTTCCACCCCAGCAAATTAAACAGTAGCACACAGCTGACCGGAGAACATACTTTTAGAAATTGAAATTGTAACGAAGTAGTTCGATGTTAAATGTCAAGTCAAGCTGATTGGAGATTCCGATGGATAGGTAGATTAAATGTAGGCCTGTGCTGCTCTAATCCACGAACCTAACCTACTTTGTAGGATGTACGGTCATGGCGATGTTGATGATGAGACAACAGAGACATGTCTGTGTACAGTCGAGACGGGAAAGGCATTCGGTGCCGCTGTACGGAGCATGAGTCAACTCCAAAAACTAGTGTAAGACTTAGAATCTTATCAATTATTGTACATCTATTTCCATCGACCAATGTTAGTAGTTGTTATAATATAATGATACACTACTAATGGAATGTATAACCAGTGATTGGACTGTCAAGTAACATATACAAAACAATGTTTACATTAAAAGATTTATGTTCAATTTACCGAATGTTACCTTTATTGTATTCTGGATTTGTTGGCTGATTTCCACGACGATAATAGCATATCTTTGATACTAAATTGTCTTAGAAAATGTAAAATAATCAGTTTTTTGTTTCAGATTGGTCCAAACTGGTCTCACCAATGAATCCTTATTTGAGTTCGCCATTAAGATAACTGGCGGGTGCCAGGAACTAAAAGACTTCGAGTAAGCAACATTGTGTACCCACTCTCTCAGTACAATTCAATTGTGTATATTTCTTCAAAACCCCGTAATCGTGTTGGAGTGCATAAATTAGGTTAATTCATAAAATGAAAAATTGGAATATGTACTGTAATATTAGAGTTTCCCTTAGCGTAGGCTTACTAGTTATCTAAGCAATATATATCGCAGGACTTAATTAAATTATGTAAACATATACGTATGTTACTTTTTCTATTGAACAGAGGTAAAAACACGCAACATATGTTTATTGAATGAGTTATCGTTACAATAAATAATACTAAATTATGACATTGAAAATTGTTTTTGTATAAATCGATGTTAAGCCACCGAAGCGCATAGCCATAGCGCCTATCAAAGAAACAGTGTTTAAATCCCTCCTAGGAAATGGGTTATGTAATGATGTGATCTTTTGAGTGTCTCTGTCTGCAAACAGTCGCAGCAAATCCGTTTGACAAAAAGATTGCATAAAAAGTCAAACCATAATGTTGGTGACTGACATCGTTAAATGTTAGATATCAGCTTGTGCCGCTACAATCCAGGAACATAATCTATTTTGTAGATTGGACTGTGGTGGGACAGAAGTCATATGTTTGACTCAAGTCGAGACGGCCAAAGCACTCGGAGCCGCTTTGCGGAGCATGAGTTGTCTCTGTGAACTTAAGTAAGGCTTAGAACCTTATCAATTAATGCACACCTGTTTAAACCGACTAATGTTAGCAGTTGTCATAATGTCAATCATCATTCATCATCATTCGTTGTGCACCCATAGTTTGGCGAAAGCCTCAGCAGTCAATAGTACAATATAAATGTAATATAATGTAATGGACTAGTTTAAGTCAGCTCTCGTATTTTACTGTTACTGTTGATTGGATTATCAAGTAATAATTTATATATATATATATATATATATATATATATATGTGTGTGTGTGTGTGTGTGTGTGTGTGTGTGTGTGTGTATCACAATATCTACATTAAAAGGTTTGCGTTTAATTTACCGAATAATACCCTTATAACAATGTTAGTTTTTAACATTCGATAACGATAACTGCCACCAGCGCAGTCTACCTTAACAACAGCATAAGGGACTGGTTCAGAACCACCGCCGGAGTAAGACAAGGCTGTGTGCTCTCCCCCACCCTCTTCAACATCTTCTTGGAGAGAATTATGACTGACGCACTGAACGACCATGAAGGGACAGTCAGCATTGGTGGCAGAAATATCACAAACTTGCGTTTTGCCGACGACATAGACGGCCTGGCAGGAAGGGAAGACGAGCTAGCTGACTTGGTGGAGCGCATTGATAAGACTTCTACAAGCCTTCGTCATGCAGATCAATGCAGAAAAGACCAAACTGATGACCAACAACACCAATGGCTTCAGCACTGACATCAGGGTCAACGGCGAGAAACTAGATTGCGTCAACCGATTCAAATATCTGGGAGCAATCATTACATATGAAGGATCTAAACCTGAAATTCTCGCCAGGATCGCCCAGGCCACAGCAGCACTCGCCAAACTCAAGACCATTTGGAATGACAGGAATATAGCGCTCATCTCAAAGATCAGACTGATGCGCTCCATAGTCATGTCCATTGTCCTGTACGCCTGTGAGTCTTGGACATTAACAGCAGAAACCGAGAAAAGGATACAGGCCATGGAGATGAGATGCCTCAGAAAACTCCTCGACATCACGTACAGAGAACACATCACTAACGAAGAAGTCCGAAACAGAACTCGGCAAGCCATTGGACTACACGAAGACCTCCTGACAACAGTCAAACAACGAAAACTGAGATGGTACGGCCACATAACAAGATCTTCAGGGCTTGCCAAGACGGTCATGCAAGGTACAGTCCGAGGAGGGAGAAAACGAGGCAGACAGAGAAAGAGATGGGAAGACAACATCCCGGAATGGACGGGCTTGACACTGGGCGCCGCCATGAGGAAAGCGGAGAGACGAGAGGAGTGGAGGGAGCTGGTTGCCAAGTCATCTGTGGTGCCCCAACGGTCCACTGAGACTACGGGATAGGCAAGGCAAGGCAACGATAATAAAATATTTATGAATGTTTCTGAGATAATATTGTGTTGACAAATTGTACAGTAATCAATTTGTTGTTTCAGATTGCTCCATTGTGGCTTTACCGATGAATCCCAAGCTGAGTTCGGACGTGAGATGGCAGGCGGGTGCCAGAAACTAGAAGTGTTCAGGTCAGCAAAAATGTGTACCCACCCTACCGTAGTCGGTTATACCGCCAATTCATTTCAATACTGTGTGTTTCCGCAAAATCCCCAAATGATGTAGAAGTGGAGGAATTTGGTTAATAAGTGTCAGGAGTGACATAGCTGGACAGTCTATTTCACAATTTGAAGACTACTTTAAAAATGTGTATAAAATGAGAAAGTGGGATATGTATTTTACTTTAGATTTGTTTTAGTGCAGTTATCTAAATAAACGATATCGAAGGACTGAATTAAAATTATAGAGGTTTGCTAAATACCTTATGGATGACATCGTTTCCGTTATTGCAGCCAGTATATGTAAACTAGATCTTTAAAAGATTGTATGAATTTAAATTATAATTAATAATAATAAACTATGGCCGTGCATGACAACTATCGACACACAAAGTCATCCGTCCTACATTATTAAAAGTCCTTGGTACACAAACAATTTACAAAGCCCCAAGCTACAGAAGAACCATTGTTTTCAAAATCGCCGTTTTTAAAGTGTTCTCGGCCAGCAAACTGAGAAAGAACATTGGTTTAGTAATAACTGTTACTTAGAATGACAGACCACAATATTGGTGACTGATATCGTTAAATGTCTATTTGTGCTGCTATAATCCAGGAACATGATCTTCTTTGTAGACTGGAGGGTGTTCATGGAGCACCTTGCACAGGTTTGTCTACAGTCGATCCAGGCGAGGCAGTCGGTGCCGCTCTACGAAGCATGAGTCGACTGCGGAAACTACAGTAAGACTTTGAACCTAATCAATTAATGTGCACTAATTTAAACATTGTCATAGTGTAATGATTATTACAATACTTACATGAATACTTACTGAGTAGTATTTGTTTTATATTCTGAGTTATTAACATTCCACAACTAAAATGACATTTCTTTGAACGTTTGTGAGATTATTGTTACTGTATTAACGAAATAAATGTTAAATAAGACGTTTGTTGTTTCAGAATGATCAAATGCAGTCTCACTGATCAATGCCTAACTGCGCTGATGAAAGCATTGAAGGGCGGGTGCCAGGAACTAGAAGAGTTCACGTATGCAACACATTATGTACCCAGCCCATCCCATCCTAGCCCAGTTGGTTACCCTGTTAATACATTTCAATGTTGTACATATCTATAAAACCTCAAAATCATGTTGATGTGCAGAAGTTAGATTTAATTTATGTCAGGGGTACCACAGCAGGAATTACTGTTTTAAAATGTGATGATTCATTAAATATTTCGAAGGACTTAATTTAATATTATGGAGGTGTGTTAAACACACTTTCCGTTGCAGCCAACAGTGGTAAAATCAGAATTTTTTTTTTTATTGAGTGAGTTAAAATTATAGTTATAATAATACACTATCGCGGCGCACAGCACCATTCGACACCGAAAGTTGGTCTAAGTTAGCAGTAGTCACTTCTTAGTACACATAAAATAACCCCTGCAAAAGACACATTGGGGAATGTTTTCGTGTAATTGTGTAACTTTTCAAAAGTGTACTCAGTCGGTTCAATAGGCTTCCATAAATTCACGTTAGTCGCTATGGGCGCTAATACGCAACTAGACCCTAGATGCGTATCAGCGCCTCCAGCTACTAACGTGGATTTGTTTGCATGTTTTGCTGAACGCTTGTTTAAATCATCCTCAGTTAGCTATATACCGTGCAGTCGCGTAGCCAGCGATAGTTTGTATGTGTGCATGCCTTATGTGTGGTCAATAGACAGAACAGCCACAACAACGCCATCTTGCCACTGAATTCAAACAAACGTCTGGCGACGTTTCTTCGACTGTAAATATACATTAATGTAGACATTATGCTTTCATATTGACTGACAAATCATAATCAAATTTTGTAGAAGTGGAGGAATTCGGTTAATATGTGTCAGGAGTGACACAGCTGTACATTCTATTTCAAAATTTGAAGATTACTTTTAAAGTTAGTATACAATGAGAACGTGGTATATGTATTTTACTTTACATTTGTTTAGTGCAGTTATCTAAATAAACTATTTCGAAGGATTTACTTACATTTATAGAGGTTTGTTAAATACCTTATGGATGTCATCATTTCCGTTATTGCAGCCAGTATAGGTAAACCAGATATTCAAAAGAGTGTATGAATTTATATTATAATTAAGAATAATAATATATGGCCGTGCATGACAACTGTCGACTCAGAAAGTCGCCCGCCGTACATTAGTAAAGTTGTTGGTACACAAGCAACTTACAAAGCCCCAAGCTACAGAAGAACCGTTGTTTACAAAATCTCCGTTTTCAAAGTGTTCTCGTCCAGCAAACTGTGGAAGAACATTTATTTACTAATAACTATTGCTTAGATTGTCAGACAACAATATTGGTGATTGATATCGTTAAATGTCAGTTTGTCCTGCTATAATCCAGGAACATTATCTTCTTTGTAGACTGGAGGGTGGTCCTGACACATCACGCTCAGGTTGGTCCACAGTCGATCCAGGCGATGCTGTCGGTGCCGCTCTACAAAGCATGACTCGACTGCGTAAACTACAGTAAGACCCTTGAACCTTATCAATTCATGTGCACCAGTTTAAACGCTGTCATAGTGTAATGATTATTACAATATTTACATGAGCAGAGTTGCGTTTAATTTACTGAGTTTCCTTTGTTTTATATTCTGAGTATAACCTATTAATATTCCACAACTAAAATAACATTTCTTTGAACGTCTATGAGATTACTTTTACCGTATTAACGAAATATATGTTATTGTTTCAGACTGATCAAATGTAGTCTCACTGATCAATGCCTAACTGCGCTGATGAAAGCATTGAAGGGCGGGTGCCAGGAAGTAGAAGAGTTCACGTAAGCAGCACACTGTGTACCCAACCCATTCTAGCCCAGTTGGTTACCCTGTTAATACATTTCAATGTTGTACATTTCTACAAAACCTCAAAAACGTGTTGACGTGCAGAAGTTAGATTTAATTTATGTCAGGGGTACCACGGCAGGAAATGCTATTTTAACATGTGATGATTCATTAAATATTTCGAAAGACTTAATTTAATGTTATGGATGTTTTTTAAATACCTACGTAAGTCACAGTTTCCGTTACAGCCAAATCAGAAAACAGGTAAAATCATAAAATAATTTGTTAATGAGTGAGTTCAAATTATAATTATAATTATAATAACATAATAATAAACTATGGCGGTGCACAGCACCATTCGACACCGAAAGTTGGTTTAAGTTAGCAGTAGTCACTTCTTAGCACCCACAAAACAGCCCTTGCAAAAGACGCATTGTGACTTAAACTGCTTAAGCTGTATCACATCGTTGCTGATTGACTGTGTTAAATGGCTGTGTGTGTCCCTATACTCCAGGAACACAATATACTTTGTAGACTCAGAGAGACGTACAAGGCAGGAGACACATGCCTGACTACAGCCGAGACGGGCAAGGCAGTCGGTGCCGCTGTAGGATCCATGAGTCGACTCCGTGAACTGATGTAAGGTTTTGAAACTTATCAATTAATGTACACCTGTTGCAACCAACTAATCGTAGTAGTTGTCGTAATGTACAATATATATATATACATATAGATATATATATATATATATATATATATATATATATATATATATATATATATATATATATATATATATATAGTGTAAACATTTTAATCCAGTGCTCATAGTGATCATTTACAGATGATTGGAATGTCAAGTAAGATATAGAAAACATATTATTTTTATTAAGAGTTTTACGTTTCTTAGCCGAATGAGTGCGTTGTTATATTATGAGATTTTAGTCCTTTACTGGCCTTAGGCCAATGGCATCACTTTGTGTCTGCAGTCCATCGTGCGCCGTCCGTCCTTCTCATATATCAGAAACCGTTGTTTCTGAGATCTAATTTTCTTTACATTTTGTATCTATAGACGTTCCTCATGGCACTCTCAATATGCGCACGAATTGTAAATTTGATTGACACATTTGTAAGTCTTAAAGTTACTGAGCGCATACAACTGGTATATTTGTAATATTCATGTTTTATTCATTTACCGAAAGTTTTCTTTAATTTTGCATAGATATATCTGAGGGTACATGCTTATTGTACACCACCATTTTGCCTTCATTCCTTTGTCTTTTGTGAGGGCATTTCAGCCACCTTACTATTCCAGCTGCACACTCCTGGCCTTCTGTTTTCCATCTTCACTGTTGCTAATTGTGGTAGCTGAGGCGATATCAGTGACCCAGTAGATTTGCGTTAAACTGGACAATTGCTGCCTGGCCGCTTAAAACTATATCTTCAGTCAAACTTACAATTATGAATGCCAATGTTTTTTATGTTTGTATAAGTTTCTTTAAAATGATGTGACATTGGTGTTTGCCTAAATATATAATTTATTATCACCTGACAATTGACAAAAATAGAAAATGTATGTTCTAGGCTAATATAAAATGAAAATACATACACTTATTGATTAATTTAATGCCTGAAGAACAATGGCTTCCACCACGCCATCTTGGAATTGCCTTCTTTTTTATGCCAAAATATACATTAAAAACTAGACACAGTTTGACTGCATGTTTTTATTCGAATAATTGTTAGAACTGAGAAGGTAATTAGTATTAGTTAAAATGTTGTTAATAACATGTTGATACTAATATAACATTTGTCAATAATGCTTCTTTTTCGAAGTTACACGCGTTGAGTGTATCAGTGATACCACCCAAAATGCATTTTCTTTTCTTCATGTTGTAGTGCCACTGTGATTAATTAAAGTTATTATTTAGTCCAATGACTTCATTTTCAACATTTCACAACGATAATAAAATATATTCGAATGTTTTTAAGATTATACTATTTTGACGAAATGTAAGATAATCAATTTGTTCTTTCAGATTGCATAACTGTGGTTTCACCGATCAAAGTCTAGCTGAGTTCGCCCGTCACATGACTGGCGGGTGCAAGACACTTGAAGAATTCACGTAAGTAACATCTTGTATCCGCCCTATCAAGTTTGCTATCCTCTAAATATATTTCAATGTTGTGTATTTCTTATAAAAAAAACCAAGCAGTGTTGATGTGTAGGAATTAGGGTAATCTATGTCAGGGGTCTCACAAAGCACAGTTACCGTTGTTGCAGCCATAATAAGTAAAAACAGAAAACAGGCATTTATTGAGTGATTTCAAATTATAATTATTATGATTAATAATAAAGTATGACAGTGCACAGCATCACTCACACAAAAACCTGGCCTTTGTTCGTAAATGTTAATGCTAAAAAAAACTGCACAGCGTCTGCAGTAAAACAATTTGCTTCAATAGTTTCATTACTGTGAGATGATTTTAATGAAACACAACGTAGTCTCTCATATATGCATACACATTATTGTGGCGTCTAGTGTCACTTTTAGCGAATTCTGAACACGTAACATTTGTTGTTCTGTTCACGGATGTAGAAATAATGGCGGTCATGAAGTTCACCAAATATCAATCTTGGGTGATAATGGTTAGTAAGTCTGACCCAGGCGTCTATGTGCAGCTGGGGTAGTTATAATTATTATTAGTTGTATTTCTGAATTATTATGAAACATATAATGTTACATATAACGGATTAGCACTGGTCGTAAAAAAACACCGTGCATATTCCAATCAATCAATCAATCAATCAATCAAACAATCAATCAATCAATCAATCAATCAATCAATCAATCAATCAATCAATCAATCAATCAATCAATCAATCAATCAATCGATCGATCGATCAATCAATCAATCAATCAATCAATCAATCAAGCAAGCAAGCAAGCAAGCAAGCAATCAAGCAACCAATCAACCAATCATCCAATCAATCAATCATTCAAACAACCAAGCAAGCAAGCAAGCAATATGTGTTTGTAATTGTATAATTATATGCAGCATAAACAATCTTAGGATTGGACAAAATAAAATGCAATTTCCAAGGTGACAGACTTCTTATGCGCCAGTATCTACGAAGATCAAGTTCAGTAACGCGACAAAACCAATGGATTATGCAAACTCGTAATCGTAAAAGCAAAGCGCGAGTTGGATGAAGGTGCTAAGCAGGATAGGCAGCATTGAAAAGACAGGTTTTTAGACGCCGGCCGAATGAACATTCTAATTTAGCATCGAAGCGAATTCCAGAACGGTCGGGTTCCAGATTTTGTTTTACCCGTCTTGTTGGCGTGAGCATCGAAATTAGATATGCTGGTTGCGTAGATGAGAGGGCTTGAAAAGCTACTGTATTAATCTTGAAAATAATGCGATAGTGCACAGAAGCGAATGCAATGATTTTAGAAGCGGCACTGAGCGAGAAAACAAGGAGAACGCGTGACAACCCTTTACCAAATAGTTTTGGAAACACGTTGATGTTTTGCTATATCCTAGTTTGCAGTATTGTAAAGTAGCGAATTGCAGTTATAAATTATGCTGCTTACTAGAGCTGTTGCAATGGTTTTAGCAAGTTCCCGTTATTTTCTTGATACTCTCGCATGACGCTTCCTTAGTTCATCGTTTAGCAATGCATGATACATTCTTCCATTTAATATGACATGATGATGACAATTCTACTAAAAACAAACGAAACGACTAATGTAACGTGCATCATTCTCCAATTATTCTAGGCCCGGTGAAACCTGACGCTATGTGTCGATAATGCCGTAAAATTACACTCCTATTGTTTTACCTTTTAAAGTGTTTTCGGCCGTCAAACTGTCGTAGCGCGTAGTTTGACAATAAATATTGCATACACTATCACACCACAATGTTAGTGACTGTCATCGCTAAATGTTAAATGTATGTTTGTATCGCTCTAATCTAGGAATATCATGCACTTTGCAGATTGAGAGAAGAGCTTAAGGAGACAATAGACAAGCGTTTGACTACAGCCGAGACGGGCAAGGCATTCGGCGCCGCTGTGTGCAACATGAATCGACTGCATAAACTCGAGTAAGACTTAAGACCTCACTAATTAGTGTACACCTGTTTCAGCGGAAATGTTAGTAAGTTCATTTCATAATGTAATAGTACAATGCATATGCATTGTAATGGTTTTAAGCCCGTTCTCGTCTTTAATTGTTACAGTTGATTGAAATGCCAAATAATATAAAGAAAACTAAATTTATATTACAAGGATTAAGGTTTAATTTACAGAATGTTATCTTTGTTGTATTTTGAGTTTTTGATAGTTCACGGCGATGATCATATATATATATATATATATATATATATATATATATATATATATATATATATATATATATATATATATATATGATACTATATTGTGTTGAAGAAATGTAAAATAATCAGTTTGATCTTTCAGATTGTACAACTGTGGTCTCACTGATCAAAGCATGGCTGAGTTTGCCCGTGAGATTACTGGCGGGTGTCAGGAACTAGAAGAGTTCCCGTAAGCAACATTGCGTGCCCACCCCATCCTACTTGGTTACCCTGCCAAAACATTTCAATGTTGTGTGTTTGTTCAAAACCCCCAAGTCATGTTGAAGTTTAGGAATTGGTTCAAAGAAATGTAAAATGAGAAGCATATATCTGTATTTCAATGTTATAATATGTTGTGGTGTGTTGTGACTATCGCCTTATATAAAGCCGCCCTACATTAGTAGAAATAACCTTTGTACAAAAATAACTGTTAAAACTACTCTCGGCCGAGACGCAGTGTCAGAAAGTCACTTTGCTGAAACTGTCATATCACAATGTTGGATATTGACACCATGAAATTTTAAATGTATGTTAGCATCACTGTAATACAGGAACATAATCTATTTTGTAGATTGAGTTCGATGACATGTTTGACTACAGTCGAAGCTGGCAAGGCATTCGGTGTAGCTGTACAGAGCTTGAGTCGACTCCGTAAGCTTAAGTAAGGGTTTGACCTGATCATTTACTGCACACCTGTTTCAACCGACTAAAGTTACTAGTTGTCTTAATGTAATCATTATTAATTTTAAACCAGTTCTCCTCCTTCGTCTCTCAGATATTACAGGGCGTTTAAAGTCCATCGAGATTTTGTGAGTCCACTAGATGTTACACAGTTATCCCCTGTGTGGGATATTGTACTTCCCCTGGTATAGACACCTGTTTAATAGATCGATGATATTTAAAATAAAAATGTTTTATCCTTGTATAATAGAACATTTAAAGTGGAAAGTCCAGCGCGTCGACTGATGCAGCACTTACTGTCTCACTTTATATGTTATGGTGAAACGGTACCTGGAACCCTGTTGGATAGAGTAGTATCTATGGGCGAGTCACCCAGTAAACGAGCCTTTAATTATTAACATGTACCCGAAAGTAGTGCGACAAAGACGGTCTTGTTGACTCGATTAGAAACCTTTTATTAACTGATAATTTAACCAGGCCATATTCACATGAACATCTTTTAGTTCATCTCTTAACCACTGCACTCTAATAGATTACGCGTCTCTTTATTTTAACTGATATACACAATATACACTGACTTTTATATATTATATCATGCCACTGTATGTATAGTTGCAATTTATTTTATTTTATCAGGTTTTTATTCTCCACCGTGTGTCTTTTATATGTGATTGCACGTATGAATATGTATGTAATGTTTCTTCTCCGGCAACGCAGGCTGAATAAATAATAATAATAAAAAAATGTACTACTAAACGTCACTGGACTGCCAAGTAATGTATACAAAGCAAAGCTTTACTTTAACATATTTGCGATTAATTTACAGAATGACACATTTATTATGTGTTTGAGATCTTATCATTCCATAACGTTAATAACATGTTTGTGAGATTATATTTATTGTGCTGACGAAATTTTAAATAATAAGTGTGTTGTTTCAGATTCGTCCAATGTGGTTTCACTGATCAAAGCCTAGCTGAGTTTGCCCGTGAGATTATTGGCGGGTGCCAGAAACTAGAAGCGTTTGAGTAAGCACTATTGTGTTCCCACTCCAGCCTAGTTAGTTATTCATTCTATATATTTCAATGTTGTGTATGTCTACAAAACACCCAAGACATGGTGAATGCCCGGAATAATATACATTTCTGTCAAGGGTGCCACAGCTGGAAGTAAAGTTGCAGTATTTGAAGATTAATTAAAATAATATTGTAAAATGAGAACAAGAACAAGAACAAGATGCTTATTTTTGACCACAAAACAATTACATTAAATAATAGCAATAATATGCACATGAACAAATGTAAAATGAGAATGTGTGATACTTATATTTTTGTTTTTTATTTAGTTATTTAAGAAATTATTTCGAAGGAATTATGTAAATTTCATACATATTTCCTAAATGTATACGGAAGGCCACATTTTCATTTTGCTTAAGAGTTAGAATAATAATTATAATACATAATAATAAACTATGACAGTGCACAGCAATTCACAGAAACTCGCCCTACGTGTGTAGAAATGTACTCATCCAACGCGCACAGCGTCTGCATAAGTATCCGTTCGAAGAAATGTTTTTGCATTTACGTAACGTTTTAAAAGTATTCTCTGCGAGTAAACTGTGGCAAAAAGTAAAGTTGACATAAATATTCCTTTAAGCAGTCGAACCATAATGGTGTTGCCTGACATCGTTAAGTGTTAAAGATGTGTTTGTTTTGCTATAATCCAACATAATCTACTTTGTAGGCTGCTTTGTGGTGCCGAGGCAGGAGACACGTGTTTGACTGCAGTCGATACGGCCAACGCATTTGGTATCGCTGTACACAGCATGGGTCAACTCCGTGAACTAAAGTAAGACTTATCTATTAATGCACACCTGTTTCAACAGACTAATGTTAGTAGTTATCGTAATGTAATTATTATTCGTTTTAATCTGGTTCTTGTCTTTCGGTTGATTGGCCAGTCAATTAACTTTACATTTAATAGTTTGCGTTTAATTTACCGAATGCTACTGAGTTTTTAACATTCGACAACACTAACACAATATCTTTGAACATTTGTGAGATTATAATGTGTTGACGAAATGTAAAATAATCAGTTTCTTGTTTCAGATTGATCAAATGTGGTCTCACCTACCAGTGCCTACCTACACTTGTCGTAGAGATGACTGGCGGGTGCCAGAAACTAGAAGCTTTCGCGTAAGCAACATTGTGTGCCCAACCCATTCTTGTTAATTACGATGTCAATACCTTTCATTGTTGCCCTAGCCCTGTCACGTGGAACAGCTTGCCAAAGTGTGTGAGATCAACTGAGACATTGACAGCTCTCCGAAAACAACTCAAACTCACCTATTTCGCTTAAATTATCTGCCTTGATGACACTGATTTCTATTTTATGAAATTACTTGGTTTTAAATTGTTCTGTTTTAAATTTTATTTTTACTCCCTTACTATTTTTGTTTCATAATTATTTCTCTTAGCTTACTTCTCTTTACTTACTCATTTCTCTTAGCTGCCTTATTTATTCATCTTAGCTTACTTATTTGATATTACCGTATGTATTAAATTATTAATATATATTTTAGACGTAGTCGACTCGTCATATTAATGTGAAGCGCTTTGATTGGCATTTATTTACTTAAAAAGCGCTATATTAAGAAATATAATAATAATGTTATTATTGTTGTACATTTTTACAAACCTCCAAATCGTGTTGAAGTTCTATGTAAATTTATGTTGGGGGTGTCACATCTTGAAATGGAGTTGAAAAATGTGGATGCACTCGTGAATTAAAGCATCTCACAAGAGTGACTGGCGTAAATAAGTTCCATGAATTCGTATTTGCCCCTGTTAATGTAACATTTCATTACCACTCCAGTTGTGTTGTTTGCTACTGAATGTAAAAAGCGTGTGGGACATTCTTAGACGTAGCGATGTTGACTAGTGAATATGACTTTACAAAGAGATCACCATAGTCGGGTTTGATGTCTTTGATACATTTATTCTTTTCTTATGATGTCTCTGAAATGTCACGAGTTATACATGTGTGACATTTGATGTGGGTCAGTGGGTGGCCAATGTATGATGTCACTGTCAATTGGGGTTGTTTTTATCCCAGGAACATAATCTACTTTGTAGTCTGGACCAAAACCCGTGTCTGGATACCGAGGAGGCTGCACTAAGGCTCTGCGACTGTCTCCTCCAGTGGAGAACACTCTGTGTACTAAGGCAAGTGCATTATAACTTTATTTACACCTGCTTCAAACATCTACTGTCACAATAGTTGTCATAGTGTCGCAAATGTCTAAGTTACATTTGCCCCTGTTCTTGTGTTTAAACAATTTCAGTAGATTCGACTATCGCATATTGCACCAAAAACCGCTTTTAACTCAGTAATTATTACAACTGTTGAAGTATACATTTAATATTGCAAAATTATAAATATAACTAATTGAATGTTTACCTAACAGTAGAGTTTGTTGTTTTGATGATAGAGCTATATGTAAAATTAACAATTGTTTCAGCGTGATGGACTGTAGGCTCACGCCACAGACGCTCGCTCTCATCGCAACTGGAATTCGCGTGTGTCATCAACTAAAGGAATTCAAGTAAGAGACATTGTATATTAACCCCATACTAGTTAGTACCCCGACTGTCACAGCATAACAGCCCAATGCGTCTGTTGCCCTAAAGTGAGTAGATACATTTAGTACTCCAAAACAATGTTCATGGCAGCGTTCTTAAATAAAATTGCCTAACTTGTATCTTTGTTTTCCTTGTCTCGAATGGCTTAAGAGAACACATAAACCCCTGATAATGATCAACGTTTTATTACACTATGTCGTTTGTAACTACAGCTGCAGCAGGAACAAGGAATTGGGTGACGACTGTCATTACACGATCCGTGACACGCTGCAAGACTGCCACCAGTTAGTGATAAGGTACGTTGACACTGACTTGTACATATATTAATGTTTCATATCGTAGACGAAGTGTGACGATAGTGATTTGTGTCCTACGTATGACCTCTGTCTTTCAGGGCTTACCGCTGTCCGCTGTCAAAGTCCACAGTGTCGAGACTGCAGGAGGCGTTTGGGGAGAGGTTTAAAAGGGTAAGTCGTTTGTTCACACACAAATCTACCGCATGCTACAATGCCCGAATGTCTACTAATACTGACCACTACTCAACATTTGCAAACGATCATACACTTTTGTAGGATAAAATTATTCAATGACCCCATATTGTAATATATATATTTATTTACACTAAATGGGTAACCCAACTTGGGCCTCAATCACACGCTTGAGTTATAACCATGCGCCGTTGAGGTCACGGTATGCACGTGCAACTTGACAACCTCTGTACTGGCTTGCTGAGACAGTGTCGTCGTACACGTGTTATTGAAAGGGTAGCGTCAGTTTCAAGAACATGTTTACCGCATTTGAGGTACTCAATGCCTCCTCAACGTCAACGTAGTCGACCTCCATATAAAACACATAGTCAAGTAGTTAATGCACTCGTGGATAATTGCTGCGCCATAACGTGCAGAAATGTGCAAAAGAAAAGCACATGTTGCAACCGTTTGGCAGTGCGTGGCAGCATAATTTGTTCAGTAAATGAACATATAACATACATGTCAATAATATTTCGATGTGTTGGTTTGTTTGGTTTATATTAGTTATGATTACAGAGCTGAAGAAGAGCAGCAGGAGGAGAACAGTGACGGGTGGAGAAGTGAGATGGAGGATGAAGTCAACGAGGAGTATGAAGATGATGGAGCGTTTGGTCTTTAAGAAGGACAGGGATTGATTGATGTATTATCAAATCGTGCACATGCACATAAGTGTAGACAGATACTGTCTTGGTAACTGACGTGTTGTATCTGTATTGCGTATGTAATGTATTAGATCGTATTGTAACAGAGCTATTGGTTTGAACAGTGCATTCATATATACACTGCACTGTGTGCCATATGTATTGTGTAGGCCAATGTATATATTGCGTTATTTGTAAAATTTACAGATTGATTGGCTTTGTCATTCAATAGTCCTTTATGTGAACAGATGTTTGCTGTCGACAGAGCATTGTCCACAGACAGCCAGGACCAGAGCTCTGTACATGTGAACAGATGTTTGCTGCCCACAGACCACGTGTCCACAGATAGCCAGGGCATTAAACATGTAAACTTGCATATTGAACATAACAGGGTAAGGTTGACCTGATTTTGCACAGACATTTCTCATTGTACTGCCACACAAGAAATCCTTTGTGAAGGTGTCTCATTGCATTCACCTGTGTAAGTATATAGCGATGTAATTGTATATGTTGTGTACAATGTCACCTGCCTTTGCTTCTTGTGTCTACAGCACCGTATAATTGAATTGTACATATTGAGATGTCATTTGTTTTTATCAAGTTGATCATTATATTATTACCAAATTCGTTACAGACCAAATAATCGAGACTAAACTGAGAGTGTCACATGTCAGTGACATGGAGACTGTATAAGATGTGTAGATTCAATGATATAGTTGAACTAAAAACAATTATATTTATGTTTGATGCCTATCATGATGTTTTACTATACGATCTTCAACAGTTATTTGTAAAATATATTCCATTATATTCTACACGTAGAACACATCAATTCATTAGAGAAAATGTCCGCATAAATATGACAGCAATGTCCATACCTGTACTCGGCGTGAAATTGTGGAATTCTCTCAACGAATCGCTTGTTAGCATAATGTCCAAATATAAATTTAAACGTCATTACATTAATATTCTCATAGGCAAATATACCATGTAAACATACTTGATTATTGCGACAAATTAACATTTGTTGTGTGGACATATGTATTTGTTGTGTCATTATAATAAAAAAAAAATAGAATTACATTTTTATGAAAAGTGTTCACGGGGTAGACACATATAAGTGTTTCACTTCTTGTCTACTCCTTTTCAAAACATATTTCTTAATTGTATTTCATTCGTACCATGTTACTTATTATTTGTATTTGTATTGCTTGCTTTTTAATGTTGTGTGTTTTGAAATAAATTGAATTGAATTGAATAGAACAGTTGTGGTCATTTTGGATATTGACTAAATATATCTGAAATATAAATATTTTGTTAGGTAACAACACAGATCTCACTGGTATCGTTTAGTCATTTAATCCATATCATTGTCAAAAAAAATACTATGTTGATGAGTGTATTTTATATTTGTGTCAAACATATTCTCTTGTGCCAGACAAGTTTGGGTAGATTATAAGTCAGGATTAAGTTAATCACACAATTATTTGCAGCACATTTACATATGTCTGTACAATCTTGACTCAAAGATATCAAGACAAACACAAATCACACAGTTAAAAGGTGTATTTATTCTACAACGAGCGATCGATTATGTAGATATAATTGTGTGATAATCGACATAGCTTCATGATTCAAACACGTCATACAAGACAGTTGGCGAGAACAAATAAAGACAATTCATTAAGCTTGAGACACTCTATTTGCCACACAATATTGTAATTTCCTGTGTATTGTAATTGTCTTTGTGTATTGTAATTGTCTTTGTGTATTGTGTGTGTGTATCACCAGCAGTCACAGAGCTACTGCAAATTAGCCAATGTGAATTGAGTGCACTTATGCAACAAAACGTGTTCTGTGTATGTAAATGGTGCAGGGTATCTAGTTAAAAATGTGTTCTGTGTATGTTAGTGTAAATGGTGCAGGGTATCTAGTTAAAGACGTGTTCTGTGTATGTTAGTGTAAATGGTGCAGGGTATCTAGTTAAAGACATGTTCTGTGTATGTTAGTGTAAATGGTGCAGGGTATGTAGTTGATATGCTATGATATGTATGTTTGATGAAGATGAATATTACTTGTATACCAGGTTCATTATTAAATACTGGATCAGTGTCTACCTGTGTTTGCAACACTTTTTAAGGACATGGCAATATACTGCAGTCAGCTTATTATGTACTTTTAAAATACAAGACAAACTATTACAACTACTGCTGTACTTGTGATGTTTAAAACTACCTGTGGCAATGTAATATAAGTACCTACAGTACTATTACAACTACTTGTAGTACAGTATTTTTAATGTAACATGCTAATCCCAGCTAAGCAACACACGTGTTGCCATTAGCTATCTGGAAGTCACATTTATTGTGACTTTACTTATCAAGTCAGACGATACAATCACAGATTGACTTGTGCTGAGACAGTCGCGGCAAGACAGAGAGACAGAGAGACAGAGAGACAGACAGACAGACAGACAGACAGACAGACAGACACAGACAGACAGACACAGACACAGACACAGACACAGACACAGACACAGACACAGACACAGACACAGACACAGACACAGACACAGACACAGACACAGACACAGACACAGACACAGACACAGACACAGACACAGACACAGACACAGACACAGACACAGACACAGACACAGACACAGACACAGACACAGACACAGACAGACAGACAGACAGACAGACATACAGACAGACAGACAGACAGACAGACAGAGAGACACAGACAGACAGACAGACCGTGGCCAGTCAGTCACAAGTGATGTACGTGGACAAAGGACATGGCTAGGGCCAGGAAGACTGGAGCTGTCTGTTACATCAGCCAAGACACTTCAACAGACGCGTGTCCTGGCAGACAAACACACTCCAGCACTCTGTATACTGTGTCGCCCCCTACCAATGGCTGGTTACACCACACGACCCTCACACAAGTGACGTTCTTCTGGGACATTACTCGGTCACCATGGCAACAGGGCACCTAGTCCACCAGTGTTGAGGCATTACCTACTTTGTCACACCCGAAGACAACAATGTGGCAGGATAGACCGAGCCAGCAATTCCATCCACAGTGATCCGTGGTTCCTTTCACGTGTTACCCACAATGCAACAGTGAGAGGTTCACATGATGGCGAGGTCATCGTGACCCTGTTTAGTCCGGGGTCCCCATCCTTTGAGTGGCTGACCAAGAACACCTCCGTGTTGCCATAGAGACGGTCCCTATCCATCGAGGGGCTGACCAAGGTACACCAAGGACACCTCCGTGTTGCCATTGAGACGGTCCCTATCCATCGAGGGGCTGACCAAGGTACACCAAGGACACCTTCGTGAAGCCATAGAGACGGTCCCTATCCACCGAGGGGCTGACTAAGGTACACCATGGACACCTTCGTGTAGCCATATAGACGGTCCCTACCCACCGAGGGGCTGACCAAGGTACACAAAGGACACCTCCGTGTAACCATTGAGACCGTCCCTATCCATCGAGGGACTGACCAAGGTACACCAAGGACACCTTCGTGTAGCCATATAGACGGTCCCTACCCACCGAGGGGCTGACCAAGGTACACCATGGACACCTCCGTGTAGCCATTGAGACGGTCCCTATCCATCGAGGGGCTGACCAAGGTACACCAAGGACACCTTCATGTAGCCATATAGACGGTCCCTACCCACCGAGGGGCTGACCAAGGTACACCATGGACACCTCCGTGTTCCCGTACAGCTGGGTAGAGAAGCACATTCGGCAGACCGCGGAAAGCCACACCTGAAATAAGACAGTCAGTTCTTACTTAGTGTCCAGTCCACAAGACTACTCACATCACAACGTCCATTCCACAAGACTGCTCACAGCACAATGTCCAGTCCACAAGACTGCTCACAGCACAATGACCAGTCCACAAGGCTGCTCACACCACAATGTCCATTCCACAAGACTGCTCACAGCACAACGTCCACTCCACAAGACTGCTCACTTCACAATGTCGAGTCCACAAGACTGCTCACAGCACAATGTCCAGTCCACAAGACTGCTCACATCACAATGTCCAGTCCACAAGACTGCTCACAGCACAATGTCCAGTCCACAAGACTGCTCACATCACAATGTCCAGTCCACAAGACTGCTCACAGCACAATGTCCAGTCCACAAGACTGCCACAGTGTAGTGTCCAGTCACAGCACAATGACTGCCACAGTGTAGTGTCCAGTCACAGCACAATGACTGCCACAGTGTAGTGTCCAGTCACAGCACAATGTCCAGTCTCCAAGACTGCCACAGTGTAGTGTCCAGTCCTATCTACGGTAATAGATAATATATATACCAATGATATACTTGGTACAAATTATCAGTCACATGGAATTATTTATACAGATATTTCCGACCACTTACCAATATTTATGCTTACTAAACAAATTAATGACACGAAGGTAGACACAGAAATAGAGACTAGAATATATAATGAACAAGCTACTACTACATTCAAAGAAAGTATTGATCAGATAACATGGGATGAAATTTATGCCTCCATAAATCCTCAAGAAAGTTATTCTAAGTTCCTTAATGAAATTGTAATTGTATACAATAAATCATTTCCACTTATTAAAAAAACTATCAGGGCAAAAAAACATAAACCGTGGATTACCATGGCATTTAGACATTCCATTAGAACCAAAAACAAATTGTATAAGTATTACTTAAATAAACCGACTGTTTACAACGAAATTAATTACAAACGATATAGAAATAAACTAAATTACCTTATCAACGTAGCAGAAAAAGCATACTACCAGTACGAGCTTCATAAACATAAGGGTAACTTAAAAAACACATGGAAAACATTAAAGGGTATTATTGGAAAGAAAGAAGTAGTTACAACTATAGACCAGTTACTAATTGAAGACAAATTAACAAAAAACAAGCAACACATAGCAGATAAATGTAATGAATATTTTACGAATATAGGTCCACAGTTGGCTGAGGAGATACCATTTGTACAAGGGAGTCCTAATCAATATCTTAAAGGAATGTATAGAAATTCCATGTTTCTTTTGCCAGCCACACCAGATGAGATAAGAGGAATCATTAATAATTTAAAACATTCTAGTCCTGGATGGGATGGAATAACACCTTTCATTCTTAAGCAGGCCTTCTCAAACTTACTTGACCCACTATGTCACATTGTAAATTTATCATTTGATCAAGGATGTGTTCCAGATTAACTAAAAATAGCTGAAGTAATTCCAGTTTTTTAAGCTGGTGATACGACATCAATTGGCAACTACAGGCCGATTTCTATTTTGCCTGTGTTTTCAAAAGTGTTTGAAAGATTAATGTATACTAGATTAATGAATTATATAACTGAACATAAAATCTTGGCTAATTTCCAATTTGGATTTAGGAAAGGTTATTCCACTGAAATGGCTATTTAAGTGCTAATTGATAATATTTGTAAGGCAACTGATAACAAAGAACATGTAATTGGTGTATTTCTTGATTTTGCGAAAGCGTTTGATACTGTTAACCATAGAATTTTATTGGATAAATTAGCTCATTATGGAATAAGAGGAAACATACTTCAGTGGATACAAAATTATCTAAGTAATAGACAACAACGAGTAAAATTAAAAGGAACAACATCCACCCTTAGCAACATAACATGTGGAGTTCCACAAGGTTCAATTTTGGGACTTTCACTCTTTCTTATTTACATAAATGATCTAACTACTTTATCTGATAAAATGCTTACACTCTCGTTTGCTGATGACACAAGTATCTTTATACAAGGTAACAACATACGTGAAATGGAAATTGTTATGAACTCTGAGATAAAGAGACTGTCCATATGGCTCAAAATCAATAAACTGTCTCTAAATATTAAAAAAACTCATACATTGACCTTCAGTAATACGAAAAGTATAAGAGAGAGAACAAATGACATTTATATAGACGACATAAAAATTGACACTGTAAACAAGATAAAATTTTGGGGTTTAATTATAAATAGCAAATTGAACTGGAGTGCTCACATTAAATATATATGTAGTAAAATATCTAAGAATATTGGCATTATGAAAAAGGTGAAGAATAAACTAGAAAAAAGATTATTGCTAAATCTATATTATATGCTTATCTACCCGTATCTAACTTACTGTAATACTATTTGGGGAAGGGCCCCGAATGTATATCTAGATAAAACGTATATATTGCAAAAAACAATTGTGCGCATAATTAGTCATGTAGGATTTTTTGACCACACAGAATCTTTATTTTTAACATTGCAGATAATGAATATCTATCAGATAAACAAATATATGTGCTGCATATTAATGTTCAAGCATAATAAGGCTATGTTACCTACCTGATTTAATGACGTATTTGTATTGTCACCCATGACACATAAATATTGCACAAGGCAGAAATTCGCATATAAAATACCGTTCTGCAGAACAAAGTGCAGACAATTATCCTTGGCGTATGTCGGACCAAAAATATGGAACACCCTTATCTTAGACAACTGTCTACAATATTCTGCCACTGTACATATCTTTAAAAAAAGTGTCAAATATTTACTTATGAAAAATCAGTAATAGGTTGTTTCTGTTCTGAATGTACTGTTATTATACGTTGTTTTTTCTATAATTATATTAAACAATAATTTAAATACAATTGTCACACGCGTGCATCGACGTATTTAATTTTGTGGTACACTTGTAATTCACTATTTCACTATTGTAATTAACTTGTTGCACTATTATGATGCTGCTGTATAGCCATAGGTTTTTGTGTTTGTGTTCACGAATTATAATTGTTGCGAAATTGTTAAAATACATGAATAAGGAAAACAAGCACTGTTGCTTAATTCCAATTGTTACATTGTAAAATGTACTTAGACATGAAATTATTACTTTACTGTATTACTTTACTGTATGTACATGACATTATGTAACAATAAAGCTATTACTATTACTATAACTATAAGACTGCCACAGTGTAGTGTCCAGTCCTTAAGACTGCTCACGTCACAATGTCCAGTCCTTGAAACTGTCACAGTGTAGTGTGCAGGTTTTAAGACTACTCATGATGCAGTGTCCAGTCCTTCAGACTGCTCACAGCACAATGTCAAGTCCGAGGGCACAAGGCGTATTCATACATTTAGTAGAACAATTTCGAAGATACGATTCGTATAGAAATGTTATGAGAATGCCGCCTCATATTTTCGATACTTTGTTGGTCTTGGTGACGGCAGTCATACAACGCATCCAAAGAATTCCTCAACGCTAGTGCCGCTTTGCAAATTGTAAGCCTTTTTATAAATACGCGTCCACTAGCGATAATTATTACGATATCTTTGTCTTCCCCTCGTCGACTACTGAAGTAACACAGGCGTGTCCATCGACTCCATCACAGCGGCGGAAGAGAAGCCAGGGGCGTACATAAATTTAGTGGAAGAATTACGTAAAACTTATTGATTTCACGCTTATTTTATGGAATGGTTGTCAATTACCACGGAATTAACGATGTGTTTCAGTCCACCTTCAATACAAACTTGGCATATTTGTCAAAGGTAGGTGAAACGGCAATCCTGTAAACGAAATTGGTTACGTATGAAGACAGCTAGCGCATCGCCGTCAGTCTTCACCACGGAATGGCTCGATAGTTTAGCCAGTGTTCCAGCAAAGAAATGCGTAGCGCCGAACTGTAATTTAAATACAGACCTTATATTTGTCCGTTCCAATTAATAGTTATCTTGAAATGTTACCACTCACACCCAACGAAATCCTCAAAAACGTTGTTCACCGCTAGCGCCGCATTGCGGATTTGTAATGCTTTAAATGTATGCGCCCGGTAGCGGCGCCACCAGCAGTACTACTTTTCACAAGATACAAAATGGAGAATCCCGTTGGAAGCGGGGAACAAAGGCTAAATTACATTTATTTGTTGCTCCGGCTTTTGGAAAAAGAAAATATGGTAATGGGTCAATTGGAATA
>OZ024867.1:39733404-39968404 GCA_964017155.1 Oasisia sp. SBJ-2009
TATATATATATATATATATATATATATATATATATATATATATATATATATATATATATATATATATATATATAATGTACTAGGGTGAAAATCTAAGATGTAGATGTAGAGACGATCGTTCCAAGTTTACATAGCCACAGCCACATTTACTACGAACAATGCAATAACGAACCCCAGCGAATATTTGTCTATGTTTATATTGGAAAAACCCATAACCTCGAACGGATGGTTATGTAAAACACACAGACACCGCTACGGGTAAAAATAGACACATTTGCAAGAACCGTGGTTTCAGTTTGGAATTTCCTAATTTCCGGGAAATGGCCGTGGTTTTTTGAAAATGCAACCTACCGATTTTAGGATTGTCACGCTGCGCTTAGTCACCTTCGTTATTTATAAAAACAAATCCAGGCTGATTTTTCAACGCTGATTTGCTGAGCTGGCAATCTGATTTCAGCAGTAAAGTGTAGTGTGCAATGTAGGGGTCGAAAAGTAGGTCGTCGCTACAACGCGCAGAAATGAACCGCGTGGATCATGAACTCAGTCTCGACATTCTAGCACGGGGTCAAAGTTGATCGGTCTCCTGATGTTACGCCAGTTCAGCGCGCATGTGCATACGTGGAAGGACGTTCTGGACTGCTGCCGTTGCACACCGTCAGACCGTAACGTCGCGCTAATCTTTGCCATGAACCGCTAACCTTTGATATGAACCGCTAACCTTCGACGTTCTGGTCCGTATGTAAGTTAAAACCGAAATTTCGGCCGCTTCACTCCCTACGGTCTCTCTACGCGGCGCCACAACGAAGCTGCGTTTCAACGCGCAGTCATAGATATAAATAAAACA
This sequence comes from Oasisia sp. SBJ-2009, assembly GCA_964017155.1. NCBI lineage: Eukaryota > Metazoa > Annelida > Polychaeta > Sabellida > Siboglinidae > Oasisia > Oasisia sp. SBJ-2009. The sequence continues at coordinate 39,734,249 of OZ024867.1, forward strand.
CACCAGTGCGCGCACTTCACATTAGGCTATAGTCAGCCGTTGGCTGCGGACGTGTGTCCGTGTATGTGGGCATGGCGTAGTTACTAACTCGCGCGTCTCCTTCCGACCTGGCTACCTACGACGCTGACCCCTAGGGCTAGGTGAGTCTGATTACATTGTATAATCAGTATGTTGTTTCAGGGCGTCGATCCGGTTGTAAAAGTGGGGGAGTGGCTGGGGACCAATATATATATATATATATATATATATATATATATATATATATATATATATATATATATATATATATATATTCGTGAAAATGTTCATCAAGTTGGAAGTATATCATTCAAGTACAATTTCTGATTACACAACTAATAATTTCTACTCACTTCAACGTTTCAACCGCCATCGGCGGCCTTCTTCAGGAACTGTGGTCACTGCTCGCTAGATGGCGTAGCGAGCAGACTGTCCCACACGTGACTGTCCACAGTTTCTGAAGAAGGCCGCCGATGGCGGTTGAAACGTTGAAGTGACTAGAAATTAGTAGTTGTGTAATCAGAAATTGTTCTTGAATATATATATATATATATATATATATATATATATATATATATATATATATATATATATATATATATATATATATATATGCCGACGCCAACTGGAATACTCAATGTAATGAGGCTAATTAATTGTGCTAGTTAAGTAAGTCCGTGATACACCGTTACCGGATAAGCTAGGGTGTTTCTATAGAAGCATAAATATGCAATTTCGTTTTCATGTGTTTTCTTCCAATTAACACTTGCTGTATATGTGTTATAGTAACTTGCATTATCGCCTGCGCAAACGTCAAATATGTAAACCAACTGTCCAAAAGCCAGGATCAGCAACATTGACATATTGTACAGATAGCGTTGCATATATTAAGAGCATCCGGCGTAAAATGCATAATGTGTTAATATTATTTCGTAAACATAAGGCAAGCATGGACGGAAGTGACTTACTGTGAAAACAGACGCGTTGAAACTGCAAAACTGAATATCAATATCACGTACTCACAACACAAAACACATAGGCCTATGTTCGTTTTTTATAATTGTGCACAACGTACAGCATTAATTTTTTCAACATCAAAAAAAACGTTTGTCACAATCACATGCATAAAACAATCATTTTCATTTTGTATAAAAACGAGTTTATGTGATTGGTGACAAACAACTGCAACATTTTATTTTATTGTACAATGTCCCTGTTTTTTATCAGAATAAATGTGTAATCCTACAAAAACGTTCGGGCAAGTAACTTTGTTGGGGCCAGTAACTTTTAAAAACCACTGGCCCGGGGCCAGTGAATACAAAACCTTATTGTGTCGACCCCTTATGTGTATATGCGTGTGAATGCGTACGTGCGTATTTGTATGTGTGAGTGTGCGTGTCTAGCTGTGTCCGTGTGTGCGATCGAGCGTGCGTGCGTGCGTGCGTGTGTGTGAGTGTGTGTGTGTGTGTGCATGTTTTTTTTTCTATGTGTATTTGTGTGCGTGTGAGTGTGTGTGTGTGTGTGTGTGAGTGTGTGTGTGTGTGTTTGTGTGAATGTATGTGTGTGTATGTGTGTGTGTGTGTGTGTGTGTGTGTGTGTGTGTGTGTGTGTGTTAGTGTATGTGTGTGCATGTGTGTGTGTGTGTGTGTGTGTGTGTGTGTGTGTGTGTGTGTGTGTGTGTGTGTGTTAGTGTATGTGTGTGCATGTGTGTGCGTGTGTGCGTGCATGTGTGTTTGACCTTCCTATGAGTGGACATTCGTCACAACGGTTGTGTCTTCGTTGCAGATATGAATGGCATTGTGAGTAACATATCGAGTCAGCAAGATATTTTTAAAATGTGATTAGTCACCAACATTTCTAAGAAGGTCTGCCTATCACATACCTTGGCATTTGAGGTAGATCAAAGGGACACCTGGTTATCTGAAGTGGAGTGTATTGTGATATTGTTTTAGCACAGATTAATGTAGCGTGCTATCTATGATGTGTTTTACTGACAGTAGTTGTGTCACGTGATGTCTGTGGTGTATTGTACTGACAGTAGTTGTGTCACCTGATGTCTATGATGTATTATACTGACAGTAGTTGTGTCACGTGATGTCTGTGATGTATTGTACTGACAGTAGTTGTGTCACGTGATGTATGTGACGTCTTGTACTGACAGTAGTTGTGTCACGTGATGTCTATGATGTTGTTTACTGATAGTAGTTGTGTCACATTACGTATGTGTTGTCTTGTACTGACAGTAATTGTGTCACGTGATGTCTGTGATGTCTTGTCCTGAGAGTAGTTGTGTCAAGTGATGTATGTGAACGTGATGTATGTGATGTCTTGTACTGACAGTAGTTGTGTCACGTTATGTCTATGATGTTGTGTACTGACAGTAGTTGTGTCACATGATGTATGTGTTGTCTTGTACTGACAGTAGTTGTGTCGCGTGATGTATGTGATTTATTGTACTGACAGTAGTTGTGTCACGTGATGTTTGTGATGTTTTGTACTGACAGTAGTTGTGTCAATTGATGTATGTGATGTCTTGTACTGACAGTAGTTGTGTAAAGTGATGTCTGTGATGTCTTGTACTGAGTGTAATTGTGTCACGTGATGTTTTTGATGTATTTTACTGACAGCAGTTGTGTCACGTGATGTCTGGGATGTCTTGTACTGGCAGTAGTTGTGACACGTGATGTATGTGATGTATTGTACTAACAGTAGTTGTGTCTGCCATAAAGTGTCGCCATTTTAAAAGCAAAGAGGTACTACCGTAGTATGATGTAATTTGTAACACTTGATAACACCACATATAACTCATTATGCCACAAGTATGTAATAAATAAGGAATTTAATTATGCAACAATAATCTTCGGGATATATGTGGTGTACCTGGCATAACAAAAGTTTCGACCATGTGGCCATGACAAGGTTTATGTTCACCCCAGCCTGTGGCCATGACATGGTTTATATACACTCGAGCTTGTGGCCATGTCACGGTGTATGTGCACCCTTGCCTGTGGCCATGACATGGTTTATATACACTCCAGCCTGTGGCCATGTCACGGTTTATGTACACCCCAGCCTGTGGCCATGACATGGTTTATATACACTCCAGCATGTGGCCATGTCACGGTTTATGTACACCCCAGCCTGTGGCCATGACACGGTTTATATACAGTCCAGCCTGTGGCCATGTCATGGTTTATGTACACCCCAGCCTGCGGCCATGACATGGTTTATGTACACCCCAGCCTGCGGCCATGACAAGGTTTATATATATACCCCAGCCTGAGGCCCTGACAAGGTTTATATATATACCCCAGCCTGCGGTTATGACAAGGTTTATGTACAACCCAGCCTGCGGCCATGACACAGCTGGTGTACACCCCAGCCTGCTGTCATGACAATTTTATGTACACCATAGCCTGTGGTCATTACAAGGCGAATGTACACCCCAACCTGTCGTCATGACACGGTTTACGTACACCACAGCCTGTAGTTGCGACAAGACTTACGTACACACCAGCCTGCAACAATGAAAGGCTTATGTTGACCTAAATCTGCAGTCATGACACTGTGTATGTACACCACAGCCTGCGGCAATGACAAGGCCTATGTACACTTCAGTCTGCAATCACGACACGGTTTATGTATGTACACCCCAGACACAGCCACGACACCTAAGTACGCCTTGGCCTGTGGACTAGTCATAACACAGCTATGGCCAGGATTATGTACACCCCTGGCCCAGGCGGTGATTAACACACACACACACACACACACACACACACACACACACACACACACACACACACACACACACACACCACACACACACACACACACACACACACACACACACACACACACACATATATATATATATATATATATATATATATATATATATATATATATATATATATATATATATATATATGTATATATATGTATATAGATAGATATCCATATAACAACATCTGGCTGATAGAACCATGACTCTTGCAGTTTGTTTTATTTACCTGTAGTGCGGTGCCTGTTTTTTTTTTTTTGGGGGGGGGGTTCGCCGTATAATTATAATTAACATATATATATATATATATATATATATATATATATATATATACACACACACATTATTAATATATATATATATATATATATTACTAATATATATTATTTATATATATATATATTATTAATATATATATATATATATATATATATATATATATATGTGTGTGTGTGTGTATGTTATATACATATATATATATATATATTAATAATATATATATATAAATAATATATATTAGTAATATATATATATATATATATATATATATATATATATATATATATATATTAATAATGTGTGTATATATATATATATATATATATATATATATATATATATATATATATATATGTTAATTATAATTATACGGCGAACCCCCCCCAAAAAAAAAAAAAAACAGGCACCGCACTACAGGTAAATAAAACAAACTGCAAGAGTCATGGTTCTATCAGCCAGATGTTGTTATATGGATATCTATCTATATAGCATATCTATCTATATAGCCAGCCTGAAAGATGACAAACACGGAGGAGAAAATCTGTTCAGCAGACTGCATCAAACCTGGGAGGTGGTTATGTACCACAAGCATGGAAGGATGACAGGCTTGTATGAATATTTATTGCGTATGGAATATTCAGATTAATTACATCATTGCTATAAAACAAATTCATCATCAGTTACATCATACAAAAACAATATGTTGTATCTAACTAAGGAAATCGTCCATGCACCATTGTAATACAGGTAAATACCTATTATGGAAGGCAGGATTGACCATTCTCCACGGAAAGCTTGTTTTTGTGGACAAATACACCGCAAAAACCTCTGAAAGAAAACAAAATAATGTTGTATTTACCATGAGAGCTGTTTGAAAACAATTGTGCGTAGATCATATTATGTATGTCACAGAAACAACTATTCAAGACACCTGCTGAGCATAACCACAAAATAGCAGCTCACGAAATGAAACAATGATCAGTAATATATAATAAATGATCTTAGAGTTAGCCAAGTTCTGAGTAAAATTACCAGGTTGAACTGTATAAACAATAATTACTTATTTCATACTTTGTCATGCTTGCTGCCATATAATGTAACTTTGATTTGGTGTTACTTATTAAATACATGTTTTAGCAAAATTACTGAGAGGGAAGCAGGCAGGCAGGCAGGCAGGCAGGCAGGCAGGCAGGCAGGCAGGCAGGCAGGCAGGCAGGCAGGCAGGCAGGCAGGCAGGCAGGCAGGCAGGCAGGCAGGCAGGCAGGCAGGCAGGCAGGCAGGCAGGCAGGCAGGCAGGCAGGCAGGCAGGCAGGCAGGCAGGCAGGCAGGCAGGCAGGCAGGCAGGCAGGCAGGCAGGCAGGCAGGCAGGCAGGCAGGCAGGCAGGCAGGCAGGCAGGCAGGCAGGCAGGCAGGCAGGCAGGCAGGCACACACGCCACGCACGCACGCACACACACACACACACACACACACACACACACACACACACACACACAGACAGACACACACACAGACACAGACACATACACACACACGCGCGCGCGCGCACACACACACATACGCATACGCATACGCATACGCATACGCATACGCATACGCATACGCATACGCATACGCATACGCATACGCATACGCATACGCATACGCATACGCATACGCATACGCATACGCATACGCATACGCATACGCATACGCATACGCATACGCATACGCATACGCATACGCATACGCATACGCATACGCATACGCATACGCATACGCATACGCATACGCATACGCATACGCATACGCATACGCATACGCATACGCATACGCATACGCATACGCATACGCATACGCATACGCATACGCATACGCATACGCATACGCATACGCATACGCATACGCATACGCATACGCATACGCATACGCATACGCATACGCATACGCATACGCATACGCATACGCATACGCATACGCATACGCATACGCATACGCATACGCATACGCATACGCATACACATACACACATACACATACACACATACACACATACACACACATACACAGACAGCCATACAAACACGCCCACATAAACACACCCATACACACTTCTTCTTCTTCCGGTTATCCACTACCGTCAATTATGACGACTTTATATATCTATTAAAAACGTGCAAGTCCATGTCAAAAACAGTAGTCAGGATAAGTTAAGCTTTAAGGTCTATCACAGCCATATGCAGTGCTGCAGTGCTGTCACGCTCTAGGCACTGCTTGAAAGCCTCTATGGAGGGAGCATTTATTGTTTGGACTGTGAGTTTGTTCCAGGGTTCTGTATGAAGAAAGAAAGCTTTGGCTTGTAGCTGGGAGTGTTAAACCCTGAGTTGTAAGGGGTGGCCTCTGCGCCCAGCGGCTAGATGTTCTGTGGCACAGTTGGTACGCGCTGGCTGAGTGTATTTGCTGAGAGAGATGTCTACTAAGCCGTGTTGGATTGTATACATCATTGTGACTCTAGCTGTGTGTCTGTGGTGTTCTGCCATTCCAATTATTGCATCATTTCAGTCGGGCTACTGTGGCGCCGCCAGTCACTGTGTGCGTATCTGGCTGCACGCCTCTACACCATTTCGAGTTTGTTTATATTGTGTTTGATGGTTGGGTCCCAGACAGTGGAGGCATATTCTAGTGTAGGTATGACATAGGTTTCATAGCAGTATGCCTTGACTGGTCTTGGGCAGTTGCTGGTGTTGCGTCTAAGATAGGCGAGGGTGCTATTTGCTTTCTTTGTGACTGCATCTACATGGTGGTTCCAGGACAGTTTGCTATTAATGTTAACGCCTAGGTGTTTTGCAGTGTTGTGTAGGCGTTCTCCAAGTTTGGTTGCCCTTTGTCTAGCTTTCTCGTGCTTCGATTTAGGGATATGGTCTGTGGCTAGAGATAGTAGTCATAGTTGATAGGTTTAATTTTATTTGTAATCCTTAGTGTTTCACATTTAGCTGGATGGAAATGCATCATCCAGGTCTCTTCCCATTCCGTGAGCCTGTTGAGGTCCTCCTGGAGGCGCACTGCGTTTTTCTCGCTGTTATCTGCAAATAGTTTGACTGGCATATCATTGATGTATGCCAGAAACAGCAGCGGCCCCAACATAGTGCCCTGCGGGACGCCTTGTAGTGGCTACCCTCTAATTAGTATGGCAAGTGCTGCTCACCATACTAAACAAGGGCAGCCCCGCAGAAGCTAGAACTCCAAGTCCGCTCTACAGCGTAGAGTAGTATTTTATTGTCATCGTGTACAGTGGCATAGCTTATAGCTAGCATAGAAAAGTAATATGAGTAACATGCAAGAACAATTCTCCTTCTGTATATATACCCTATAGAAAGAGGATATGACTGGCACAGGAAGTGTGGGGGACAGTGGATTATGATGTTCAATACTAGGAAGTGTTATGGGAAAACAGTATGAGACTATTACCAGGAATTGGGTGCAGGGCTAATAACAGGATGCAACTCGCGGGTGCAGTGGCTTATCTGTGACGCGAACAACAGGCAGCGGCCTCCCCACGCAGACCATTAATCACCCCACCCCCACGCTGTATGTTTTATATACTAACCAAACACACTAATTAAACTACTTTAATTAAACTACACGGTGGCTGTACGTTACAGCCTGATAGGACTGGAGTATCTGTGGATGATTTGCCATTTACAAAGACTGTTTGGGTACGGTTTTTTGAAGAATGATGCTATCCAGTTTAGGGTGTTTCCACAGACTCCTTAATATTTTAATTTGTGTAGTAGTCTTCTGTGGGGTACTTTATCAAAAGCTTTACTGAAGTCGAGGAGGATGCAGTCCATTTGGCCTCCCTCATCGAGTGTCCGTGCGAGGTCATGTATTGTTCCTATTAGTTGTGTTTCTGTTGATCTGTGTTTTCTGAAACCATGTTGGGTGTCTGAAAGAATATATTGTGGGTATCAAAATGCGTCATGATGTGGGAGCGGATTATATGTTCTAGGAGTTTGCACAATACCGAGGTTAGGGAGATGGGTCGGTAGTTGTCTGCTTTACTTCTGTCACCTTTCTTGAAAGCCGGTACTATGTTTACTTTAAGCCAGTCACATGGGGTGTTTTTTGCTGAAGGGAGGCCTGGAATAGTAGCGGTACAGCAGGGGACAGCTAAGCTGCTGCTTCTTTCAGTATTCTGGTGGGGATTTCGTCAGGTCCTGTTGCTTTATGTGGATTTAGTCTTGCTAGGAGTTTGTAAACTCCATTGACAGTGATATTAATGTCTGCTATTATTGGATATGGGCTGGGTCCTAATCTGGGTAGAGGGTTATCAAGTCAGCCTCTGTACCGACACAGAACATGTAGATTTGTTCATTTAACACTGGAATCGTAATCTTAATTGATAAGCCGTAAAATGATACCTCATTTGTTGAAATGTCTTCAGTAGTTTTTTTAGTTATCACTACAAAAAAAAAACGATGTGTAGCATTTGATTAGCTTCAGTTTGTTTGTTGTGGAAAATTAACCATATATGGACAGGTGTGTGGATTATGGGGCCACGTGGACGGGTTTTTTGTCAAAATTACAAACTTGGTGGAATATGACTTCAGCAGCTGTTTTGGCTCGTGTGTAGATCGAGTAGCCTTGTAGAACTTAGCACCTGGTCACTGTGGCGACTTACACTGGCTTGTACACGGCTTACACTGGCTTGTACACGGCTTACACTGGCTTGTACACGGCTTACACTGGTTTGTACACGGCTTACACTGGCTTGTACATGACTCTGTAGGTTGTGAATGATGAGTACAACTTTCACCCAGGCTTGAATAACAGGGTGGGGATGCCTTGTCACACATGTGGCGTGGAATTTGTATTTCAAATGCAACAGCCAGCGGAGCCTCAGTACGTTGATGAACTTGCCCAGATGCATAGATGTCTCATTGCGGCTGTACTGGTGAATTGCCGTGACACGTGTAAGAGTTGTAATCATGTATTCTCAGCTGTCTATGTCAACTAAGTAACCATCAGTTACTACACAGGGCAGAACCAACTGACAGGACAGGTCAGAGTACACTTGACTTGAACCTGTGTCAAAGGTCACACATTCTATAGATGACAGACACACGGCAAGTGTCACAGGGGGTGGCTTGGGGGGTAGGGGGTCATAGAGGTTTCAGGGCTGTGACGTCAACTGTTTCCATATATAAAATGGACGATGTATTTTCTAACAGTCATGTCTTGTGATGTCACATCACAGTCAATGTTGTATCTGGCTTGATGAACCAGTACGACTCTGGTTGACACCTGGGACAGTTCAGTTGTTGTTGTAGGGTATATGATGCTTGTGTGTGTTAGTTAGTGATGATGTTTGTTAGAGACAAACTGGTTCTTTCCAGCGTGTGTCGCAGTGTTTAATACAGTCGTTTTTAATATATCCCTAGCTCGGTGAGAGTTTAATTGTCCAAGGACTTGAGTGGTCACAGAAAGAGGTTGGTGTGTCTGAGTCCTGCCGACACGACACAGGAAGTTTTCAGCCATCTTGAAGGTGCTACATACAACCCCGTTCACAGTATCCATTTCTGGCAGCTACACATGAATTCAGTTGGGTCTATGGAGATGTGGGTGGAGTTGTGTGGTCTTAACAATGGTCGTCTTGCTATATTGAATTTGATCTCATGCGTCCGTCTTCCGTCATCTTATGGTCTAATTGAGTGTCTTTGTCTTGGGACACGGTGTGAATTATTACTCAATTTATGAGAACTGTTACGTTTAGGGAAATTATGTTGTGTATTCTGTGCAAAGGTGGCCATTTATTTACACTAATAAAACAAAATAGCTAGACAAGTTACTAACCATTCATGGTCTTTTGTGTTTAAATATTCACATTAATAAAAAAAACTAAACAGGTTACTGATGGTCATTGTCATTTGATAATGTGTTCACATTACATTTTACTGACAATTACGGTCATTTGAGTTTAGAAGTTATTCACATTAACAAGACAAACTAGACGTATGAGAACATCGAGAGCGTGAAGAAGTTGGAAGGAACAATCTGAATAGCATATTTTAATCTCAGTCTGACACTAAGAATAACTAATATATAATGACATTGTCACTGTAGTATTTAGTAGTGCTGTTGCCAGCCAGACTTATGCGTGTGTCCACGTGTTTTATTGTCAATAGATCTTGACAGTATCACTTTCACGTAAAGTGGTGTAGTGCAAACATGGCCTCCCCAGTCTGGACCCTGTATCCTCTGTGGGGGGTCTGACGTCCCAAGCACAGACACAAGGGAGAAGGACCAGACTTGTATTTTACAAACGAAGTGAATGAAATTGTCCATGTTGTCAAGGAACTTGAGTTGGTGTGTGCTGTTTGTTTCCAGCTGTCTCGTGTTGTCACACCAGACTGTCACACGCCGTCTTTATTAGGTGATTGGACACTGTCACGTCTGTACATACATGCATGTTTATGAAGTTTGTATATGTGTGTGTTGCGAAGTGTTTGTTTTCATGAGTAAGTGCATATTGAGATTGTACATGTTCGTTTGGTTAAATACACCAATGTGGAAACATGAACGGGACTTTGTAGGTGACGTCACATCTCGCGTTGTTCTAGGCATGTAGCTGGGGCATAGTTACAGAGACGTGACGAAAGAAGTGTGCTGTCTGTGTCACTGTCGAGTGTCGGTGTACACAGTCTGTCGACGTTTCTGTGTCTATTGTATTTATGCTTCATTTCACTCAGCTCTCTTCAGTCCGTCTGGTTGTGTCACGTGATGTATGTGAAGACTTGTATGTTATGGTTGTTAGAATTCTAGACATGTGGTGTGAATATTTCTTCCGATCGCTTGCCTTGACCGTGTCACCGGCCGTGACCTTGTCCCATGTCCCCCTGGTGGTCAACATAGCTTATGTACACCCCCAGCCTATGGTCATGACATGGCTTATGTACACCCCCAGTATGTGGTCATGACATGGCTTGTGTACACCCCCAGTATGTGCTCATGACATGGCTTATGTATACCCCCAGCCTGTGGTCATTACATGGCTTATGTACCCACCCAGTCTGTGGTTATGACATGGCTTATGTACATCCCAAGCTGTGGTCATGACATGGCTTATGTACACCCCCAGCCGGTGGTCATGACATGGCTTATGTACACCCCCAGTCTGTGGTCATGACATGGCTTATGTATACCCCCAGCCTGTGGTCATTACATGGCTTACGTATGGCTTATATATACCACCAGCCTGTGGTCATGACTCGGCTTATGTACACCCCAGCCTGTGGTCATGACATGGCTTATGTATACCCCAGCCTGTGGTCATGACATGGCTTATGTATACCCCCAGCCTGTGATCATGACTCGGCTTATGTACACCCCCAGCCTGTCGTCATGATATGGCTTATGTATACCCCCAGTCTGTGGTCATGACTCGGCTTATATACACCCCCAGCCTGTGGTCATGACATGGCTTATGTATAACCCCAGTCTGTGGTCATGACATGGCTTATGTACACACCCAGCCTGTGGTCATGACATGGCTTATGTACACCCCAGCCTGTGGTCATGACCTGGCTTATGTATATCCCAGCCTGTGGTCATGACATGGCTTATGCATATCCCAGCCTGTGGTAATGACATGGCTTATGTATACACCCAGCCTGTGATCATGACATGGCTTATGCATACCCTCAGCCTGTGGTCATGACATGGCTTATGTATACCCCCAGCCTGTGGTCATGATATGGCTTATGTATGCCCCCAGCCTGTGGTCATGACATGGCTTATGTATGCCCCCAGCCTGTGGTCATGACATGGCTTATGTATATCCCAGCCTGTGGTCATGACATGGCTTATGTATACCCCCAGCCTGTGGTCATGACATGGCTTATGTATACCCCCAACCGCGGTCGGTGGCGTGACTGTCCTTTGTATTGAGACAGTCAACGTCGCCTTGGCATTGCTACAACTATGTGTTGTCATTGCTGTTGCTCATACTAGAAGTCTGATTGTAAACTGGAAAAACCTTTTTATATCTTGTTAGAATGTTTTGTTCTCGAAAGCACCAAAACTTATACATTATATTCACTGTCATATTGTGGCTTTGCTGCTGTAAATTGTACATTTTGCAGTAACAGCATTTGTAATGTCATACCCATATTTTGAAAAACCTGCATATGAAGATCGTGTTACTAAGTTTACATTGTTCATGTACAGTACAGTAAAAGTTAGGTTGTCATGCATGAGTTGCCATAGATCTATGTCTGTTGGTTCATTTTTGAAATAATAGTCGTGTCAGGAGTGGTGAGGGACGGTGTCTCTTTTGGAGATTGTGTCTGTCAGGAGTGGTGTGGGACGCTGTCGCTGTTGGAGATTGTGTCTGTCAGGAGCAGTGAGGGACGGTGTCTCTGTTGGAGATTGTGTCGTGTCAGGAGTGGTGAGGGATGGTGGCTGTGTTGGAGATCGTGTCATGTCAGGAGTGGTGAGGGACGGTGTCTCTGTTGGAGATTGCGTTGTGTCAGGAGTGGTGAGGAAAGTTGTCTCTGTTGGAGATTGTGTCATGTCTGGAGTGATGAGGGACGGTGTCTCTGTGGGAGATTGTGTCGTGCCAGGAGTGGTGAGGGACGGTGTCTGTGTTGGAGATTGTGTCGTGTCAGGAGTGGTGAGGGACGGTTTCTGTGTTGGAGATTGTGTCGTGCCAGGAGTGGTGAGGGACGGTGTCTGTGTTGGAGATTGTGTCGTGTCAGGAGTAGTGAGGAAAGGTGTCTCTGTTGGAGATTGTGTTGTGATTGTACACTCACTGATATAAACAAGACAGAATGTAGACTGTTAACATGAATACACCCTAATAGTCGTATTTCTTTTGTAGAGCTGACATGGCTGTTGCGAGATTCCGTCATCCTGACTATATACGGTGGCTCAAGGCTGGCCAGGCACTCAAATGTTGCGGGGAAGGTTTAATTGACATCTGTACTGATGTCGTCGTCAGATTCCACAGATCACTCGTAGTGCGGCACGGTCCTGCAGTGTGTCCCTTCCCAGGCAACATCAAGAAGGTCACAAGAGATAGAGTAGGTTGGAAAGTCAACTGCGCTTGTGGCGTGTGCGACGTATGGCTCAGGAGCATTGAGGGCCATCTGGCAACGGGCCAGTTCTCGTGGAAGAACTCCAATGTTCAAGAATGGCCCATTCACCCTTGGCAACTTGCCAAGGTGTTTATGGGCTCTGGGAAAGAACCAGGAAGTGTTGCTCCTTCTGACACAGACACTGCAGGATGTCTGCAGCTTATCCTCAACTGTGGGCTGTTTGCTGGCAAGTTGGACGGGAACAAAGTCCAACTGGTAAGTTATACATAGTCTATCGAGTCCATTCTATATTTCCATATTTCGTGTTATGTAATTAAAACAACATTACATGAAATTAAACGCATTCGTGAAAGTTGAAACTTGCATGTATTATGCTGAATTGTTTTATACATATAGGGAGCTCAGATCAATTGTATTTGGATCAGTGTTATTGGTAAATCACAGCCTCAATTGACAATTACTCTGAGGTTGTTAAATGTCTGAGTAAACGTCAAAAGAAAACAGATTTCTGTGCGGTATGTTGTTAGTTCACATAGTGTCTTATTTCTCAGTGACTCCTGGTTACATGGCCAGCTGTTTAGACTTTGTTGCAACCACTGACTTTGTTGTTCTCCTCACTGAACATGCTGTCCACAATACAATAATAAAACATGACTTGAATTATTAACTTCTGAAAATTAAACCTATTTATACAGCAATGTAAAAATAACTGATCTGCAATTTTACATTTTCATTATGGTTATATTGATATATGGACAATTTGACATCTACCAAACAACAACATTGATAGGTCTATTAATGTGTAAACCCTCCATGCAGTATTTAAAAAAATAGTTCTTTGAATCTTAGACCACTCCATTTAACATTTCATGGTTAAGCACAAACTGCAACAAGTTATGAAACAATTATTTTTATTAATAAAACAAGCATCCTAGGTAAATGTCATCACTGAATGTGAGTTGTGTTGTTACTAAATGTAGGTGAGAACTGTCAGGGATGACATCATGCACAACCACAGTCTGAACGTGACGTCAGCTGACCTCACAACCTACCTTGATAAGATGATCGACTTATTGCGGGAACCAGCATTGCAGAACTTCGCTTCAGCGCAAAGAGCAATTGTCGAGATAGACAAGGTATGTATCATGGTTGATGGTCATGAATGCAATTGCTAAGTAAAATATCATACATAGTTCGATTATTCTTAACTTTTGCTTTCATAAAGTTGACATGTCGTAGAATGCCACTGAGAAATTTCCCATCTTAAATCCTACAGTTGTGGTAGTTTATGTTGTATGCATTCTAATGTCTCATAATCCATTTGAAACTTACTATTGTGATTGTATGTGCCTAACATGTTACTGCACATTATCATGGGTGTTGTGCTAATATAATACATACATAAATATATATATATATATATATATATATATATATATATATATATATATATATATATATATACACCCACACATATACCCTATCGTATAAACATGCATGCATCCATGCATGCATACACATACATACATACATACATACATACTTACATCAATACATACATTACATGCATGCATACATATATACATACATACATGCATACATACATACATACATACATACATACATACATACATACATACATACATACATACATACATACATACATACATACATACATACATACATACATACATACATGTCATACCTCAGTTATCAATACACTAAGTTGGATATTATGAGTGTAAAACCGTGTAACAATTCAGATTTGTTGAACAAGTATTGTGTGTCTATATGCCATTCTACAACAGGGAGGTTTCAAAACCAACTGCTATTCTTGTCTAATTCATCTCTCAGTTTACCTCTACATCATTTTCCTTCAAAAGTTTGCAGGTGATGTGCAATGTCCATTGGTTATCTCGCATTTTACTGATGTGCACTTTCCAGGTTCACTTCCGGCTTCAGACTTATCATGTCCAATCATTTTCCTACAAGTCATACATGAAAATATAAAATATATGTAAATAAACAATAAAACCCTTCAATATAAAATAACTATCTTGTAATGTACAATGTGAACATATATTATATACAACTACATTAATAGAAGAAATAACATGTAAAGAAGAAATTATTTCGAAACAAACAAGTGATAATACTAATAATTGATAACTACACAACAACATAACAATTATTATTAGTGTGTATGTGTATTGTATGTGTATGTGTAGAATGTACAACCTTTAGCACTGAAGCTTGTTATATACAACTATATAAGTGTGCATGCTTTGCAAATTCTCAGCAGTTTACACTAGCAATGTATTTGTGGGGAAAAAACAGCTAGTTTTATAGTTGCAGTGAAGTGAAATTACTTGTGCTTCGTTGCAATATTGTTCACTCATAAATGGGTGTGCCTGGATTGTTTTACAGCAATTGTTTTACAACAGTATTATTGTATATATATATATATATATATATATATATATATATATATATATATATATATATATATATATATATATATATATATATATATATATATATATATATATATATATATATATATATATATATATATACTTGTATTGCTTGTATTGGCAGATAATTTGCCTCTGCCGTATTTTTTTATCAATTAATGTTGAGTTGAATGGTATCAAATATACATTTAATTAACACATTAAGTATTACTATTATTTTAACCTCACTTTTAATGTCCAGTTATGAATATCATTGAGTATCCGATCATAATATTAGCGTTTTGTATTGTATTATTATTTTTAATATCTACCAATTAAATTTGTATTGCGTATCTATCAATTATTAGAATTATCAGTTGTTTGTTTTGAAATAAAAAAGTATTTACACATATTTTTTTAATTAATGTATTTGTTTTAAATCTGATTATTCCTGCCTCTCTATTGTATGCGTGAATTATGTGGTGATAGGCATTATTGAGCGTCGTGCGTCCTGAAAATGCTGAAGTATTGCTAGGAATTTACACTACGGATAGAAAACTCGATGTGTTCCAGTGCTATCCACTAGGTGGTAGCACTGAAACAATGTCGTCAAAGCAGGGGATAAAGTTAGCTTGACCTTTTTGTGCAGTGGTATACATTCATTAGATTTATCTTCGGTAAACTCCTTTGTAACATAAAAACAATGTTTTGCAGTACGGTGTATGATTGTCTTGGAGGAAAATAAACATTATTATTATTATCAAGACAATTATGAGCTATATGGCAATATAAAATGGTAGTACCGGGGTCTATATCTATTACGTGTTATCCCTTCTCCTTCATCACTTAATTCATGCCTGGACTGCTAGACTATACGAATAAGCTATACCTGCTGAGTAAATTTGGATTATACGCCCATCCTCGCAAGCAACGGGTTGTTGCGCTACATTACTACAGCTAGCGCTAGGAAGAGAAGATAGCTGGTATTGACGTAATCAGCAGCAGCGACCCCTGGCGCGCGAGAATGATAATTACCCTTATTTGTGGACAACTGGATGGCCCAGACTGGAGTGGGCTTTGTGTGTGTCTGTATTCAAAAACATTAGGAATCTTTAATGGGTAGTTCGCAATATTTATTATGATACATAGAATAGGCCTATGACGGCTCTTAATGTAATACTAATACATGACGTAAAAATCACTAGTTTTGGAACTAGCCCAAAAATAGCGGCATGTGCATAAAAAGAAGCCCAAAAAACACAACTCGCAACTGCTGATTTTTTCCCGCAGAATAGGTCTGAAACTAGCCCAATTCCACGGGAAAACCGCGGAGTTGGCAACACTGCCATACGCACATCCGCGCTGAACTGGTGACTTCAGGGAGCCGATCAACTTTGACCCCGCGGCAACTGTGTTACGTAATAACTAATTTCTGCGCGCTGTAGCGATGACCTACTTTTCGACCCCCTAAGTTGCACAATACAGTATCGAGCGCGCATTTGTCTGCACAACGACCATGATGCCGAGACGTGAACCAATAAGCTTTGACATGAACCGCTAAGCTTCGACGTTCTGGACCGGCCATGGCATGCGGCGATGTCTGTTGTTTGTTACACAGTATTTGTACCGTGCAAAAAAACTAGATGCAGCATGTAGAAAACTACAAAGAGGGTTACTTGTCTTTTTATTGAGGTGCACATTGCAGCCGTTTGTTTTGTCCAATTTTGTCAGCAATTGTTCAAAGCGAGATGTTTCGACAAAATTAGTCCGCAGCGACGGCGGTTCGTCCGCGTTGGAGGCTACGGCACGTGTAAGCGGGGATGTGCTGGTGCAAGTGGGGTGCGTTCATGGGCTTGGCCTGGCCTACTTCGGAAATATTTAATTGCAGTCACAGTCGTGTATATAATAATGAAATAATTGCTAGAATACTTTTCTGGTATATTGGTTACGTATAATTATAATATTATTATTGACTGTTGTTTTGTTACGACTGTCTCAGGGTCTGTCTCAGGTTCAGCAACAGCCAACACGGCAACAATTATAACACATTTAAACATTGAATTACGCCAGCTGACAATGCTGTATGCTTACTTTCGCTAATAATAAAAACAATTATGAATCAGGGATTCTGGAACCAAAGAATAAAGATAGGTAAATTAAGCTAAGTTATTATTTGTTGAACGTATTATATTTCTGACTAAAATGTGTTGTTGAAGTAGCATGTTAAAGCCGAGTTATTTCTGATTGAATTTGCCGTTGAGAATTTCTTAATGAAATTTATTGTTAAGTTGAATCTAATAATTTTCTGTTTAGTTTTTTAATATTATTTTAACTGATATTTTATTGTAGATTTTCTTGGGCAACAACTATGACTATTTTAAACTGTAGAACTTTGTAATTTAACAATCAATATTCTTAACTACATTATATAACCATTACAAGTTAAATAATCTGTTTCACCTGATTTCATTAAAGTTCTTTTATTGTTTAAAGGTTGTGGGCCTATACCCTGGCGCTTGACTCTCCAACAACTCATTTGAGTGATTTGAAATGTTCACTGATATCACTATCAGTGGTGAATTGTTGCTTAACCTAAATAGATAGACATTTTTATTATATAGCTTTAAAATTACACCAATATCACACATGTAGGTCATCCAGAAGCGGAGTTACTACACCTGGAAGGTCATCAGGTATCAAGGTCGGGTTAAAGTTTGATGACCTCTATTTAGACGTGACTGTCAGATTGACCTAAAAATTGGGGGGACGCACAGACTCATGATCACAAACCTACTCTACCATGCTGGCCAATGGCATTTTGGGGGTTGGAAGAGGCATTCTCTGTACTAAAATAATTATTCTACTTGTGTTGTGTCAATACACAGGTAATGTCTGTACTAATGTTGCTGTAGATATTTGTCCTTGCACAGGTAATATATGTATTAATGTTACTCTGGATTTACATCCTTATATAAGACAAGTAAACTCTGTACTAATGTTCAGTTGTGCTGTGTTTTAGATTCGCACAACGTCGCTGGATGTCAATCTCGCTGAAGTGCGTCAGCTTGAGACTAGCATCTCGAAAGAAATTATTGCAGACCAGCAGGCTACAAACAAAAAGGTATTTCTCATGTGACTTACTCAAACCAGTGATCAGTGTTTGACACAATCATGGGTCTGGAACCCGTGAATATTGTGTCAGGCCCACAGGAAATGACCCAGCACTGATGTAATTTGTATTGAAGTCTAACCGCCATTTTGTCCACAAAGATGTTGTGACATAATCCTCTAGAATGATGGGCATTTACAAATGAAAGATCATTTATCAGGGGCGGATGTAATATTTTACCAGTGGGTAACCACAAAGACTTCCAGTTGCACTCTTTAAGAGCAAGACTGACTGGGGAACAGCCACAAGCCCATTAGATCTATAAAACTCAATGTGTCATTGAGATTTGTTGTAGCACAAGGGGCGTACACACTTACAGACCCCCATTCCCATCTGCCATAGATTCCATTAGCTGACCAGTGATTACTCTAATGCTCATTTGGCCTAGATTTAAGAAAAAATTGATATGTAAACAAACTTCGTTACACTAAAGGTTACTATAATATATTGCGTGTAAAACAATTGCTACTACAGTAGAACCCCTCATTTAAGACCCTCCAAATCGGGGTGAAGCAGTTTTAAAAGAGGGATGGTCTCTCTTGAGGGGTTTGGTTATATTGATGTTTTGGATTAATTCTTACATTTACGCATATCATAATAAGTAATGTCCATATAGCATGTACACCTTTGAAAACAATCAAATTAGTAAAATACACACAATAAAAAATGAGAACACATTAACAACATCATTATCTATTCTGTTTATGTTATGTGTGACATGTTTCAGTTTACATTTAATTTGGAATGTTTTTTATAAATAATATCTACTAAAAAGTATCCTAATTTTGAATCGTTTTTTTTTTTATATCTGATAATAATATCTGTATTCTCATTTAATATGTTATTTCAAATTTGGTCTGAGGGGTTAAAAGTGCTGTCACCTCACAGCGTCTGGGTAATCGCACTGCAGTCACCATTTTGTTGTTCTCGCAAAACAATGTTTTACTTTCTAATCAAATCATGAAAACGACCTCTTACAGCCGCGAAACTTCCCCTCTAATATTAAACTCATATTACCGTTAGTCATGCGTTTAAGGAGAGTCCGTTGCAACATTTAGGTTAAAAACTGTTCTAGCCACCTATCGGATGGTCATTCGTCAAGGGTAAAAGTCAAATTCCCATAGTCGCTGGTCGCGTCTGCCGGGTAGTCGTTGATGAGGGGTTGTTTATACAGCGTAGACAGTCCGTCCGTCAGTGAAAAAATTGTCGTAAAAAGTGGGTGATCGTTAATTGTGAGGAGTTCTACTGTAGTGGAGTAGTTTGAATACAATTTGTTTTCAATTTCTTCCTATACCTGCATAAACCTGGTGCTGTTGTCAGGTAATAATTTTGTTATCGTTATGTCAACTGTGCATTTGTTTATTTACATGTTACATCTGCGTGTCGCAGAACAATCAGTTTGAATCATATTTCCGTCATAATTTCAGTAATCCCCGTTCAACTTGTGTTGTTTGCTGTTCTCCTTTCAAACTGTACGTGAAATTTGAATGTCATATAAAATGTTATATTTGTGGAGTGCCTTAAGTACAAAGTTAATTGAAATGATGACACAGAAAACATAACGAATTTGGCAGAAATGTAACATCGGATCATACTAACCACTTAAGACTAAGAGGGCAGCCTGTTTTAAAAAGTCAAGGTGAAGGTCAGATGAAGTTGAAATAATAGTTTTTCCATAAAGTGCAGTATCCAATCCTCAAGCTAGCTCAAAGCGAGTCACACTTTACTCCCTGGCAGACCTGTTCAATTGAAAATTACAAGGATACTTTGTAAACAAATATCCTCCATTGTCTATAGCCAGGCAGGAACTCATTCATATAACCAAGTTAACAGGAGCAATGTTGAGTGAACAGACTTGCCCAATGGTTGACATTGCAGCACAGGATTAACACTTGGGGTCTCCTAGTCAAAATGACGAGACTAGCCACTGCGCCACTGTATTACTACAAATTAGTTATTTGGGCCTGGGTTTATTTTGGGTGCCTGATAAGAAATAAATTATGTATATATATATATATATATATATATATATATATATATATATATGTGCGTGCACAGATGCATTCACCAACACGCATGTATACACACATGCGCGCACACAATACAATGGAAGTTTATTGTATTGGAAATGTTTTTGCAGCTTTCCATAAAATAATAAATAAATACATAGTTTAACTAGTATATATATATATATATATATATATATATATATATATATATATATACAGTAGAACATGTCTTGTAGGGACACCTATCCATCCAAGCAAAAGTGTCCCTACATTGCAGGTGTCCCCTCATCGGAGGGACAGGAATTCGCGACAATATTTTCTCGAACAGACAATCTTTATTTACAACCATATTGAAAAGTACATAAATCACATTGATGCCAACAATTATATTACCCATACAAATAAAGTGTAAGAATCGCCTAGTATATAAAATTTAATATTAACAACATTCATATCATCCCATAAGAAATAGCCCACATATGTTATCCCTCCCAAGTTAAAATGAGCAACCACCACAACCTAAATAGAAAATAAGTACAATAGCATCAAAATTACATAATAACACCACCACCTAAATACAAAGTCATGAACAATGTCCACAAGTTCTCAGTCGTGTTAGTTATCTCATTTTGCAGAGAAGAAGTCCATAATGGACTTCTGCTTTGCCACCGCAGCCAACCTAATGCTATGGTCCTGCACAAGGGTCTGGAGTTTCGTGGCAGCTTCCAACATGGATGGGTCACTTGCCAGCAGGGCAAACGAGACAAGTTTCCTGTATATATCTTAGTCATGTGTTTAACAAATCTAATTTGTATTATTTTTATTATCGCATCATAAATAATCAATACATCATCCACATACATAACGAATTTTACATCTGTCTCACAGGAACGTCACAGGTAGTTGTTGAAAAGCCTTACAATCTTTAATGTTTACACTCATTCACTCACTCACTCACATAACTGAAGTGTCTGTCATGACAATCTAATGCATGTATTTTAGGACATCTTGAAGATTGTGACATCATGCAAGGACCTCCAGAAGCAACTTGGCAGTGCCTACACAAAGCTCAAAACAGACGTGGATAATCTGACAGCACAGGTGGCAGACGTCACAAGGAAAGTGGATGACGTGAGAGATGATGTAGACGTCGTCACAAGGAAAGTGGATGATGTGAGAGACGATGTCACAAGGAAAGTGGATGAAGTGAGAGATGATGTCACAAGGAAAGTGGATGAAGTGACAGATGATGTAGACGTCGTCACAAGGAAAGTGGATGAAGTGAGAGACGATGTAGACGTCGTCACAAGGAAAGTGGATGAAGTGAGAGATGATGTAGACGTCGTCACAAGGAAAGTGGATGAAGTGAGAGACGATGTCACAAGGAAAGTAGATGATGTGAGCGATTATGTAGACGATGTCACAAGGAAAGTGGATGAAGTGAGAGGTAGGTAATGTTATGTCATAATGGTCTGTCAGTGCACCTATGACAGTCACCGTCCTGGACAAAGTGACCACTGTTGTGTGTTGCTCACTTTATGTGCCTCTCTTCAGTCCACTTTTATCTATTTGAATATATTCATTCTGCCTTGTTCTTTCACTTGTCTTTGTGCTCTTTTGATAATATGTATCTCTTAAACTCGTATGTTAAATAGAGTGAGCTCACACAATGTGGAAGAGCCCAAGGCACATTCATCTCTTGCTATATTCACTCATATAAAACACAGGGTGGAGACTGAAAGATGTGGCAGTTCAACACACTACAGACACATGTCACCATTCCCTGTTATCATTTTACACTCGTCTCATCGAACATTTATTGAACTAACTTAGACAGAACCAACGAACTAAGGACATATGTTACCATTCCCTGTTGACATATTTCACTCGTCACACTCAGTTATTTAATTAACCTGCTTTATTGTTTCAGCTCTACAATCTGCAGGAAATGAGAAGGTTGGTCATATATTACAACTCTATGCAAGTCTTGTTTATTATATATCTTGATAAACCAAGAATCCCGGCTAATATTGAAAAGATTAAGTCTTGTTATATTTATCTATAATTCAGGCTTATGTAAAATGACACATCATGTTTTATTTGATTTCTGAAATGCTAAGCGAGTTAAGTTACGCTGTTACATGTAAATTTCAAATATTCATAAATGCCGTGTGGGAAACCGTTGCATGTTATGACTGTCATATACATTAAACGACTATTATCTTAGTAATAACTTCCAATCTGACAGGACCAGTCAGTACTAATAGAGCCTCTACCCAGTAGTCCCTGATAGTGTATATTTACTATATGACTGGTCTATTAATTTTTTTTTAAATCTACAGATAATAGCAAAATATTTAAATATATTGTTGATGACGATGGGTTGATGATACGGTTGTCGTAGTCTGGAAGGTAGTATACACGTCGTAGAGTTATGTCACTTACATCCCCACCAAGTAGTTGTAGTCACTTGTGCCAGTCATGTTACAAAATACACATCATTAACATACACTGGTTTCTAATTTACATTGATTTGAACGTACCCGGTAGTGATGGTTTGATTTCTTCATTAATAATTCTTTGAAGTCTAAGATTATCACTTCGCATTGACTGTGTTCAACATAAGTTCGTTTAATAGATTTAAACTCTTATGTTATCGCTTTCAGTGTCTAAATGTCATGATTTACAACACAATGATAATAATAAGAGTGGGGTTAGGGTTAGGGTATGCCATGTGCAAGTGTTTTGCATCTGTGTGTACATGCTTATATGTTTAAAAGCAGTACATAATTCATTACCATTCCTGGTTTATGTATTTTAAGCATCCAGGTGTGCAGCTGTGTCATAATGATGAACATTTCTGGCGGGCCAAACAAATCCTGCACACAGATGTTCCGGAGAAAATGAGGGGATTGTTCAAGTCAGCTTTCAAGGCAAAATACAGATGTGCATGGGAGGACAATGCTGAGTCCGGAGAGTTCTTCATAAGGGAGATTCCGGATACCAAGAAAACAGATCAGTTGATCACATCCACAGTTAGGCAGGGAACCACAGCAGAGTTTGATGGTGCCACGTTGTACTACTGCTTACTGGACTGTGGCACTGACCTGTTGGAATCAAAGGCAAGAACAAATGTGGAAAAGTTGCGTGCCCAAAGCAAAGCCCTGCATGATGCCACGTCAACAAACCTCTCTGAAGAAGACTTCCACGAGAGGTTGCAGGAGATACAAGACGTCTACCGGACGCTGCAGT
The DNA here is from genome assembly GCA_964017155.1 of Oasisia sp. SBJ-2009. Lineage (NCBI taxonomy): Eukaryota > Metazoa > Annelida > Polychaeta > Sabellida > Siboglinidae > Oasisia > Oasisia sp. SBJ-2009. Next base: position 39,758,285 of record OZ024867.1, read on the forward strand.
GGGACCACACTCGATTGGATGCAGTTACTCAATCTCATATCTCGCCTGAAGACTACGATGGGCTGACAAAGGAGAAAAATTGGAAGATTGTTAGAGGTATGTCTTGTTTTCTTTTTCTGGTGAGCTATAATGAAAGGAACGTGATACCCTAAAGTTCAAAATCTCCCAAAATCTTGCATGCTATTCCATATAGTATATTGTTACACACATATGTTTGTTAGATTTTGTATGAATGCTATGCACCTTATAAACTATCTTCAAAACGTAAATTTTTATTGAATATGGCTGCCATTGTTGCCAAATTCTTTAGGAATTCTTGAAGAGTAACGCGATAGAACACGTGATTATGATGTAGACTGTCCACTACTCTCAGCAATGCAGGCGGTGTATAATGAGTAATAACAGCTCATCGACGTGGTACAAGTAGCTTATCTAAATCTATCATTAACAAAATATCTCAGTGTCAAGCATACGGATGCAAATACAAAGCAGGAGAAACGTGGTACTGAAAAACGAAACAGATTCTATCAGTTGCCATATGCAAAAACCATTCCAATGAAGCTCGAGTTGGTAATGAAATGGTTGCACTGCGTTGCTATATACCATATGGCAGCCAAATTAAACTTCAACCAAACGATTAAACATTTATCGTGGCTGCAAGTTTCGAGACTGGTTTTTGAGCAAAGGTTATTTTTAATTGACTGAACGACGACGACTCTTGAAATAAGATCTTCTGGTCTCCACTGAATTTATCCACCGAAAGAAACCCGGGATCCGTGTATTGATCGATCTTTTACTTTTTCGCCTAACCATGAAGACAACCTGTTACAGCCATCAAACCTCCCCTCACATAATTTTTATACATATTCACACGCTAGGTTATAAAATAAAATAATTTACGTTCCTGTAAAGAATACAAGTCATAAAACAAACTCACGCAAACAATTTTTAGCCAGCCGGCATGCCCACCTCGGCAACTAAAAGCAGCTCAGCGGTGAGGTGTCGTGGTGTTGCTACATAACATTTGCTTCATACAAATTAACCGCGGATATAATATGAACAAACTAACGTTAATCCAGCCTGCACTGCTAATAATCAACGCCTCGACCCAATACCGATATTAGGTTATCACAGAGCTACGCGTATAGCTACTGAAGGTGTCATACCCGTTGCCGTCAGGTTTTGCATCAATTAGTTTCATTAATTATACTTTTTTCAATAATCTAAATGATTCTACTGTGTAACCTAATGTGTGCATTATGTATACAACAGTGTGGGAGGAGTTTGTTTTTGTTTTGACCACCCGAGGAACTGGCGGTAGTGTATGTCAGTGTGACGTCACAGCGCCACAGGTGAAATACCCAAAATATCAGTCCCAACTACCTTTGAAATATCTGGAAGCAAATATCCACAGTCACATATTTTCTTATGTGAGTGATTTTAGGATATTGTCATGTAATCAGTATTTACATAACTTGAATTGGTGGCTAGAATAATTGTTCTATTTGGACATTTGTTGCTTACTTTCCTGTTAACACATCATGTGGACAACTTTTATTGTTTTCAGATAAAATTACTAAAGCAATGCGAGAGATGTACAAACGCTACAAATTCCCAGTCAAATACGCTGGCAGAGGAAACACTGAAGTCACATTTGAGGAGATGTTTGTTGATCTACGAATACAAATGTTCGAGTACTCAAAACAACACCAAGAATGCCTTGCTCACCGTGACATAGAGAAGATACAGAAAGCCAAGCGGTCAGGTAAAGGCATAGAATGTACACAACTGTTGGAAGTGTTGGATGACAAAGTTGCACCTCACAGTGTTCTCATTCAAGGGATCACGGGTGTAGGGAAAACAACACTCGTGAAACAGATGGCCAAGCAGTGGGCAGAGAAGAAAATGTGGACACAGATCAGATATCTATTTGTCATCTCTCTGAGTGAGTTACAGCAGAACAGGGACATGACCCTTGAAGGACTCTTGTTCGATCGGATGGAGGGACTGTCACTGACGGACGAAGAACGGAAGTTAGCCATGGAACAAATCCAAGCCAGCCGGGAACAGGTCGTTGTATTTTTGGAGGGAGCGGATGAACTGCGCTCATTTCAATACACAGACCAGTATGAGCGGAGATGTGAGCAGAAGGCTGACATAAATACCTTGATTTCAAGCCTCATACACGGTGCTATGCTACCGGGGGCCAAGATTGTTATAACGACCCGGCCCATTGACCAACTGACATCCAAGGTGTGTAGTCGTGTCACTGAACTATTTGGCTTCACTGAAGAGAACATCAAGAATTACGTGCACAAATTCAGTGGCGACAACCCCGAGATAGAGAGGCTCATCCAGAGCTATCTTCAGAAAAATCCCAACATCGCTACCTTCTGCTACATTCCTGCTACTTGCAACTTCGTATGCATGTGTGTTCAAGGGATGCGAACAGAAGACATGGCTGCAGTGAGAACCATGACACAGTTGTACGTGTACGCAATAATACACCTTGTCACGAAACGTCATCCAAAGTTGAAGGATAACCCTAAGAACCTAGATTCTGAGGCAATCTTCAACGTAGTTGGACTTTCATTAAAGAATCACGCCAAGGTGGCCAAATGCGGCACAATGACATATCCGTTGAAACTGGGTTTCAACAAAGAAGATATCAAAGATATTACTGATGAAGACAGACAAAGTCGATTTCTGGAGGAATTAATGACGATGGATCCACTTACACGAGACCGAAGTCAACAGTGTAGGAGCTTCACGCACCTGATGATCCAGCAGTTCTTCACAGCCGTAGGATTGCTGATGGGACCAGTTGATGAAATACCACAGCTTACTGAGAGTAGAGAGTCCATACGCAAGCAAGAGGTTGTGCTAACATTTGTTGTTGGTCTGTTATGTGACCAAAGGAACGCCAACTTAATGGAGTACTTTCGGACGGGCGAAAGTCAACCGATGCCATCAGCATATGAGCCACGGACTTTCCTTGAGAATCTCGCAACAAAGACCGATCCCTTGCAGTTGATCACTCTGGTTCACGAGACTCAACGTGAAGACCTGGCTGATGTTGTACCTGCAGACATACAGGTTGAACACGTGACTCCAACTGAGATGGCGTCATTGGTTTGGGTGTTGCAGCAGCCGAAGTGTTCGATCGTCAGGCTGACGTAGGTATAACGTAACGTGAGGTATAGCGTAGGTATAACATAATATGTCAAAATAATATATATATTAATTTTAGCTCTGCAGTTTCACACAACTAGTAAATTCAACATTGGAATAAGTAATGTCGACGTTATTTGTATATTTATTTAAAATAATACGACAAGTATACATGCATTCAAATTCAATCATGTTCATATATAGGAGATGTGTTGCCAAGTATCATTCAAAAAATATCGTACATGATAAATACCATTGGCATATTTGGACCTGTTGACAGACGAATGTTGTCTAGAGGAAGAGTACTAAAGCATGACATGCAAGTTGTTATCGTAGTGTAACCTGAATATCATATCTTGATTTATTTGAACTACGATGAATAACTTCAGATTAGTACCGTAAAAACTAGATGTTATGCTGTTTGAACTATTTAATTGTAAGCATATTGGGTACAGTTCAAGGGAACTGATATTCGGTTTATGGCTTTTCTCAATGTGGGATTACGTATGTAAGTTCACATGCTTCATAATATGTGGAAATTGACATTGGTTGATTGATATTTCTTGCATCTTTTCTATTAAAATATACTTTTGAGACCACACAACTGTGTACCACAGTTTAGTTTGCAAATGTGAACTGAACGGATATTAAATTTAGAAACAACCATGAATAAGAATTTAAATTTTATCATGCCTATATTTGTCTATTAAACAGTGATGTTTTGCATTGAGGCTGAAACTAAAACATGTACCTTATTATTGTAAATACCATGGGATTATAGGTTGGGTTTCACTGATTTTAATAAATTATAAACTAAACACATTGGAAAACAGGTGTGTAATTGTTACTTTATTTCTCTTCCAGAGTACGTGAGTTAGACAGCCATTTGGTGGAGCAGCTATGTCTCGGTCTGCGGAAAAACACGTCAGTTCAGGAGTTGCAGTAAGTCGTTATGTGATCCATCAGTCAACAGAAGGAAGTTCTGAATATGTTTTTACTAGTATATGTAACAGTATTCACGTGAGCCAGGCTCATGACTTTGAGTTCGATCAATTATTGGTAGAATATTAGTCACTATTAGTTGATAATTTGGTTTATAAAAATGTGACCTTGAAGCGTATTTTCTTACTTTCAGTATTTCTTAGCCATGGGCGAGTGTGAGCCTTCTCTATAACTTGTTTGACTCCCTCCCGTCATTGCCTTCCTTTTATGTGCAGCAGTGTCTAAATTGGACTAAACCCCTTACAATGGTGAACTAACAATGGTGAACAATGTAGCTGTATATACACACAATGCCCAAAGCACGACCAGGTGGGCTAATCAACCAAAACTCAGTGAACAAACCATGAAAAATGGACAACACAGAGTAAAAACTACTGTACACACATATCATATAGCGATAGTATGACACATCACATAGCGAGGTAAGGCCAAATTGTCACTTGTACTTTTTATTTTCTTTGTTATAAAAGTACCCGCACTAAAAACCCTGCGTACACTACTGAACCTTCACGGAAATAAAACACAATTCAAAATCTCGTGTACCAAATTAATACAGGGGAAAGCGTCAAAAATTGTGTTAACTACCTATCTGAGATTTATAGCGACAATACACGTACATAGCACGCACAAGGTGGTTCATTAGACAGCCATTGCTAGCGCACTCTAAAGGAGGGTGGGTGGGAATCAGCTCAAGTCGCCCTCTGCTAATCACATGTGTTGATGTCACGTGCCCGCCCTCTTGTGATTACTAATTCAGCTGCCTACGAATGGACTTAAGTAATTAAGTTTAATCCTAGAGTGGGCGCCAATAAACCTCACATAGCTTGTTTGGCGGACACCGACTTGCTTGCAACACGTTATTTCGTCTATGGAAAACATTGCATGTCTGCTACTGTCCCTTGTTGTCCTTCATGCAATCACACAGGCTTTACCCTCTGCTTGTCCCCCACTCTCCCTCTCTCCACTCCTTTTCCATTTTGTCCAGTCCATTTTCGGCATCCAACCCCCGCATTCACTTCATCGAAATTTTCACCACTGGTTTTGTTTCAATAGAGGTGTCATAACCAAATAATGGAATATCTACAGTGAAATATCTTTTCAACATAAATTACCTCTATTTGTGTACTAGTTGATAACTAAAGAATTACGACCTACGAAGGAACATTGTAGTACACAAGTAAAATATGAGAAATTCTTCATGAATTGAACACGTCTTAACCAATTTTACCCTATGATATCATAGGTGCTTTTTACAGTTTCTGTATTCATCAGGCCAGGTGAAAGCTTTATCAGCAAGGATGATTTTTCCAACATGCTGATGATAAGGCCATAATGGGCTTGATAAAAGATAAATAATGTTATTGAATAAATATAAATATGTTATCTAACCCATACTATATTGATGTTTTTTACTGCAAAGTCACGAACAACAACTACAAGGTCACATGCATCAACTGACGGGTCATAACCAACAACTGCATGGTCAGATCCATCGACTGACAGGTCATGACCAACAACTACAAGGTCACATTCATCAACTGACGGGACAAGATCAACAACTACAAGGTCACATCCATCAACTGACAGGTCTTGACCAACAACTGACAGGTCATGACCAACAACTGCAAGGTCACACCCATCAACTGACAGGTCTTGACCAACAACTGACAGGTCATGACCAACAACTGCAAGGTCACACCCATCAACTGACAGGTCTTGACCAACAACTGCAAGGTCACACCCATCAACTGACAGGTCTTGACCAACAACTGACAGGTCATGACCAACAACTGCAAGGTCACACCCATCAAATGACAGGTCTTGACCAACAACTGCAAGGTCACACCCATCAACTGACAGGTCTTGACCAACAACTGACAGGTCATGACCAACAACTGCAAGGTCACACCCATCAACTGACAGGTCTTGACCAACAACTGACAGGTCATGACCAACAACTGCAAGGTCACACCCATCAACTGACAGGTCTTGACCAACAACTGCAAGGTCACACCCATCAACTGACAGGTCTTGACCAACAACTGCAAGGTCACACCCATCAACTGACAGGTCTTGACCAACAACTGACAGGTCACGACCAACAACTGCAAGGTCACACCCATCAACTGACAGGTCTTGACCAACAACTGACAGGTCATGACCAACAACTGCAAGGTCACACCCATCAACTGACAGGTCTTGACCAACAACTGCAAGGTCACACCCATCAACTGACAGGTCATGACCAACAACTGACAGGTCATGACCAACAACTGCAAGGTCACATCCATCAACTGACGGGTCTTGACCAACAACTGACAGGTCATGACCAACAACTGCAAGGTCACACCCATCAACTGACAGGTCTTGATCAACAACTGACAGATCATGACCAACAACTGCAAGGTCACACCCATCAACTGACAGGTCATGACCAACAACTGCAAGGTCACACCCATCAACTGACAGGTCATGACCTACAACTGCAAGGTCACACCCATCAACTGACAGGTCATGACCAACAACTACAAGGTCACACCCATCAACTGACAGGTCATGTCCAAAAAATACAAGGTCTCACACATCAACTTCGGTCCAATGATCAGCGACTTCAAAGCCTTGAACAACAATCAGGTATTTAAGCACCAGACATACCGTCAAATTTGTATTTTGTATTAGAAAATATCAAAATGCATATTTAAAAATACTTGTAGTTGATATGATCTCATTACAATGAATGCTTTATATAACTTATTTGTCTTTGTACAAGCACGTTTTAAACCTTTGGTGAACCAGGAATGTTTTTTTTCAAAGTTTTTGGGGGAACGTTTTTACTGGACAGTGTTTGTTAAATATATCCATAACTATGTGTAAAAAAGAGTCATAAGCTTGATTAACATCATCAGTTTTAGCACTCTTTTCCAGGTTTGTTGACTTAGTTCATTGGAAAATGATACCATTTATCCTCATTCATATTTCTGATAAATTTACATTATTTTACATTATGCCTGCTTATGTTATACTCAAAGAGTGCAAAAATTGGTAAACGATCACTAATATCATTGAACATGATACCACTAGTTAGGTTGAAGCGTAATTCATTTGTGAATAATTATGTTATCTATAAATGTAGTTGAGCTATCTGTGATTCTGGTAGGATTATCAATTAGCGGGTAAAGACCTAAACTATGCATTGTCCCCTAGAAACTGTTTAATATTATTATGGGTCTCATGTTTTAATAAATCTATGTTAAAGTACCCACACACACATATTGTTTTAATAGATTTAACATCACTTAAATTAAGTTCTAAGTTTTCACAAAATATATCTATCGGTGAACCTGGTGTTCTGTAAATACAACGAACTACAACATTTGTGTGGTTCTTTATGGTTAATTCTACAGTAACACATTCAAGAATATTTTCTACTACAAACGATTTTCTTTCTGTCAGTACGTCTGCAAATGTTTTTTTTTATAGAGCAACACCACCCCTCTACGGGTACCCCTTGTGATATGAAATGCATCATAATTTTATATTAAAATCAGTAATTAAACTTGGTTCTATTCAAGTTTCAGCTATAGCAATTATACATAATTTTACATTTAGCTCTAAAATATAGTTTTTAATCTTGTGAAAAAAATTTCTTAGACTTCTGGCATTAAGATGTATAAACGACAATCCATTAATCCCTCCAATTTCCTCATTTAATTGTAAGTCAATATAATACTTACATTTTGATGTGTTGTTGTAGAAAGTTTTGTTTGGGTCTATGTCATTTCCAAAATTGTGAGGACTACAGTCTGAGGAATTGAAAGATTTTAAGTTAAATTGTGAACATTTATCCATTAATTTATAATGGTCATAACTATCTTCAACAGAAGAATTTTCATAAACAAATTCATCATCACTGATTTCCTGAAAGGGAAATACTTCACAACATAATATACAAAGATAATTTATATTTTTTGCAATGTATTAGTCGTAATTGTTGTTGTGTTAAGTTTGCACAACGTTTATGAAACACGGCCTCGCACAGGTCATATTTTACGGCAATATTTTTTAGTATTTGATTACATATTTGACATGAATCTAATTTCATCTGGGTATTATGCATCATTTGGATAACAAAGGAAGTGCAATAATACTACAATGTATACATGATTAATACAACTATTTGTTGAATTTGTGATATCACACATGTAAAATAGAGAGTCCATCTAATTTTGTTCACAAAATACATGATCCACACAGATTGTAAGTAAATTGGCAACCAACATTTGTAAAATTTCTGATGTATGATAGAAGATAATAAAACGGAAAAGAGTCCATACAATTACTAACATAATTTGTAAGGACTGTAGGTCTCTTTGTCCATGTTCAGCCAGTTTTACATTTTAAGTGTGTCCAAGTCCTGTTTGGAATTGATCATAACTTTGGTGGCATGTTCTTGTTTCTTCACAAAGACGTTACAGTTCATTGTCCAAGTACCGAAGATCTTTCCTTCTTTCTTTAGTCGCCTTGCCTCTGCAAACAGTTCATTGTTTTTCTGTGTGAGACGGTCGTTCAAGAAGTTGTCACAACTCTTCAGTTTCTTTCGTTGACGCATAATTTCGATTTTTTGTGTCAGCAGATAAAAACTGCGCAATTACTGGCGTTGACCCATCTTTACGTTTCGGGAGGTCATGTATTGCAGTGATTTCAATCTCATCGACTGATATGCTCAACTTTTCCTCTGCAAAATGGCAAGGTTTTTCCTCATCATTTTGGATTCACAGATATCATCACCTTCATTGTGTTGATTTGAAGCCTTCGTCGATCTACGGGTGGCAGTATGAGCGTAACTGTGTAAGTTTATACCAGTCACAATCACGTTTTTTTTGTGGGAATGTTGTTCGAGTTCGTCCACTCGGTGCTCGAGTTGGTTGATCTTTTTTGTCTTTTGCGTTGATAATTTTGAGTAAGTCGGTCATTTTGTTCGTTCGATGCATTTGTTTATTTCACTTCTTCTATTGATTTACACAAAAAAGTTCAGCGGTGATTTGATTTCACTAATGACAATGTCCGTTTTCCGTTTTTGAATCGTCGGCATGGTTTCTCGGTGGCATGATGCTGATGGGCGATAATATTTTTAATATGTTTGTTGAATTGGTGTTGACGTTGTCTAGTCATGTTGTTTGCTCACGAAGTGGAGTGTGGACATTTTCCACCGTCACCACCACCTAGCGAATGTCTTTGTTCATTGTGTACATTTGCATGCAACTGTGTCTCGCTCAAATTGTAAAACTTTTACTGTCGACTAAAGACGCTCCTTGATGAGGCGCCAGTTATACTTTTTAATACATTGTCAATAACAACATTTCTGTAAATAGTTAATGCCTGCCACACTTATTTCCTTCGCTGCAACTTCACCCAACAACGCTAATTACTGAAGAAGACATTTATGTGTCTCCCATGGCTCTGGCAGTGACCTCAAAGTGTGTTTATTCAGAGCAAGAGGATGGATTAGTATATGACAGTGATCATGGGTTAAGACAACTTAAAACAAATCTTTCGATAAGATCTGTACCTTAAAAGGTTCTTTGTTAATGTATGTTGTATGTACATGTATACATTACATCTTATTGACTCAAAGATGCGCAATGGCTCTGTATTTCTTGAGAGAAACAGTATATTGCATCCTTCATTGTTTAAGATGCCCGTACTCAAGGCCACCACCGTTTGACTGAAGACTGCGACAGACTGAAGAAGAAAGAAGGGAAGAGTGTAAGAGGTATTGATTGCATGCTTGTTCTACAGGGCTACTACTAAAGTTGTGCTACTAAGCGTGTTGCTGTCTAAGAGGCAATGCATACATGTGGATAAACTGGGCACCAATACATTAAATGTGCAACAGAGAAGGAACGAAGTAATATTCTTCAAAACCTATAACCCTATTTCTGTACTTTATACTGTTTTTGAAATATCAGGAAAGATATATCCAAAGTGAGTTACATTCTTATTTCATTGATTCTAAGATATTGGCATATTCAGTATTTGCATAACCAGAAGTAGAATAATTGTTCAAATGGATAGGATTTCTCCAAGGCATTTTGACTATTCATATATACTAGTAAAGACATTAAAATATTATTGTTTAGATAGCAAAAGCTATATTTATTATTTAAACAACCAAACATGAACAATTTATGCATTTACTCACTTATAGACCTGTTCAATCTAAAATAATGTTGGGACACATGTAGTTACTTAAAGTATCGACCTTTAATGATCGTTGACTCTAAAACAAGAGTTTGGACAACTTATATGTGCAGTTATGAGTAATATTGGCCGACATATGGTGAACAATAGATTTCCCAATAATGGTGGCACTAATATGCATATGAAACTGTCCCAGACACGTATGATCATGTAAAAATGCTTTTGTTATGGTCGCTGTCCGTCATAACATCGTTCTGTACAACCTGGTTTGTCAGTTATCCGCAATATTGGCTGAGATATAGTGACGAATAGATGTTTCAATAATGGGGGAACAATTTTTTTTATAAAAATGACACGTGAGACATTTTGCTGACTTGTTAACATAGCAAACCGTAAGTATTTTTTCATATCTAGAGATGCCAATTAAAAGTATATTTATGTGGGGTGCATGGTACCCTCTCGTCCGACTAGACTAACTGCTTTAATTGACTCGGATTAGAGCTAAACATTGTGAAACGAACGACGTTTCGACCTATCAACTATAGGTATTGGTGACATACTGACTTCACGTGGGAGATGGCTCAGGTTTTGGCAGGATAATATGGATGCAGATGACGGGCTGGTTGGATCCATGGTTGTTCACGGCAGAGACCAACCAGTTCGTAGTGGCTGATGTGTGTACATCGAGAGATAAGGGGTGATTGGAAGTGGGGAACAAGAATAAAATGTAGCGGGGAATTGGTGCATGTTTTGGATTGAGCAGTGGAAGAGTAGGGAGCAGTCAATAGCCAGCCATAACAGAAACTGAAAACAGCGCTATGCACAAGTCTAGATTGCAACAAACTACGAGTAATGCAAAATGCCTGGTGGAACAACAAAGGTGACGAACTACAACAAGTAGCTGACATATATTATTCGCTGAAGACATGTCTATCGTACACTGAAAATTGCTGTTGCGCCAATTAGAGATGTGGAAAGCACACAAGTGCTCACATAGAAATAACAATTGTGTCTAGGTGGAGGGAAGATTTATGTGAGCTATTTATTTGCTCAACAACTGCTTGAATCAGTAGAAGAATACGCAGTCCAGGTAGACATGGCAAATTCTGCAACATCATAGGTACAATATGCCATCAAATCAAAATAATCATGACAAATACAAGGATTGTATGGCATCCCTGCTTAAATATATAAATATGGACGTACAGCTTCATGTTCAACTGCTGAGGGTCAACCGCACCCGTGGACAGCAAAATAACTACCACATCCGTTCAAAGATGGTTTAATAATTGCAATTTGATAATTGCAATATACAAAAAGAAGGGAGACCGGAGCGAATGTGCGCATAAGTAAGGCATTTCGCTATCTCAACTCTAGGGGAAATATTCTGGACAAAACATCTTTCTGTACCATTGTAGAACGGTCAGCCAATGTGGATTTCGTCTGTCATGCTCTATTGTCGACATGATATTCACTTTGTGACAACTATAGGTAAAATCGGTTATACAACCAAAACGCCACTACATAGTCTTCATTGCCTAGTCGAAAGCATTTGACACAGTGGACAGGTCAGCATTATGGATTTTGCTAAGGATATATGGACGCCCTGACACCTTTGTCAAGATAATTCAGGAATATAATGATAGTATGGCTGGAGCAGTGGCTAACGGTGGATAAACTACTGATCCATTTGGAATTAGCCATGTACTAAAGCAAGGACGCATCTTGACAACTCTTTCTGGCAGCACTACTGAACGTTCCAAAAACAAAAAAAATCAAATCTCTTCTGTGCGTCTTTCTCTAATTTTGCGTCGGAGCACCTTAGGATACACGGGTAGAACACAAATCTGTTGTGTCCCATTGAATGATTCGAAAGAAACCTCAAAGACTCTTGAAACGGTACATGTCAAAATATTGCTTGTGTCTGCTTGGACAAGCTGCGAAACATTAGTAAATACTGCATGACATAACATGGGCACTCAAGCCACCCTGCTACAGCATGGCGCTAATGCTGGGAGTGGATTACACTGTGTAAGTCTGATTAAAGAGACAACTTCTAGTCCCCAAAAATGTCAATATGATAATTAGACATAACGTTATTCTGTCATCCATTAATGGAAGTGAACAAGTAATTAGGAACATGTTGAGGGTGGCATTATATTTGCAATTTTTATTTCAAGCCATCCTCTTACGTCAGTGGTCCGTGGCTTGTGAGGATGTTTCAAGTTGAATCTTACCAAGCGTACACTAAATTTAGAATTTATGATAATTACTCACCACGCTATTGAACGTTGGCATTTTGTAATAATTGTTGTTGTATTTACCAAGCTTATAACTAAATTAGAATTTCTTAAATTAGTCATTGTTCTATTGCTCATTGTCATTGTGTAGTTGTTATTGTTTGGATGACAGCATCCACAGATGTCCATATACGATGTATAAGTATTCATATTACACATACATGATCTAATACATATTCTTTATTACGCTTTATCATCTGCATATCATTTTGTCTTTCGTTGTTTGGCAGGTCACCCGAATGGCGGCCGTTGGGCGACCCTTCTATTGGCTTTGCTGGTTGCTGCTTCTATTAACACAGCAAGTGAGTTTCACAAGCAGGGCAACCAAATGTGTGTCATGGACACCCAAAATCCAAAATAACCAAATTGCTAAATCTATTTTTATCTAGTCAAGCGCATACAGTGGGCAACATATTGTGTAAGGTTTCAGAGCAGTACTCCATAATATACGAGAGGTACCGAAGACAAGGAAATGGAAATGAGAGTACCAAAAAAAATAGAAAAGTCCAGTTTAAGATAAACAACATGAAAAAGCTGTGGAAACGGATGAATGCGATAAGTACTCACAACACAAACGACAAAGAAATCCAACTTAACTCTACTGGCTACGACAATGACCTCAATAGTTGAGATGCATATTTTGATTGCCATAGTTTTGGTTGTGAGCTAGAGGGGATGAGGCACGGACTAGTAAACACACCTACAAAGGAAAATGTGGAATATTACTGTTAGCAGTGAATAGGTTCTTACAATATTTAGATTTAAGTGTGTGCATATTTATTTATTCATGTAGTTATTTAGTACTAATGTTATTGAATTGTATCCACTACAATTAAAGTTAGTGACAAGTCTGGCTCCATGCACCATACTCACTCATGCATTTCTAAATATTTCCTGTTCATGCTTGTACGCCACCTCTAGACTTAATCAACAACTGAACATATTTCTGACTACTGACTACCTGAACAATAAAGCCAGAAAAGACACAGATTATATCACAACATACTACATATACTTTCCTAGATCTAGAATATCATCGCACAGCTAAAATGTCTCATATTCAGTAGTTCCACTGGATTATGTATCACTCCACCACAATACAGACCCAGGTCAAATAAGACTGCAACACCATTTACCCTACCTTTATGCATCATCCCATCAGGAGACGTTCATCTAAATTCAGGCCCCTCCTGCGAAGATATTGAAATCTCAACCACTAACTCTTTTGTCCCTGTCCGATTTAACAGCCCTACTGACAAACAAACACAAGTGATACATCTCAAAACTGTGATCTAACTTTTGGACCGAACCCTCATAATGCTTCAAACCCTGAACGTCGCAAGAAAACAAAACGTAACACACGTAGCGCAATTCTGATCAACACCAGCTGTGTCAAAAGTATCACAAAGGCAACCTAATCAAAAAGCAGCCATTCAGTCAAATAATTCAGAGACGTCATGTTCCTAGTTGAAACCTAAATAGTCGAAAACTACACTTACTAATCTCATCTCAAACTGTGAAATAATATTAAACAAAACAAATTCATTTTATACGCAATAAATCCGTTTATTTTGCTTTCTTCTACTGACTCCCCAATGATCATCTGAAGTCATTTGAAGCCCTCTGAAAATTCTACATAGAACACACAAAAACACCAAATATAGTAATAGCAGGAGACTACAACCTCCTCGATATCAATTGGAGCAAACAGCAAATCACTGACAAAAGAAATGCCACGAAACATAACAGACTTCTAGAAATAATGAACAAATTAGGCGTTCAAAATATGTTGAACGACCCCCACAAGTTGATTCGGGCGATATCCTTGATCTCATACTCACCTCAAACACATCATTAATTATTAATAATCACACCACTTCTGACATGATTGACCATGAAGCAGTAATTTGTATTGTAATCCTAAGCTCTGTCCGTGATGTAAAATCATTCTCAAGAACGACATATGCCAACTAATAACAACATACTTCCACATGAACCCAAAATCAAGAAACATTGGAACTTCTTCTTGAATAATGTTAGTTAATTAGCCAACAGCAATATTCCCAGCTTGAAATAATAAGAATGCAAAGAAAAGGTAACAAAAGCCACTAAAAACCAAGCAAAGTAGGCGCAACCGTGACTGGAAATGTTTAGGCACCTCCGAAGACAAGCCAGTAAAGCAGCAGTCGAATCATACGCAGATTACCTAAATAATCACATTGGAAAAAGCCTAAAAACGAACACAAAACAATTCTGGTCATTCGTTAAAGCAAACAAACGATAACGCATTGGCATCCCTACGTTGCATCAGTACAAAGGAAATACCCTTAACAACCAATTCAGCTCCGTGTTTACTCAAACAATCTACCCCATCCCCAACTAGCTCCACCCATCTACTCCGATATCCCCTTCCTCGAAATCGGGACAGACGGAGTAGTTCAGCAATTGAAAAACCTAAATCAAAATAAAGCTACAGGCCCATATGAACTACCTGCTAAGAGTCCTTAAAGAGACTGCAGTAGAAATATCATCAATTATCACGCAAATTGGTCAGCAATCATACAACACTTCCAAACCTCCAGAAGACTGGTTCCAGGCACTAATAACACCAATACACACAAAAAGCCTCAAACCAGACTTTACCAATTACAAACCCATTTCACTAACATGCATTCTCTGCAAAGTTGTGGAAACACCCCCACAAGCACAACATCATCCTCCACTTCCAACACGGCTTCCAGTCAAGACTGTCTTGTGAGTCCCAAGTCATCCAGACAGCCCATGACTGACTGGATAAATAATTTCACCAAAGCCTTTGACAACATCCCTCATAAACACCTCTTATCAAAATTAACCGTCTATGGAATAACTGTAAACACCCAAAACTGGATAAAATAATTTATTTTGCATCAAAAACAGTCTCAGTCGACGGCGCCTTGTTGGTCAACACATCACATCACCACCAGGCATATTAACCGTCAAAAATACGTAGCTATTACATAGCCAGCAGGTACTGCATCAATACTGCAGTGATTTCTTTCTACCCTTGAGGAATCTGCATCTAGAATAAGATCACACCATATTTAGTGAAATAGAAAACTGCATAGCTTTTCAAACAACAATAACGAAACTCCCTTTCACGATAACCAATCACCTAAATTGCTTGTAAAATAAAGAGCAATCAAAAAATACAGTTACAACACACGCACGCACACACACACACACACACACACACACACACATACACACACAGACACACTCACACTCACACACACACTCACACACACACACACTCACACACACACACACACACACACACACACACACGCACGCACGCACACACACGCACGCACGCACACACACACACTCACACACACACACACACGCATACACACAGACACACACACAAACAAACAAACACACGCACACGCACATGCACATACGTGTATGTATGCTTCTATATTGTATCCGTACAGTATATGCGGCGGTTGACAAATCATTGTGTTGACTGTTGGCCTTGTTGTAGACGACTTGTCAACAGAAGACCCGCACACAGTGGGCTATGTGTCCGAAACCATTACACTGCCCTGTGAGCACAGCGTCACCAAGTCAGACATTGAGGCTGTCGTATGGAGGAAAGATACTGTGAACATAGTTGGAGAGTATGACATCGGTGACGACCCTTCCGTGTCCTTCTATGGCTCCGTGGAAGCTCGAGCAAGTGCCAAGGTGTTCCCACCAACCCTCAAGTTCTGCAATGCCTCGGTGGAGGATTCTGGTGTCTACCAGTGCGAAGTGTTTCCACTAACAGATGACCCCATCGTATTCCGCTACATCCTCACAATCAACGGTAGGGCATTTTTATATCAAGAGATGCACCAGTCCCCTGCCACGTGCACATTCGTCTAGGACCTGCCCTATAGGCCCGTAGACATTACGTACTTGACAAAGTTTGACTGTTGATTTGAGTGGTATATACATATGGCTTTAGCATTCTACTAGGTGGACATTTCATAAACTGGGCATAACGCGTGGACGGCCATTTTTAAAGATGGCCGTCAACATTATATTTTCCCGTACCTTAACAACTACGTCATGTATAACAATAATTGTGGTATGTATATCTATGTTCTAGGGGACAAGGATTTCATATATTGTCTTTGGACTCCTCCGATATACACTTCCTCCGATATACATTTTAAAAGATGGCGGTCGTCAAGACAAATGTCTTCATATATCAAAAACTATGTCACATAGAGCAATTCTGTTAATATTGCTGGATAGCTTGGTGGGTATCGATGTCAAAGGATATGTTATTTACCTTCATCAACCTCTAAATTATCGCCATTTAAACAAAATGGCGCCTGTCAAACCCCATTATTTCCGTATCTCAAGAAATACGTTATTCTACATTTGGAAGAGATGTTAGGTCTATTGTATGTGTGACATGTGTGAGTCCACACCGGACATTTTGGGACTTGTTGACCGTGTGTGTAAAATTTATATAAGAAAGTATTAATTTACAATTCTGTAAATTATTGGAACATATTACAGTAAATGTTCCCGTTGTCGGACAGTATCGTATATCGGTCACTTTGTCATATGTTTTATTCTTCATGTTGGTGTCATCATTGTTGTCTAACGACGGTGTTTCTAGGCTCTGCTGGATTTGCATTTCACCCAGTTGACTTCCTCCAACATGCTACGCCCTGAACACCCCGTGATTTTGTACCCAATAATACTCAAGTCTGCAGCTATAGAGTCATGTCAGGTTCACCTTGCTTTGTTGCAAGAAATACACTTCCTTTGGAGCATAATTTATTTAAACGTACTTTATTTTATCGTATTTTCGTTTTTAAAACTTGTGAACGAAAAAGGAAACAAAAACAATGTTTATTTTTGTTTTCATATTTGATCTAAGAAAATCGGAAAATTAAATCTTATTTTATTTTTCATTTTTGCACCTTGGATGCTTCAGTTGCCTTGCCACTTCGTCTTGGCAGCAAACAGTGGTTGCTTCTTACGGGTCTTCTTCTGGCTTGACTAGGCATACATGCCTCTTTACAGGGCTGCCTACCGTTACGGAATTTCCGTAATCATAAACGAAATTGACCTCAGATTACATTAGTACGGAAACTGATCCTGTATTATGGAGATAAGAACTGCCGACAGTTAAACTAATGCCCTGACAACTCACAACTACCCAGTGGTCATGCCTAAGAAAATGTACCAATTCACTCCTCGCAATTTATCAGTAAATGGCTGCTGTGGTGGTTGGGCAGGGGGCAAACTAAGACTAGAGAAAGATACAATTCATCAACGTTTTAATGACTTGGGATTTGGTTACAGCCAGGGAATGGGCTATCACTGAGAAAGACTTGATTAATTACTGTAGGGTGGAGTGGATAAAAGGGGGGTGGCACTGCCTGTAGTAGTAATAGTGGATCTGCTGACTGGTTACCTATCAGTATATTTCGGTATATATTGGCAACTATTCAGGACAATATTTATGGACAATTTATCCACAAATAGTCATGTCTTCCAACTCAAGAGGATCACTCAATGACCTACTTCCAGTTTTGCCAGATTTAGCAAAATAGCCACTTAGAGAACAAACTCTAGATGGCAGGTGGACAAGGAAGCCCGTTGGCTTATCAAGAGTCCAACCTATTTGTCATGGACAGTGACACTTATTATGAACTAATCCTCTGACTGTTGTACTTTATAATTATAATGTCGCCTTTTTGTTTTTCAGCGAAGCCATTCAATGAGACAATACGACTGAACGGCCTGTCCTACAAGGACTGTGACAAGGTGCACTTGTCACAGTCATACCAGGACTGTGATAAAGTGTATTTGTCAGAGTCAACTGTTGCCCTGCTCTCACTCACTTGTACCGCTTCCTCGAAGCCAGGTTCACGTTTGTCGTGGACGGCCGACCCTGCGACTCCAGCCCTGGTGGTGAATCAGACGAATGACGCGACTTGCAAAACTGCACCGAATGGAATTGTGACGTGTGAACGGAATGCGACTATTGTCACCAAGGATTTGGAGGATGTGGTGCAATTGACGTGTGTCAGCCATTTTGATGACAAGCACACAGTCATATCCAGCAAGAGAGCCTGTGTGGTCCTTGTTCCTCATGGTACGTTGGGGTGAATTACCGACATGTCATTCTTAAATTTAAAGTATGCAATATTTTTATAACTGTTTTTAAAACTGATGATACATATTGTTTTTACATAATCCGACTTGAGGTCTAAAGGGTTAAGATAATGTGGGGTTAGGGTTAATAGGATATCACATGTGGGGATAGGGTTAGTAGGATATCACATGTCGGTGTCCTGGTTCATTCATTCTCATATGAATGATTTGATTAGATATAGCATTACGTGGTTGGCATGGTTAATTTGTAGTCATTTTGGTGTATGTGTCTGCTTGGACTGGCTAGGAAAAATATTTGTATATGCGAGACTGCTTCAGGTGACCCTCAATTATGGACACTAGGTGTCCTGTCAAGAATAATTGTGTGTGCCTATTGGTGACTTGATTTGTGGCAGGTTGCTTCTGCAGGCTTTATGTAAACTGTTTTTACGCGTATATGGAAATCATTAAACTTATATTCTAAATAACTATGTAATGAAAAATCATACACGTTATTCATATAAACTGCATTCTGATCATTGTGGATTGGAAGTCAATAATTCCATCTTTACTAAACATTCACTATCCACCAGTCATGTCGCTGAATTCACCCAACTTAGGTATGTTTCTGGTCATGTGATACAGATAACCAGAGAAAATCCCAATTATGTAATTATGGTGAATAGACTAGGCAGTGACCATGATTCACCAAAACATAATTACAAATGCACCATGTAGTCCAAACGACTTCAGGGCCATCTGGCTCATTTTATGATATCATAATAGGTTGGTGAGGTGTAATTTTGCAGGATATCGCAGTACGGGGGTGACCGTAGTGGTGACGCTGGTGGTTCTCTGGTTCTGTGGCGTAGTGGTGGTTCTCATCATCGTCTTCCTCATCAGGAGAGAGGCACAGAAAGAAGACCGACCTGGTGGGTTGCGTTCAACTTTCCACTGGATGTATAGTCAAGTAGCTGTGAAATTGTGTTTAATTGCGTTGTTAATGTATCCACAAGTGTGTCACGTGTGTCCCATTCATCACCCATGTTTGCTAAGCACGGAGCTACGGTATATTGTAATTATTTGTATAAACTTTAGCATTATTGGCGCAGGTCGCCGCCATTATATTCGAGCTGCATTTGGTTTGATCACTCTTTTCTAATCAATGTGATTTTTTTTAAATTCAGATAACTTCGTTAATAGTAATATCTGCGAAAGCAAGAATATGGTGAAATAAATATATATATATATATATATATATATATATAATATATGTATATAATATATATATATATATATATATATATATATATATATATATATATATATATATATATATATATATATATATATATATATATATATATATATATATTAAGAAATATCTGGATCTTGTGGACGACTCTGGAAAAGCATCTCCGGCATCTGCAATAAATCCTCTGGATCTCATAGAAAGATAACATCCCAAATGTTGAAGTCTTGAGACGGGCTAATATGTATAGCATGAAGTCACTCTAACGACTTCCTAACTCCATTGGACTGGACATGTCATCTGTATGAATAACAGCACACTCCCAAAGGCTGTGTTCCATGGGAACTAGCCAAACGGAAACGTCTTCATCTTCATGGTGGACAACGGCTGCGATACAAAGATGTAATCAAAAGACATCTGAAGGCTACACACATCACCGTAGATACTTGGGAGACTTGCAAAAGATCGACAACAGTGGATTCAAGGAAAGAACCATACTGAAGAAAATAAATCACAACATTCCCAACATGATCACAATCTCCGTCACCGTCTTCCAGATGCTTTTGTACCTACAATCTTCTTCTGTATCAACCGTGGCAGAGGCTACGCATATCAGATCGGCCTAATCTCCCACCGATGAGCAAAACACATGGATGAAAACTATACTAATATCATCATCGGGCATGGTGGACAACAGAGACCCAGGGGAGGGGGGGTTGAGAGAGGAGAATGTACTTTGCTATTACCATTATTTATTTAACAGGGCAGTTGGAACATTATGTAAATTAATTTATGTTTTTACGTAGATGCAAAAAGTATTAGTATATAGAGGTATGCTCAAATAAGCCAAGGACTAATTATTATTTAATAAATCACAGCCATTACTACAATCTTCTTAACAATTATGTGTACGCTAGTTGTTAGTTCCTGCCTGTTTCTGTTTGTTCCAGTCCCTGTGAACCTGCGTCACCTTGCCATAGGACTTGGTCTTGTGCTCGTGTTTCCCGGCCTCGGTGTCGCTATCTTCATCCTCCTCCTCACCTTCTACTGGAGACTCCTCCTCCTCCAAGTAAAGATCACATTACGGTCAGGTGAGGTCAATCGTCACAAATGAGATCACAATCATTGCAAGCGAGTCCTATTCCTGCCAAATGATGTCACCTTCCTCCCTGGAAAAGGCATGATACCATCATGTGATATAGCATTCAAACCCGGTAACGTAACAATTACCAGTTGTGGTAGTGCTCTTACAAACACCAACAAAGGTCTGTTATCTCATGTGGGGTCATATTCGTCATTTTTTGTCTTTTCAATGTTTTATTCATACTCTCACATATATGTACATATAAAAGCGTGATTTATGAATTAAAACAAGAGCAAAAAAAGGAGCACCATAAGCGCTCGATGTCCCATGGCGTATATACGCGCCTGTTACTAGGATATGTGACATATTAAATAGCCTATTGTTTTACCTTGGGTTTTTTTAAACAGTAGGGTTAATTTTGGTGAAAGACTCTCCAAGGTATATTCTTATCCGTACTCCGCTGTGGTGGGGGCGGACTTGCAGCAGTTTATATCTTGATTGGTCCTGATTATGTCGTGAGGGGGTGACAACTATTAATGTACTGTAGCTTGGGGGCTTGGGGGCCTCGCTAGTGGCGTAGTGTGGAGGTTAGACGCGGGGAATCTCTTCCGAGATCCGCCTACGCCGGTCTCCACACGATGACGTGAGATGACTGACGGGTGACGCAGATTGTTGGATATATCCTACCCAGTCGAGAGACTTGATTTTGAAGATATGGGCCCTCATATTTTATAAATCATATTAATATGACGGGCTAATATCTCTTGCGGATAACTCCGAATAAAGGCATGTGTAAAACCGGATATAATTTTGAATAATACGAGAAATAGGACACCCAGAAGATATTCTGCATGGTATACTGCATAGTATGTAACAGGTGTAAATACACGTCAAACATGTTGGTATTCAATTACAATATAGTAATGCTATTGTCCATCCTACAACGTTCTCTCATATAAATAAGTCCATATGAGTAACTAGTGTCCCGAACGCTTTGAGCGAGTGTCCGACGTCTGGCCGGTAAAACAACAGTCTCACTCAACTGAGTCAAGTCAAAGTGAAAAGAATAACGACTGTCGCTAAAATCACAAATAGTAATAAACGAGCGGCGAGACGACGCATGACAGTCGTCAATCAGCGCGGGTTGGCGGGCGAGTGGCCGGGCAGTGGACGATTATCGGCGACGGGCCAGCGTCCAAAGGCGGCTGGAGCGAGGCGCGCGGCGGTCTGCACGGAGCGAGACGATCCGCGAGAGCGCGTTACAGGGCGGGCGCCCGACGACGATCGGCGGCGCTCGTCGGAAGACTGTGAAACTGCCGGCGTCGGTTGCGCGGCGTGCGTCGAAACAAAGGCGGAAAGCGGCAAGGGGGTGCGGCTCATTGCTGGACGGCAACGGTGTGGCTAGCGCCACAGTTGCGGTGTGCAGCGGGACATGACGAGGGCGATGAAGCGGGGAACTTCGCTCTGGCGATGCTTGGTAGCGCTACGGCTGCGGACGGTCAGCACCCTCGTCCGGCGTGGCGCGAAGTCACGCCTCCGAATGAGTGCAGTGGCTGGCGTCGCAGTAGTCATTGCCGGTGGCTCCGTGGTAATCACCCGGCGTTCAGGCGGATGGGCTCCGGGTAACTGTTGCCTATACATGACTTAATGGTATGATTAGTAGTCGTACATTAAATCATTCTAACGTTTAGTGAGCAGCATGTTTTTTCATGAGGGACGAAACTACGCCCCTTTTTCTCTTTCGTTTCATCCTTCTGCCTTTAATCTCTTTAAAGTCAGGGTCATATTCGTCATGGAACAATGACGTAATGTTTTAATCTGTAATTGTTGTGACTTACCCGCTCTAAACCAATGGTTAAAGCATTCATGCTTCGTCTGCTATTAGGAGACGTAATTCAAATTTAACATGCCTTGCCTGTCCGGGAATTGAATAAATGATACGTGGGACATTTTACTGACTTGTTAACATAGCAAACTGTTTTCTACGCATTTTCTACGATCTAGTGACACCGATTAAAAGTATATTTCCGGGGGATGCCCGATAGTTGGCCTTATGTAAAGGAGGACTATTTTGTGGTCTGTATTTACGTCCATATGACACATATATGTTTGTGATTGCATGTGATACACGGACATAAAACTATTCCTGACAC
Organism: Oasisia sp. SBJ-2009; assembly: GCA_964017155.1. Lineage (NCBI taxonomy): Eukaryota > Metazoa > Annelida > Polychaeta > Sabellida > Siboglinidae > Oasisia > Oasisia sp. SBJ-2009. The sequence continues at coordinate 39,781,592 of OZ024867.1, forward strand.
GAAGAAGTGGGTTAACAATTATGTGCAAGGTGATTTCAGGAAGTCCCAACATTTACATCATGGGAACTCTGGTAAACGTGTGCCTTGTATCAGTAAAGTCAGGATAACACGAAATGGCAGCCTGGTTGTATCCATGGTCTCTGTTCATGTCTCTGTTTGATATACGTTTATATGGCTTCCTTCACTTTCCTCTTGTACCAGTTAGATTCCCGGCTCAGGACTTCGATATTTTCCATGGACACTGAGTGTCCTGTGACCTAGAAATGGTCACCTGCTCCTATTGGTTAATCAAATCTTCGAGCCGTAAACAACAAATTCCATATTGTGTGGGATGTCAATCAAGGGTAGTGTGTGTGGTCTCTGCCCTGACTTGTGATGAAGAGACCAACCGCGCCTTAGTGTGTGGTGATTATACATTGACTGAAAGATGAGTAGTGATTGTAAGAGGAGAACAAGAGTGAAATTTTGCGGGGAGTGGGTTCATGCTTTCGATAGAACAGTAGACAAATAGTGAACGTGGACACAGTCAAACGCCAGCCATAACCAGGACGTTTTGGGAAAAGGGTACGTAACGTTAAACGCGGAAACGCATTCACGTTAAATCGCCTTCTGTTGCCGAACGGGTTCAGTATAAGTAGCAGGAGTCTAATCTCTAGCATTGTAAAAGTTCAGTTTTGATATCGTGATTGCAGTTTCTCATTGAGTGATTTGAAAAGTAATTTCTTATTTAATTACAATAACCATGGTTTGGCTATCCTGTATATTGTAATTTATTAGTGAGAGTCGTTGTGTCTTTTTCCACAGGTAACGTTGCTGATGTTAGTTCCCGGCAGTTCAGAACTGAAGGTAAGTAGACAATCAATCAGTGACAGCATTTAAAGTAATTGTTTTGAGCAATTTTCAAGAAATAATGTAATCACATGTAACACAGTTACAACACTAATATAACGAGATGTATGTATATGTACGCTGAAACTTCATGATGTGTCTAATGTAATATAGGACTAGGACACTTACAATAGCACTGTGGTTTACATTCAACCAAGCAGGAAAACAGTGACTGTGAAATATTGATCCATGAATGGCGCTGATGCGGGGTGTAGATTTAGAGACTTAACATGGTATGACTAGACAGTGTACCACTTCTGTCGCCATTTCTTGTATTTGACAATGATCCAATGGGCTCGACTGTATATGTGAATATCTGGCTGGAAGTGTCCCAAACAAGCCAGGATTGTGTTAGATTGAGCAGGTCTGTCAGTTAGTAAAGTGTGAAGCAGCTTGAACAATGTTTACGTGTAACAAATTGCTTCTCTATATATTACTAATATTTTAGGGCTAAAAGTTAGCCCAAGATAAGTTAGGTCAGCCATTGTAGGTGGACCAGACATTGCTGCTCGTAGTGTTGTTGTGGCAGTGTCTCCTACTTCTGTTGATTAACCAACTCTTCGAACCATACATGAACGATATATTTAATATTATGTGTGATGTCATTCAGTGGTAGTAGGGGTGGTCTCCGCCGTGGTGATTGGCAGAGGAGAACAAGAGTGAAATGTAGCGTGGAGTGGGTTCAGGCTTTGGAAACAGTCAAACGCCCACCCTAACCCGGACGTTTTGAGAAAAGAGAACGTAACTTTAAAAATGCAAACGCATTCAAGTAACATCGCCTACAGTTTCCGAACGGTATCAACATAAGTACCAGATCTATAGTACTGTAAAAGTTCAGTTTTAAAATCATCATTGCAGTTTCTCATTGAGAGATGTGAAGAGTAATATCTGAATAATTACAATAACCATGATTTGGCTATCCATATATTTTAACGTACTAGTAAGATTGGCTGCGGGTTTTTTCCAGATGACGTTGTTGACGTTAGTTCCCCGCTTACCAGCACTGAAGGTAAGCAGACAATCAGTGGCAGAATTTTGATAGAAGGGACCATTGCCGATAGCGGTGCGAGTTGAGTTCAATATCCTGCTACTCACTCACCGAGCACTGAATGGCCAAGCGCCTAACTACATTGGACACTGTGTAAGCCGACGCCAGCCGGTTAGGTCGCTGCGCTCCAGCGAACACAGTTTATTGTGTGTGCCACAAGGCGTCACTGGGGTGACAGAGCTTTCAGCGTGGCAGCCCCAAGTCTATGAAATGCACTACCGCATCATCTGACATTGTCACCTATGTCCACTGCTACATTTAAAGTAAAATTAAAGACTTATTTATTTACAAGAACATTCTGTACAGCGCTGTGAGCAACGAACGTTGGAACAGCGCTTATAAAAAGGCGACGATTATGATTGTAGTCTCTCTTCCGAAAGACACAGTCAAATGTGGGGTGAACGAAATTGCTTAGGTTTCGAAACGGCCGAAGGTGGGATTGAACCAACGGCCGAAGGTGGGATCGCCAGTTCGGCGCTCTGCTGCCCGGTCACTGCTCTCCTATGTGCGCCATCAGGCAGGCTCAATAGGCCTGGCTGATGGTCTGAGTAGCCAATGTGTCACTTATTTCGTCATTGTTTTTAATCGACACTGCTCCAATCGACTTGGCTCTATGTAACAGTAATTGGTTATATGCAGTGGTGTACTTCTTTGTACGAATAGCCTTCGCGCGTTAATTGCAGTGTGGTTGGATGAAAAAAGCAAAGATTGTGTTAGATTGAACAAGTTCGTCAGTGAGTAAAGTGTAAAGCACAGCAAGCAAGGTTTTATCTTGTGACAAATGCTGCACTAAATAGTAGTGCTAAAAGTTGGCCCAGGCTAAGTTAATTCAGCCATTGTAGATGAACCGTGCTTTACCTAGGTGTGGGTCAGCCAAAATGTTCTCGTTGATTGTCTTGTTGTGGCGTATAGATGAAATAGGCATGACTAGTAAAGGTGATTAATAATGTCAATCAATTACACTGTGTAGGATTAAAGCATAAAATTGTGAAATGTACGACCTTTCTGACCCATCAGCTACAGGTCTTGGTCACGTGTAATGGCACAGATTTCGGCAGGTTAATTCGGTATCCATGATCTCTGTTGATGGTAGGGATTCTCTGCTTGATACATATGGCCTGCTTCACTTTCTTCTTGTGCTATTTTGATTCCTGGCGCAATTTGTTTTTTCATGGACATGTAATAAATTCAGGAATGTTCTCCTAATAATCTTTGGCCCTGAAAACATGGGTATGTACACCTTATGTGTGCAGCTATGTGCAATATTGGCCACCATATAGCACACAAAAATGTTTCAATAATGGCAGCACTAATTTGCACATACAGAATACGTGGGACCCTTGCAACTCATCACTCTGGCGCACGAGACTCAACGTGAAGACCTGCCTGATGTTGTACCTGCAGCCGTAGAGATTGACCACGTGACTCCAACTGAGATGGCGTCATTGGTTTGGGTGTTGCAGCAGCCGAAATGTCCAATCGTCACACTGACGTAAGTATAACGTAATCTTATATACATACAGTAATGTATATTAATGTTAGCTCTGCAGTTTACATACAACTTGTTAAAATTCAACATTGAAATATGTAATGTCGATATTATTTGTCAATTTATTAACAATAATACAAGTGTACGTGGATTCAAATTCACTCATATTCATATATAGGTGATGTGTTGCCAAGTATCATTCAAAACATGTACATGATAAAGACCTTTGCCAACTTTCTATGTTAAACACTACATACATGTTATCTCTAAGAAAGGGAATAAACTGTGAAAAGTTGATTGCGTGGGATATATAATATAATATAATATAATATAATATGTGTTATAAATGTGAATTTGCTAAATACAATTCCAGACCGGCTAGTGATTAATACCCTGCCGAGAGGTAAACATTAGTGAAGAAGGAACATGCCAATGTCGCACAGGAATAAATAAATAATAAACAGTAAACATATAGTTGAGTGTCCAAAATATAATGTAACTGACATTTTGAAAATATAGAGGAAGAGTACTAATGCAGGACATGCAGGTTGTTACCGTTGTAAAACCTGAATATCACATCTTGTTTTGGGCTACGATGAATAACTCCAGATTAGAACGGAAAAAAATTAGATGTTGTGTTCTTTGAACTATTAATTGTAAACATATTGGTACAGTTTGAGGGAACTGATATGAGGTTTCAGAGGATTCTCAATGTGGGGTGTTACTTATGTCAATTAACATGCTTCATAATTTGTGGAAATTGTCATTGGTTGACTGATATATTTCTTGAATCTTTTCCAAAATATACATAGTTTTATCCATCCAATGACCACTGGATGGATATTAAATTTAGAAATAACCATACATAAAAACTGACATTTCATCATGCATATGTTTGTCTATCAATAATTGATATTTAGTATACAGGCACATATTCAGCTGAAACTAAAACCTGTACCCTATTATTGTAAATGTAATTGTTACTCTATTTTTCTGACAGATTAACTGAGCTAGACAGCCATTTGGTGGAGCAGCTATGTCTCGGTCTGCGACAAAACACGTCAGTTCAGCAGTTGCAGTAAGTCATTATGTGATCCTTCAATCAATAGAAGCATGTTCTGCATATGCTTTCAGTATTATATTTAGCAGTAATTCACGGGAGCCAGACTCATGACATTAAAGACGATCAGTTGTTGGTAGAACAATAGTCAATATTAATAGATAATTTTATCTCATATAAAATGTGACATTGAAGCGTAGTTTCTTAGTTTCAATATGTCAATTGGCGAGTGTGAGCCTTCTCTATGACTTGTTTGATTTGTTCATTTATGCATAGTCATTTCATCCTGTCACCATAATTTTCTCGCGCGCTTGCTCTCTCGCTCTCTCTCTCTCTCTCTCTCTCTCTCTCGCTCTCTCTCTCGCTCTCTCTCGCTCTCTCTCTCTCTCTCTCTCTCTCTCCAGTCAGCTCCTCCTTTGTGCAATGGTCACTGCTACCACCCCTTGTCGTCCTTCATCCCACTGCTTAACCTTTACCCTCTGTTTTACCCCCTCTCTACCTCTGTGTTCTCTCATCCGGTTTGTCCCATCCATTTCTCTTATCCTACCCCCGCACGCGTTCATTTCATCGATATTTTCTGGCACTGGATTGATCATATCTTAGTTAATGTTCTCTAGACATCTTGGAAACATGTCAGTGAACTCACAATGGCCTTGCTTGTAAACAAGGTCATGTAAATAGCGCCTGCCTCCAATTGTGCATATGAGAAGGTGCATTATTTTTTGGAGTATGTGCAACATTCAGTAATAATATCTGAATATTCGTTCTCATGAAATTATCTATATAAACATTATTCTTTTCTGACTTGAGGTGCAGGAATATTTTTAGTATTGTGGCCGCTCCCATTGACTGAATTGAAAAGGCTGGACATGTTTTTATAATGATGTATCGCATGAATTTCCCTTGATGATTTAGGCAATTTTCCAGCTAAACGTATGTTAAATTAATGTAAGTCGAGTTGGAATTTTGTTTTCGATGTGAACGACTTGTTTATGGGACAGCGACATACGATGATTCTTATCAACGATTGATGAATGGAGAGGCCGACCAGCATGAATACAATCAAAATCGTGTTGATGTGCAGGAATTAAATACATTTTTGTCAGGATGTACAATACAAATACAATGTTACCAAGTGTGATGTAAATGTTATTGTAATCATTTGCTCTAGTTTCTATGTAAAATATATACAAAAACTTAATTTAATGTTATGGAGGTTTGTTAAATACCTACGCAAGTTACTATTTCCTCCGTTTTTTAGATCTAATCATAAATTATGGCAGTGCATGGCAACATTCGACGCAGAAAGTTGGTATAAGTTTGCAGTAGTCGTTGCTAAGCAACCACACACAAAAAACGCCTGCAAAAGAAACATTAGGGGAATGTCTGTTTTGTAATTATATAATCTTTTAAAAGTGTACTCGGCCGGTGAAGTGGTAGACAGCCGTTTGAAAATAAACTGGTTTAAACTGCTTGAACTGTCAAACCACAATGTTGGTGTTAAAAGTTAAATATCTATGTGTGCCCTATAATTCAGGAACACAATCTACTTTGTAGACTCGGAGACAAGATCATGGAAGGTGACATAGGAGACGCATGCCTAACTACAGCCGAGACGGGCAAGGCAGTCGGTGCCGCTGTAGGATCTCTCTATGGACTCCGTAAACTAGCGTAAGACTTTGAACCTATTCAAATAATGTACACCTGTTTCAACCAACTAATGGTAGTAGTCATAATGTACAATATAAATATAATGTAATCATTTTGATGTAGTTCTCGTATTGAACAGCTACAATTGATTGGAATGTCATGTAAGATATAGAAAACCTATACATTCAAAGGTTTCGTTTACGCATATCATCAATTTGTGTCTGCCGTCCGTTGTGCGCCGTTATTTTTTACATCTTTTTTCTTCACATTTTGCATAGACGTTCCTTGGCCTAGCGGACTCTCACTACGCACACGAATAATTATTGTAAATTTGGTGGATACATTTGTAAGCCTCTTAAAGTCCTTTAGGGCCCAAAACTGTTATATTTGTAGTTTTCATATTTTATCCAAACGCTTTACCAAAGTTTTCCTCTAATTTTGCATAGATGTATCTTAGAGTATGTTCATTGTACACAAGCAATGTCTAGTTCACTCATCTTTTGTAAGGGCATCTCAGCCACCTTACCAGTCCAGCTGCACACTCCTGGCCTTCTGTTGTCCATCTTGACTTACTAATTGTGGCAGCTGAGGCGATATCAGTAACCCATTAGATTCCTGTTAACTTATGTTTGTTTAATTTTCTTTACAATTATATGTGACTTTGCTGTCTGGTTAAATATATATTATCATATGTAAGTGACAATTGATAAAAATAAAAATGTAATGACTTATACCACACCCTCTTAGAATTAACTACTTTTTATATGTGAAAATATACATAACAAACTAGCTAGGAGATACAACCATGTTTGTATTGGCCCAACATACGATTGAACCTTTTTGTTGGTGATATATGAAGCAATCATACAGTGCAAGAGTCCTGATTTATTTGGCAATAGCTACTAGACCTCTATTAAATTAAAACCAGTTGCTGTTGTGTATTCACAATAATCATAATCCAACTTGAAGATACTCCTCTTCCATTAATTTTACACTTAACAGTATGGCATAGTTGGATTCCAGGTATATTATTTAGTCAACAGATAATATTTCAAAGCTCCTCGTTAAAGATTCACATTTGTATTAGCCCTTGAAAATGGTATTTTAGCTTGTTGTGACAAATTTAATAAACTGTATAACATTTTAGATATCCACCAAAACTTGGAAAATTGCCAAATTAAGTTCATATTTTGAGGATAGCCTAGACAGTAGTACATAGGTAATACACAAGAAATGTTTATTTGATAGAATACAATCTCCCAAAAAGATCATGTCTACATTTGCCTGGGTCTGCCTTGTCAGAGGGAGACAATTACTTGTTTTTTCACCGACCTCTCATCTTGAATTTGCGTATTCGCTTACCCAATGGACAGGGATTCCATCTATTTACTGGAGGTGCACTGTGTCTGACCAGTGACCGATCTATTATTAGTGGTTACCTGATGCTTCTGTCAACAAAACATATGAACCATGTTACTATGAAAAGCACTTTCGATTTTAAATGTAGAGGGCAACCTTATGATAATAGGGTAGACAAGTTGAACTGCATGTTTTCATTTGAATAATGATCACAACTAAGAAAGTATTTACTGATAGTAATAACGTTGTTTATAACATATTGATAACATTTGCAAATAATATTTGTTTTGCGAAGATGCACATTGAGTGTATCAGTGATACAATCCAAAATGCCAATTGTTTCTTTAAAAAAACAAATAATGTTTTCTCTAATTTTATATTGATAAGCTATAATGCCACTATGATTCACCAAAATTACTATATACCCCAATGACTTAATTTGTAAGACTCCACAACGATAATAATAATAATAAATATCCGAATGGTTGTGAGATTATACTGTTTGACGAAATGTAAGATAATCAGTTTGTTCTTTCAGATTGTCCAACTGTGGTCTCACTGATCAAAGTCTAGCTGAGTTCGCCCGTAACATGACTGGCGGGTGCCAGAAACTTGAAGAGTTCACGTAAGCAAAACTGTGTACCCTCCCTCCCTAATCTGTTACACTCTCAATATATTTCAATGTTGTATAAAAACAAAATCGTGTTGAAATGTAGGAATTAGGTTAATTTATGTCAGGGGTGTCACAGCTAGAAATACAGTTGCACGGCTTGCACCATTTGAAGTTTCATTAAAACTTTACTGTAATTTAGAAAGTGGGATATATCTTTAATTTAAGAATTTGTGTAGTTATCTAAGTAAAATGTGATGAAGGAGTAAGTTAGCTTAATTTAAATTTATAGAAGTTTGTTAAATATCAATAGAAGTTATTATTTCCATCGTTGCAGCCATCGCAGTTAAAAACAGAAAATAGGTCTTTATTGTGTGAGTTCAAATTATAATTATAATAATAAAGTATGACAATGCACAGCATCACTCACGCAGAAACATGGCCTACGTTCGTAGAAATCTAATGTGCTAAGAAATCAAACCACACAATGCCTGCAGGAGAAGCATTGTTTGAATAGTTTTACTACTGGGAATGTTATTATGAGAGACGACGTAGTCTCGCATGTCTGCACAATCATTAATATGGCGTGTACTGCCACTTATAGTGAACTATGGACGTCTACAATGTGTTGTTCTGTTCACGCATATAGCAATAACGGCGGGCATGAATTTGCCCAAATATTAATCTTGGGTGATAATGATTAGTAGATCTGGACCAGACGGAACATAATAGAAGACGATACTGTCAACATGCCAACAGTGAACAGCATAGCATGTACATATGTAAACTGGCACACATTGCAATATATTCAACAAGTGAAATATACAATGAAGATGTCGTCAGCAATAAACACATTCGTTTTACAAAAAAAATGTTTTGTGCCTATATATTTATACATACATAGGCAATGCAGTAATAAATTTGCCGGACAATTGTTGGTAGTTTTCATCAGTCGGAAACCAGAACTCTGAAGAATTGCCTAGATGTATTTTCTTTCAATAAAATGTGTTTTATTGACATACTCCACTTCTAGTTGCATAGTCATATGTTATTGTTCCCAGGTCCAATACACTGTAGGCATAAATACTTCATAAATTGTATGCAGCATACCGATTTTCACATGGAAGGGTAATATACAGATATTCACACCATGTACAAATGTTCTGCAGGCAAAGCAATGTTCAAATTTCATTGTTTCACCACGTCATACATATGCTACAATAAGGTAAATAAATTACTGAAGTGAATCCCGTGTCTGCAAGGTCAATGTGTTGCATTAATTTCTTGGACACTAAGTCACAAGATGTTCTGGTCTATTAATGTTCTACAATGGGTGTGGTATAGCAAGGTTCAAATATTTCCTTTGAGTGCAATGCATTGATAAGTTTTCATTTCAAAATGTGGTAGCTCTAGCATCATACAAATGTCTATTTGTGCCTCTACAATACAGGAACATAATCTACTTTGTAGACTTGAGTCGATGACATGTTTGACTACAGTCGAGGCGGGCAAGGCATTCGGTGCTGTTGTACGGAACTTGGATCAACTCCGTAAACTGGAGTAAGTTTTTTAACCTTATTAAATACTGTACACCTGTGTCAACCGACTAATATTAGTAGCTGTTATAATTTAACAATTACTACTTTTAAACCAGTTCTTGTATTTAACTCTTACAGTTTATTGGACTGTCAAGTAACATACAAAACAATATTTACTTTAAAAGATTTGTGTTTCATTTATCGACTGACATGTTAATTATATGTTTGAGTTCTTATCATTCCACAACAATAATAAAATATTTGTGAGATTATATTTATTGTGCTGACGACATGTTAAATAATAAGTTTGTTGTTTCAGATTGGAACACTGTGGTCTCACTGATCAATGCCTAACTGCACTGATGAAAGAAATGACAGACGGGTGCCAGAAACTGGAAGAGTTCTTGTAAGCACCATTGTGTTCTCACTCCATCCTAGTTGGTTACCCCTTCAAAACATTTAAATGTTGTTTATTTCTACAAAACACCCAACTCATGGTGAAGTCCAGGAATGAAAAAAATTATGTCAGGGTTGCCACAGCTGGAAGTAAAGTTGCAGTATTTGGAGATTCATTAAAATAATATTGTAACATGAGAAAGTGGGATACGTGTTTTAATTAAAAAATTTGCTGTATTTATCTAAGTACAATATGTCGAAGGACTTATGTAAATTTAATAGATTTGCTAAATATCTACTAAAGTCAGCATTTCCATTTTTACAGCCAGCACAGGTAAATATAGAAAACAGAACTTTATCGAGAGTTAAAATAACAATTAAAATAAATAATAAACTATGACACTTACACATAAAGTCGTCCTAAGTTTGTAGATGTGTAAACAACCAAAGCACAAAGCGCCTGCAGAAAAGTCTCCCTCCAGAGAACTGTTTGTGTAATTATATATAACTTAATTAAATTAAAATTAAAAGTGTTATCTGCAGAAAACTGTGACAAAACATCAATTTGATAATAAATATTGTGTTCAACTGTCAAACCATAATGTTGGTGACTGAAATCGTACTTAAATATTACATATATGTTTGTGTTGCAATAATCCAACATAATGTACATTGTAGACTGATTGAAGGAGACAGATGTTTGACTACAGTCGAGACGGGCAAGGCACTCGGTACCGCTGTGTATAGCTTCAGTGAACTCCGTAAACTGGAGTACGTTTTTGAACCTTATCAATTAATGTACACCTGTTTCAACAGACTAATATTAGTATTTGTCATAATGAAACAATTATAATTTTTCTCGTATTTAACTCTCACAGTTTATTTGACTGTTAAGTGACTTATGAATAATAGTATTGACATTAAAAGGTTTGCGTTTAATTTACCAAATGTTACATTTGTTATATTCTGAGTTCAACATTCAACAGCATTAATCAAATATCTTTGAAAGCTTGTGAGATTATGATGTGTTGACGAAATGTAAAAGAATCAGTGTCTCGTTTCAGATTGACCAAATGTGATCTGACCCATCAGTGCCTAACTACACTCGCGGAAAAGATGACTGGCGGGTGCCAGAAACTAGAAGAGTTTGTGTAAGCAACCTTGTACCCTAGTTGGTTATCCTGCGAACACATTTCAATGTTGTGCATTTCTATATAGCCTCCAAATCTAATTGAAGTTCTGGAAGTACGTAAAGTTATGTCAGGGGTGTCACCGCCGGAAATTGACTTGGAAAATGTGAACAATCTCGTGAAATATAAAATCCCACAAGAGTGACCCGCGTACATAACCCTAAATTCGTATTTACCCCTCTAAATGTAACATTTCATTATCACCCAAAATGGTGTTGTTTGTTGCTGAGGGTAAAAAGTGGGTGTGACATGTTTAGAAGTAGTGAGACACCGTGTACTGTCACCCGCAACATCATATACACTGTGTCAACTGATGTTGACAAGTGCATGTGATTTTACCGAGAGATCACCATAGTCGAGTCTGTTGTCATTGACACAGGTTTTTGTTCAGATAATGTCTCAGAAATGTCACCAGTTGTACCCGTGTGACAGTTGATATGGGTCAGTGGGTGGCCAGTGTACGATGTCACTGTCAACTGGGTTTGTTAATTTTAACCCAGGAACATAATATACTTTGTAGTCTGGACGACAACCCGTGTCTGGACACTGAGGAGGCGGGGCGAAGGCTCGGTCACTGTCTCCTCCAGTGGAGAAACCTCCGTGAACTACAGTAAGAACATTAGAACCTTATTTACACCTGCTTCAACTGACCACTGTCACAATAGTTGTCCCAGTGTCGCAAAAGTCCAATTTACATTTGACCCAGTTCTTGTGTTTAAATAAAGGATTAAGTTGATTCGATTATCACGTGATTCACCAAAAACTGCGTTTAACTCAATAATTATTACAATGTGAATTGTTGAATTATACATTTAATATTCCAAAATGATAGTTAGAAGTAACTAGAAACTGGGTGTTTGCCCGACGGTAGATTTTGTTGTTTTAAATTTAGAACTTTATGTAAAATTAACAATTTCAGAATACAGAACTGTAGTTTCACGCCACAGACGCTCGCTGCCATCGCACCCGGGTGTCGTCAAGTAAAGAACTTGTGGTAAGAAGCACCGTATATTCACCCACACTAGTTGGTACACCGACTGTCACTGTATAACCTCCTAGTAATGTGAGTGGTTACAGTGTGTACATCTACAAAACTGTTCACCAAAAAATAATCAACATGTTTTAACGACACCGTTGCTAAGAAACAATGAGCAACTTGTCTCGTTGTTTTCACTGTCGTGAAGGATTTAAGAGAACACATTAAACCCTGACCGTCTGATTATCTGAGTATGAGGGTTTATCATTTGTTTACTTTCACTCTTGTTGCTGCAGGTGCGGCCGCAACAAAGACTTGGGTAACGAATGTACGGTCACGTTCCGTTACCTGCTGCAAGTCTCTCCCCAGCTAACGATAAAGTAAGTTGACACTGACTTGTAGAAATGTTAGCTTTGTCTCACATAGACCGAGTGTGACGACAGTAACATGTCCTGTATCTGTCTTTCAGTGCTCTCGGCTGTGGCCTGTCACGCTCCACAATGGACAGACTACGGCAGGAATTTGGGGACAGGTTTTGCGAAGGCGTGGTAAGCGAGTTGATTACACACATCTACCTCAGTCTACAGTACCGATTACATTGCATTCCGACATGATTTAATAACACTTGCTTGTTTCTGTCATATAATTAGACTAAAACAGTGACAAAAGATGTAAATGGCACTAATAATAATAAACGTTTTTTATTCATGATACTCACTAAGTCATCAACCACTCTAGGTCAAAGTCCTCCTACAAAATCATGTAGTCAAGTGGTTCTTGTAGTCGTGAATAATTGCTGCGCCATAATATACCGAAGTGCACCAAACGAAAAACACGTTTTGTCCGATATTAAAAAAAAATCGCTAATAAATGAACAAATAAAATAAATGTCAATAATATTTATGTTTTGATTTGTTTGGGTTATTAGATGATGCGGAGATATGCTGAAGGCACATGCATTGAATACACTGAGGAGGAGGATGAAGACACTGAGTAGGAGGATGAAGACACTGAGGAGGAGGATGAAGACACTGAGGAGGAGGATGAAGACACTGAGGAGGAGGATGAAGACACTGAGGAGGAGTATGAAGACACTGAGGAGGAGGATGAAGACACTGAGTAGGAGGATGAAGACACTGAGGTGGAGGATGAAGACACTGAGTAGGAGGATGAAGACACTGAGGTGGAGGATGAAGACACTGAGTAGGAGGATGAAGACACTGAGGTGGAGGATGAAGACACTGAGTAGGAGGATGAAGACACAAAAACACTGAGGAGGAGGATGAACACACTGAGGAGGAGGATGAAGACACAAAAACACTGAGGAGGAGGATGAACACACCAAGGAGGATGAAGACGATTATAACACATGGAGCTTTTGGCCTTTAAGAAGGACTGGAATTGAAACATGTATCATTCTCCCAGATAACAACAATAACACACTCACACATTATCTATTATTAGTCTTGTGGGCTGAAGGTCTAACAGACATGTGTCCGTCATGCCTCGTCTGCGTTAGCCCCCACATCCCAGAAGCTGCTTGGGATCTAATTGTTATGATTGTATCGTTCAAAAGGTGCCCTAGGGCCATCAATGGCGTAAACTGGTATATCTTCAGTTTGTGTTTCTCAGAACTCTTTCTCAAATTGTTGCTTTGGGTAAAGAAGTAATACACAAGAATTGTATTTGACTGCATCTGATACCCCACTCTGGGACTCACACAGAAGCGGAATGTTCACATTTGTTTTGTTCAGCCTTGTGTCACAGTTGTGTCACTTGTGTATTCAAGGACTTGTGTATTCGCCCACCTTTTGGCCTCTGATCTGTTCGTGGGCATTGACATATGACTGATCTACTATTAGTAGCTAGCTGATGTCAACAAGACTTTAGAACAATGTTAATTTCCACTGTAAAGCTATTAATGTCCAGTGTAGAAGGTAGCCTGTATCAGTGTATATTAGTAGGGTAAATGTTAGCCTAAATATGTTTTATTAGAATAATTGTCATAACTAATAAGGTAATTACTAATAGTCGTTACTTGATAACATTTGCAAATAGTTTTGTTTTGCGAAGTTACACAAGTTCAGTGTATCTGTGTCACTTGACAGATGTTTGCTGTCGACAGACCACGTGTCCACAGACAGCCAGAGTCAGAGCTCTGTACATGTGAACAGATGTTTGCTGTCGACAGACCACGTGTCCACAGATAGCTAGGGACAGAGCTTTGTACTTGTAAACTTCCACATTGAGCTTAACAGGATAATCTGTACCTGATTTTGCACAAAAATGTATCATTGTAGTGTCAGACAAGAAACCCTTGCGAAGGTGTCTCAGTGCATTCATCTGTGTAAGGACAGATGTAATTGTATATGTTGTGTGCAGTGTCGCTTGCCTTTGCTACTTGCTTTGTGTCTACACTCAATAGCACCGTATCATTTAATTGTACACATTGAAATGCATTTTGTTAATCAAGTTGATCATTAAATTATTACCAAATTCGAATGAGACCAAATAATGGAGACTAAACTGAGAGTGTCACGAGTCGGTGACATGGAGAATGTCTAAGATGTATAGACCAGATGTGGTCATTTGTGATATTGACTAAATATATCTTACATATAAATATTTTGTTAGGTAACAACACAGAGCTCACTGGTATCATTTAATCCATATCATTGTCGGGAGAAAGTTCCATGCTGATGTGTGTATTCTGTATTTGTATCAAAAATGTTCTCTTGTTTGGGTAGATGGTGTCTAAATTAATCACACAACTATTTGCAGCACATTTACACATGTCTGTACAATCATGACTCTAAGATATCAAGACAACCACAGAAACATAGTTAAAAGGTGTATTTATTCTACAAAGAGTGATCGATTATGGATACATAATTGTAAGTGCGATAACCTAATTGGTTTCACGATTCAAACACGTCATACAAGATTGTTGGCGAGAAAATGTAAGGCAATTAATTAAGCTTGTAATTGTCATTGTATTGTAATTGTTTTTTTATATTGTTGTTTTGTATCACCAGATGCGTACAGAGCTACTGCAAATTAGCCAATATAAATTGAATGCACTTATGCAAAAAACATGTGTTCTGTGTATGTTAGTGTAAGTGGTGCAGGGTATCTAGTTAAAGACGTGTTCTGTGTATGTTAGTGTAAGTGGTGCAAGGTATCTAGTTAAAGACGTGTTCTGTGTATGTTAGTGTAAATGGTGCAGGGTATCTAGCTAAAGACGTGTTCTGTGTATGTTAGTGTAAATGGTGCCGGGTATGTAGTCATATTAGTGTAAATGGTGCAGGGTATCTAGTTAAAGACGTGTTCTGTGTATATTATTGTAAATGGTACATGGGATGTAGTTGTTATGCTATGACAGTGTATGTGATGAAGATGAATATTACTTGTTTACCAGGCTCATTATTAAAAACTTGATCAGTGTCTACCTGTGTTTGCAGTACTTTTTAAGGACATGGCAATATACTGCAACCAGCTTATTGTGTACTTTTAAAAGACGAGACAAACTATTACAAGTACAGCTGTACTCGTGATGTTTACAACTACCTCTGGCAATGTAACATAAGAACCTACAGTACATGTTCAACTATTACAAGTACAGCTGTACTTGTGATGTTTACAACTACCTCTGGCAATGTAACATAAGAACCTACAGTACATGTTCAACTATTACAAGTACAGCTGTACTTGTAATGTTTAAAACTACCTGTGGCAATGTAACATAAGTGCCTACAGTACATGTTCAACTATTACAAGTACAGCTGTACGTGTAATGTTTAAAACTACCTGTGGCAATGTAACATAAGTACCCACAGTACATGTTCAACTATTACAAGTACAGCTGTACTTGTAATGTTTAAAACTACCTGTGGCAATGTAACATAAGTACCCACAGTACATGTTCAACTATTACAAGTACAGCTGTACTTGTCATGTTTAAAACTACCTGTGGCAATGTAACATAAGTACCCACAGTACATGTTCAACTATTACAAGTACAGCTGTACTTGTGATGTTTACAACTACCTCTGGTAATGTAACATAAGAACCTACAGTACATGTTCAACTATTACAAGTACTTGTAGTACAGTATTTTTAATGTAACATACTAATCCCAGCTAAGCAACACACGTGTTGCCATCAGTAATCTGGAAGTGACATTTATTGCGACTTTACTTCTCAAGTGAGACGACACAATCACAGATTGACTTGTGCTGAGACGGCCGCGGCAAGACAGACAGACAGACAGACAGACAGACAGACAGACGGTGGTCAGTGCAGTCACAAGTGATGTTTGTGGAGACAGGATGTGGCTAGGGCCAGGAAGACTGGAGCCGTCTGTGACATCAGCCAAGACACGTCAACAGACGCGTGTCCTGGCAGACAAACACACTCCAGCACTCTGTAGACTGTGTCGCCACCTACCAGTGACTGGTGACACCACACGATCCTCACAGGTGACGTTCTTCTGGGACATTACTTGGTCACCATGGCAACAGAGCACCCAGTCCACCAGTGTTGAGGCATTACTTGGTCACCATGGCAACAGGGCACCCAGACCAGCAGTGTTGAGGCATTACCTACTTTGTCACACCCGAAGACAACAATGTGGCAGGATACACCGAGCCAGCAATTCCATCCACAGTGATCCGTGGTTCCTTCACAAGTTACCCACAATGCAGTGAGTGGTTCTCATGGTGGTGAGGTCATCGTAACCCTGTTTAGTCCGGGGTCCCCATCCTTTGAGTGGCTGACCAAGTACATCTCCATGTTGCCATAGAGATGGTCCCTATCCATCGAGAGGGGCTGACCATGGTACACCATGGGCACCTCCGTGTTGCCATAGAGACGGTCCCTATCCATCGAGGGTCTGACCAAGGTACACCATGGACACCGCCGTGTTGCCATAGAGACGGTCCCTATCCATCGAGGGGCTGACCAAGGTACACCATGGACACCTCCGTGTTGCCATAGAGACGGTCCCAATCCATCGAGATGCTGACCAAGGTACACCATGGACACCTCCGTGTTGCCATAGAGACGGTCCCTATCCATCGAGATGCTGACCAAGGTACACCATGGACACCTCCGTGTTGCCATAGAGACGGTCCCTATACATCGAGATGCTGACCAAGGTACACCATGGACACCTCCGTGTTGCCATAGAGACGGTCTCTATTCGATTCCGAGCGGTCAAATTATTGCGCATTAGACATAACATAACACTTATTTTGATGTATCTTATCGTCCATCTTGTTTCTTGTCTGAATTTTTGATATAAGTAAGATTGTGATTATTTTCAATATGTTTTGTAGTCACGCGACAGTAATTTTAATGACACAGTGTAGGCAAATTTATTCTGATTTATACAATCTACTTTTGCTTTGTACTTGCTAAAGTTGCTGTATGTTTTCCTGGAAGCAGAGGAGGATTTGTCTGAGGACTCAAGTCGGGCATTGACAGTCACCATGAAACACCTCAGGTTGGCCATAGCCGGCCAGCCAATACATCACAGCGTTTGAATTCGGATTACGTGGTTGCATCTAGTGATTAATAGATGCAATAAATGCGACACCTATCTAGACATAAAACAGTAAATTGTGACTATTTTGGATACCTCACAGCGTTTGAATTCGGATTACGTGGTTGCATCTAGTGAGTAATAGATGCAATAAATACGACACCTATCTAGACATAAAACATTAAATTGTGACTATTTTGGATACTCCGTTCTCAAAAATATTGATCGCGCTTTCGAAATTTAACAGCAATAGTTTTTGTTTTTGGACGTTTAAACCTGTCCTCCAGCCAGGAGTTGGCCACGTGTACAGCTAAAATATGTAATATATTATAACATGTTATATACCAGTGTGTAGATAATTTAATGTGCTTTTAGATAAACCCAACTTGTAACAGTAGAAATCCAAGCATATAAAAGTTACACCGCAACAAAGTATTTATTTTACAAAAGGTTTCAAAATGTCATAGTGTCAACCAAGAAATGGTCAACATATTGCAAAGTTATAACAACAGTTTTGACACCATTGTGTAGGTACTTTTATTATCTACAACATGCACTTGCGAGAATTGAATAATAAAGGCTCTATAGAGCAAAGGCAACGGTGCAAGCAATATCTTTAAACATCTAGGTAAAATATTTGACGAGACACAGGCTTCACGTTAAAATCGGCTGAGTGTTAATGGATTAACATGTGAAGAGAGTTAGATAGAGAGAGAGGGGGGGGGGGGGGGGGAGGAGAGGGAGGTACTTTTTGTAGTGGTATTCCACACTTGTAGTAAACTTGTCTCAGAGATAATTAACTATCTTTGTTACAGAAACAACCTTACAATTCGCAACTATGTTTGTTCACTTACCTTAAGAAACTCCTGGCGAAGGACGACTTAAATGGTTTCGCATGTCTCTTGTATCATCTCGCTGAGCGTGTTCCTTGCTACGCGATAAAGGTACTCTAATGATTGAAAACACTCACCTGTTAATTTAATAACCGATCAGAAGCAAGCGCACAATCTATCGTACCGGTTCTGTTACTTAATACTTATATCAGCAGTATTCCATACAGAAACAAAAGCAGTGTATGTGTTAATATTATTTACTTTAATGTAACCTGACTATTTGTGCGCTAGTGACACTTGCATCAACTGATCCCAAAAAGTAGTACATTTGGCAAGTTCATTCTGTGAAATTAACTTTTTTAGTTGCGTACGGAGATATTTGGTAACTTGATATAATGATGAACGTTGTATGAACGTCGTACGATTACTTTACGATTACGATTTATCACACACACGCACGCACGCACGCGCGCGCGCACACACACACACCACACAACACAACACAACACACACACACACACACACACACACACACACACACACACATTTACCAGATACAAGAAAACGCAGGCTGATAGCAAGTCGTTCTCCTGGTGGGATGCTTTCATTGGTGTCCTTCCTCTGAATATGTGGAAAAACCGTCAACGGATCCTCTGTTCGCAATTCGTCGATTAGTGCACTGTAGGGACCATGGACAGTCCTCCGCAATAGCCACGTCCGACCCTATACTTAAAACTAGAAACAGCAGCTCTTCATCGCTGTCAGAAGATAACGTGGCAACATATATTATTCCGTCAGACTAATTTCCTATGCGAAAAATAAAAAAACAATATTCTAAAGGTGCTGCCGTATTATACAGGAAACTATGTCTAGACTATGGCCGTGTCAAATACAGTATTTTAGAGAGAGCGTTGCATTTTTCAGTTTTAAGATTGCACAGAGTGTCAACAAAGTTAAAAACTGCAGTGCCACATTGCCAAAGACATTGATTATTGCATGCAATTAAGTTGCACCGTATGAACAGACCAGTTGCAGCCCAGTTGCAGCAAAACTGATGTAGCAAACCAGCTGCTGCAACCAAGTTGCACGGTATGACGGCACGTTAACAATGTCCATTGACTACAGGCTGTCATAAACCATTTAAAATGAGAGATACTAAAATAAACATTGACGGTTATTGTATTTATGTACATGACAACTGAAAATAATGAGACATGCAAACCATTTTTTACAGCGCCCGCTACACCGTCAATTCATTAAACGAATTTTGGTTGGCACAACATTTCGCCAGACACCAAAACTAGCAAATAGGCGGTTGCTTCAAGTTTTGAATTTGGGTATGCGATGTGTGTTTTAGTGGAGTAAGCAGGCATCATGATGTATTTATCAATATGTAATTTGTTACTCATTGCTTCGCTTAATCGACTGATACATTTAGGTAAGGTAAACCATGTATTTACTCAATATTAGCCAAACAGATCCACATAATTCATAAAGTAAACCAGCCTGTTCTGGCCCGGGCCTAGGGCTCGACCTACACACAAAGCTAGTGGCCAGTCGTCGACTCCGGACCCATGTCAATGTTGTATTTAAACGTGTTACATATATACGTGTTTTAAACTATGTCTATAGGACTATAGGCTCCTGGTATTAAAAAAATTATATATCATTCATTGACATTGACAAGAGTCCTAGACTTAGACCCTAGACTAGGCGGCCTAGACCTAGGTCCTAGTACATTTAAAACTAAGTTTTCATATCATTTGGAGTATACCAATTGGTTGCGCATGCGCGAAGATTCATTCGTCTTTTCCGTGAGCTCTGTTTTTTTCCCGCTGTATTTCTAGAAAATCAGACCTATTTCCTTGTCAAAACCCGACTGTTTCTTGGAAGTACCCTTTCTTGTATCAAAAGGTGAGCAACACATACGGGTCAGTGCCAACCTGAAACTGTTCACAGTCACAGTATCGTTCCCACCGGCCCACCCCAAGGGCCAAGGCCAAGCCAAGGATGGGTCTTATCCTCTCTTTTCAAGTGGTCACACATTGGATTAAGATATTTAAATTGTGTAAACGGTATCTTGTTACCTATTATACAGTCAATCGACATGCACCATCATAAACTTGGTAAATCTATTCTTAATTTGTTTGCCGGTCCCTATCTTTAAAGCAGATATTCATGACAAACAGGTAGAATTCACTAACTTGCCTTTTTTGAAATCCACTTTCATGCAAATATCTAGTTGTCCACAACCAAACAAGTCTTCAAAACGTTAGGGATTAAAATTAAGCTAAATCAAAAAGATGACTTGTATATAAGGCATTTGCGTATTGACCCTTTAACGTTTACACTGCAGTTTGCGGCTTTGCGAAGCCGAAGGTCAAGGTTGTTGAGATGTTTACTAATTGTTTATTTTTGGCGCAAATACAGGCTGCATCTAATTTAAATTGTACATAGTTACCTTCACATTATTATACTTATCGACAGAATTAAAAATATTGGCGCTCCCTACAATCTTGTAAACTGAAAATGTACAGTAAAGCTCAGGCTAAATGCTTACACTGTAAGTTGTTGACAAATGATCCTGAGGCATATTTTCAAACACATTCTGAGAGGTATTATGTTTGTTTTGACAAACTGTACCAACTGTATAAATTGTCGATTACTATCACGGCGAAAGTGTTCCGTAACTTACGATTTCCGTAAGGATCATGTCAGTGAAACGCATTTTAAAAGTTCTCTACATTAATGGATGGGTTTTCCTTAAGTGGACTTTACCTTAATAAAAACGGTCCCATGGAGTACAGTGCTTTGATGTTGCCAAATTTTAGTTTTATGAATACTGAATAACGGTGTTAATTGTATGAAAAAACGACATGTCATTCTTGAATCAAACTGATGACTATCATAAAGGTTACATAGGTATTTGAATGTGGAAGAGACACATTCTGGATATATGCTTTTTTAATGCAAGCTTTTTCTATACCTCTCCTTATAATTATATATATTAATTTGGAGCAGGTTAATCTTAACATAGTGTATCCCCATTTCTAGTTATTTCCCAAACAAATCAATCCTATTTTTCAAATATTTTTTGTTCATCCTCACTCTATGCACATTCTATTATTGAGTGGAACGATATTCACTCTTATTTCCATTATTAAAATCACGTAGTAGAACGCTCTCAGCCACCATTTTCAACATCTTCCTAGAATACATCATTATTGAGGTTATTGAGGTCGACGGGTAAGCATAGGAGGTAGACCAATTACCAACCTACGCCTTGCTGATCACATATAACTGGTGGTAGGCAAAGCTAATAAACAGATCGATCTGACAAGAAGACTTGAGGAGAATGCAAAGGTTAATCATGCGAATCAGTGCAGAGAACAGCAGTGAAGAGGTTAGGAATCAACGAAGACATAGCAGTAAAAATAGACAAGGAAGCGTAGGTAATCGTGACACTGACTAAAAACATTGGAGCAAGTATAACATATGGCGCAAAATCTAATGAATCAATCAAGATTAGGAGTGTTGTAGCTACACCGTAACCGATAAAGCCGAATACCGTCTGGAGAGATACGAACCTATCCATGGAAGGTATTTTTTATGAATTTGCTGAGAGCATTGATAACATCAGTTTTCCTCTATGGATGCGAACCTTGAATAATGATCGCAGATATGGAAAAGCTCATTTAATGCGTTTGAGATGTATAGCATGCCGAGGTTGTTACAAGTTACTTACTCTTCACACACCACAAATAAACAAATACGAGAAATCACGGAGCTATATCGGCAGGCAATAATAGCTGATCACAATCATAAAATAGAAGAACGTTGCTGTGGTTTGGATATGTGTGATAAGATGGTAAGGGAAAGGAAGCTTGGCTAACTGCATTCTGCAAGGAAGAAATTATGAATCAAGAAAGAGAGGAAAATCAGTAGATTGTACTAGGTTCAGCTTGCATTGTGTCGCCCCATACGGCCCCGAAACTATAGGATATGGCGGGCGGGCGGGCGGGCGGGCGGGCGGGCGGGCGGGCGGGCGGGCGGGCGGGCGGGCGGGCGGGCGGGCGGGCGGGCGGGCGGGCGGGCGGGCGGGCAGGCAAGCAATATAAAATAAAAAATAGTCCAAATGTTAGTGTTGAATATCCTATAACTATTTTACACCAAATGTATTCCAAATTTGCTGCGGTGTTCATCTTTACTCCATGTTCCTGTGTACTTTCATCTCTACATTATTACTTGCCCTAACGACGTTATTAAGGTAAAACAAAAACATTTATTTCAACGGTCTCTAAATCTACATTACATACTGTGCTATTTATATATGCTTATTGTCGCTTCCTATTCACAGCCGTATTAATTACCTGAGCAGCATATACATTATAATGGTAAATTATATTATCTGTCAACTTACAATTAACCATAATCCTAACAACTTGATTTATTCTTTGTCTGCAGCAAACTCTGGTCCATGCATGAATGGTGGTACTAAAGAGGTGAAGGGAGATTCCTCCAAGTGCAGATGTACGCCGCAATACGTAGGAAGCCGTTGTGAAAGTAAATACCTACTTATGTTGTTATTATGCAAAATATATTTGTATTTGATGGGTTAGCCCACAACAACGAGTATGTGTGTCGAATGAAAGTTTGTCACCGCGTAGACAAACAGCATCTAGATGTAGATTTGTGCGCGTATGACATGTAATCGAATTACTTTCACTCATAAACACACACAAGCATGTCTACGAAGGAGGAAGCAGTTGTTCCCTTTGTGTACATGGATATGTAATTCTCTTGGCGAAATCAATGTGGATAATGCCATCGTTTGTCTGCATTTCGATCCGTACTCAATCTGTGTTGGTGGAGGATGTCGAAGACTGGCGACAAAAGCGATCCATTGATTGCTGGAAGGTTACTAACATTTTTGCAAGGACGAGTTTGGGTTTCTTTGACAGTGATGGTCATATATACTCCTTAAAAACCCGAAAGATTGCTTAGTGTGTTGCTGGGGCTTGTACCTTTTAAATATAGCGCCAGTGATACAATGGATCTCTTTTTCTCTATCTATCTATCTATCTATCTATCTATCTATATATATATCTCTCTCACGCACACACTCACTCTATCAGTCACTCACTCATTCACTCACACTATCACTCACTCACTCACTCACTCACTCACACTATCACTGTACCACTCTCGCTCTCCCACTCCCCCTCTCTGTCTCCCTCTCCCCCCGCTCTCTCTCTCTCTCTCTCTGTTCTCGCTATTATCTCTCTTATTCCCTCTCCCCCTCTCTCTCTTCCTCTCTCTCTGTTTCTGTCTATCTGTTCTCTCTATTTCTCTGTCTCTCTTTCTAACTATCTCTCTCTCTCTCTCTCTCTACCTCTCTGATTTTGACTGCTGGTATTTATGTCGAATGTTCTGTGTAATAACGATGTCTCCACTTGTGTCGATACTTGAACGCTTCATTTTGTTTGAGGGTATCCAGCATGCGAAATACGTCTTTCTTCCCGACATTTGGTGGCATGTTTGTACCTTTTCCTGTATTTCTCTCTCCTTTACTTCCTTTTTTAAGTGTGAGCCTATCCTTCTTTAGCTCCTGATAACACTTCGCTCGGTCACGTTTCACTTAATACCGTACATATCTTGTGATATTAGTTTGCGTGATATTGTGAGACAAATACAGATTTGAGGAAATAATGATACATGTAATCGCTCCACCAATGCAATGATTACCTTTTCCGTGTTTTAAAAACGGGTCAAGAATATTCCACTTTTCATATATTGTACCTTGTTCCTAGGTTATACGTGTAACAACATTTTCCATATGATGTGTATGTACTTTTAAATTGTTAATATTATCAAATATTAAAAGCAATGTTAAACTATATGTACACATTGAAGGTAGATTTTAACTAAAACCTTGGTATATTTTTTATTTCCTTTAATAGAAACAAAATATGTATAAATTAAGGAACATACCATTATATATTGCTATGCAGTTATGTATAGTTATCTTCACGTCGGTTTATGATCATTTTGTTGTTGTGTTTTTTACCAAGGTCCTCGCACCATTTGTCCTGCCTATGTAGTTGTTAGTCAAAACTTACACTTATTGATGGTTCCACTGGCCTCGCCAGCTATACCTCCGACCTATGGACCGGCAAAACTTATACCCAACACAAATACCACTGCCAAAAGTAAGTCACACCTTACTCTGATATATTTGAATGTCATGATTTGTATGTACGTGGTGTAAACGGCTGAATATAAGTGTGCATTATTAATAATTGTGTGTGTACGCGTATGTACGCATGTGTTACTGAGTTTCTTTGGTGTGTGTTTTGTGTGTGTTTTGTGTGTGTGTGTGTGTGTGTGTGTGTGTGTGTGTGTGTGTGTGTGTGTGTGTGTGTGTTTGTTCACGTGTGTACGTTTACGTGTGTGTAATTACTAGTGTGCGTGCGTGCGTGCGTACATGCGGGTGTATCCGTGTTCGCTCGTGTTCATGCACTGGTCAAAACACTATATATGTTCTTTTCATTGTTACCATGGTCAGTGGGTCAGGCGAAATACAGTGAATCACTGTGTGTGTTTGTTGTGTCTACAGTAGCCCATAGCGGTCTCTCTTAATCTCATACCTTCAAATCCAACTCCGCTTATTTATAATAACAGTGGCACCTAATCAAAGAATTATCTTATGTATGTAGCTGTTTTGCTTATTATTTTTTTCTGTTATATATGATATCAATTAATAAGTTTTGCAATTGTTTTTTTATAATCTTGTTGAAAGCTAGATTACCCTATTTTACCCACTATAAATAATAGTCTGCACAAACTAAGGTTTCCTACTAAAAAGCTTGTTTATTTTTAATAACAATGATACCTATTCAGAGTATTATCTTACATATGTAGTTGTTACACTTATTGCTTTATCTCTTATATACTATATAAAATAAACAGATTTGCTTAGTCTTGTTTACAATTTGTCGAATGCTAGATTACCCTATTATCCCCCACTATACTAATCTTTTCAAAAATACTGTTAACTAACAAACTTTAACCAAAACGACTACTCAATATATGTCTAGTACAACCTTATGAATAACCTTAGCACAAGAATAATACTAATCAATCAATATTTCCGCTTGTTTTTCAACTTTCATACATCACCAAATTCAAACATCTGCATCCGCCAATTTTCCCGCCAAAAAAGATGTACATATCGTCATACAATGACAATATATTTAACTCACGTTATTCGTACCAGTTTTCAATCTGGGTGTGTCATCTTGGTTATGTATAAGCTACGCTGTGTTATGTAAGTATACAACATATATTGTATTGATAGCATGCAACGCAAAAGTGTACATGAAAGTACTTATACAATTATATTATATATAATGACAGTATATATCTTATTGTGTAACAGTATTATATATAATTATGTGCTGGGTATATGAATGAATGATCTTTGAGATTATGTCTGCGCTTCACTGATTACTGATATGTTAGCCTCATACATTAACACACCATCTGATTCAGTCTGTATTTTTGAATTTGTCCCAGTTTGTAGCAAGACAATGACGGCCATCTTAAAATTATCCAAGAAAAAGTGGAGGAAACAATGTGAAATATTTTCGTTTAGTCCTTTAGCCGTCAATATAAGTGAGAAAACACAATTATAAAAATCGACAACAACAGTCACATAACGTATATTTGCTATATAATTGCGTATAATAATGATCCCTTTCGCAACGAGAACCTGAAAGAAAAACGATTAAACAAGAA
The DNA here is from genome assembly GCA_964017155.1 of Oasisia sp. SBJ-2009. Classification (NCBI taxonomy): domain Eukaryota; kingdom Metazoa; phylum Annelida; class Polychaeta; order Sabellida; family Siboglinidae; genus Oasisia; species Oasisia sp. SBJ-2009. Next base: position 39,807,968 of record OZ024867.1, read on the forward strand.
TTTAGCATTACCCACTACAGTTCGTCATGATATAGATATATTTTACACATCACACTAATACATAAAATGTATAATACGAAAGTTGAATGGAAAGTTATAAATAATTAACTGCTATAAAATAAAAGAACTATTGCCTTGACATATTTAATATATTTAGTTCTTTATCACTGATTTAACTCTTAGACCATTGTTATTCAAATTGTCTGTCCTGTCCTCCACACCAAAAACTGGCTAAAGAAAGCTTTCTTCGATAAATTGCACTGGACAAAATGTACACCCATTCGTATGAAGAGTATGCAGAGTATGTAAATTACTGCAAACCATGTATCATTAATAAATATGTCACATTTGCAAATTATTTAACTTGATAAACCATATATATATATATATATATATATATATATATATACATGTGAAATTCTTCTCTACAATCTACATATAAAATCTGGTAATGCAAACATAAATGCAGATAATAGCAAATATGAATCCAGCAAATAAAACTAATTATTTACTGAATAAGAGACCCCCGAGAGGGTTTTCTGACATATATAGCTGAAGCATATACATTATTATTTTTCCTTTCAAAATTTTTTAATGTACTTTATTACAATTATTTATATGTTTTATTGTATGCAATTAGTACATCGTGAACATTTAAAACTATTTTTACACGAACGCAGTAAAGATACGCGAAGTTACATCTGCTCTGGTGATTACTCAACGTGGTGTTCCACAGGGCTCGGTCATAGGTCCACTACTATTTAACATTAACCTTTTACCTATTACGGACATTTTCGATCGCCACCAGATCCGCTATCATATATACGCAGACGACACTCAATTGTACGCTGAGTGCCCGCCATCGAGTCACGCTGATGCACAACGAAAAATCGAGGAATGCATGAGTGACATTAGACAGTGGCTGGATTACAACCACCTTCTTCTAAACGAGGCGAAGACCGAAGCAATCGTTTTTCGTTCCTCCGCTGTCCACTCGCCTTCTTCGTTGTCCACCATCTGTGTATGCGGGTCATCTATATCACTGTCGCTAATTGTTCGTGATATAGGCGTTTTACTTGACAGCCGACTTGACATGTCAGCGCAAGTATCGAACGTCTGCCGTGCTGCATACTCAAATTTATTTCGTATTGCCAAAATACGAACAAGTCTGACAACTGCAGCATGCAAGACTCTCGTCCACGCCCTCGTCACAACACGGCTAGACTACGGAAACGCAGTCCTGTATGGCATCTCCGACCGCCTCTTGCACCGCCTTGAGATGGTGCTTTTAATGTCTAGTTTTTCTACACCTTTCACCCTTTTATATTTTTATTTATTTACTTATTTACTCTTAATTAGCTCAACCAGCACGTCATTTTAATTATTTATTAATTAATAGTTTACAAATTAACATATATTTGAGTTTTTATAATTAAAATTGACACAACTATTATATTGCTGTTGTCATTTGTTAATAATTAAGTACTATGTATATTATTATATATTTATTTATTCTGCTACTTTATATACATATTTATATATATGTATCTATATTTTCTTGACTACATTGACATATGATATAGACTACAACAATGCCATCTCTGTTTAATTTTAGTTTCTCTTGTAGTTCTGTACAACACTGATTTAGACAAACGTACTCATATGTTTTACTTGTACTTTTATTTTATTTATTTCTTAGGATGTTTTAATGTTGTCAACACTACCGAACAGAGTTTGTACTTTGGATTTTAGAGTCTAAATAAAGTGTATTATTATTATTACATGTATAAGAATGCTTATATTTCTATGTATATATTAATATATTGATGATCTAAAACAATAAACTTCTCTTCTTGAATTAAATTGAAGTATTTAAGTAGTTAGCATTGTAAGTTTGGTACACATAGTAGCGACGATACGTAATTGCGGAACATATTTCATAATTCTGTTTGAACGCAATACAAATTCCAGAAATGTATTGCCCTCATATCAATAATGTTTGAATGACTCGTTTTATGTAACATATATATATTATATAATATATATATGTATATATGTATATATATATATATATAATATATATATATATTATATATATATATATATTGATTTTGAAGTTGTTTAAGAAATATAATAATATATACCACACCTACATAAGGGTTATCAGGTCAGTGTATTTTGCTCACTATAAAGGTCAGAAACCCTCTCGGGGGTGACTTGTTGAATAAATAATTAGTTTTATTTGGTTGATTTATATTAAGTATAATCTGTATTTATGTTCGCATTACCAGGGTTTTTTAGGTATATCGTAGAGAAGAATTCCACGAAAGTTCGCAAGTTAAATAGTGTCTGAGATACGCCTGTTTAAGAAATATAATAAAATATACAAATGTAATGTGAATACTTTTATTTAATTTTAAGAAAAAAAATCAAAAGTCCCAATAATCATTATATTGTTCTGATAATACACAGTGGGCATGGACATATTTGAAATATACACTACTATTTATTAAGACAAATGCATTTAGCTCACAACCAATGTATCAACACCTCTCCATAAATCGTGGGTCAGGTATGAATCGATTTTGGGAAATGCGGGTGAAAAGCTGTATTGTATTAAGGAAGCTTGTAATAATATTGAGAGCTACTGAATATTTCAGATATGGGAAGTACCTTACACCTAGGAAACGTTGTATGACAATACAAGCTACGTCTCGTTGATTTTTGGTTTGGAAGTTGGTCATTTATTAAGAAATATTATAAACTACTATCTTTGCATATGTACATATTCATAACTAAGACCACCACAATTGCTACACTGTAAGGTTTGTACATATATATATATATATATATATATATATAACCATACCAAATGTATAATTTGTATATGAAAGTATGTGCATTTTTTTACAATATTAAGGTCTGAAAATTCTCCAGCGAATGATTTATTGAATAAATCATGATGTTTACCATATTGCTGCGCAGTATGTTCTAATTATATTTATATTTTATAGAGTACAATTTAACATATAAAACAGTGAGAGTAGTAAAATAGTGCCATATATATATATATATATATATATATATATATATATATATATATATATATATATATATATATGACTTGTGAAATGTGATTATTGTATTATTTTATTTGTAAAAAGACCGTCGCAAAAGTATCTGTACCAAATTTCAAACTGCCGTAACTTGAGAATTGCTTATGCTAGACCACAAAAATGTCGGATTCTTGTTTATCTTCACAAATGTTTCGTTAATCCAAGGCATACATTGGGAGAGAAGGTCGAACCCATTTGTTGCGTTAACACCGAATAACCCTATAGTAAAATGCATTAAATTATATGTCAGAAATTGACACTTGTGCAAGATGTATAGTAATGACAGTTTGTCATTATGAATTGCAACAATACATGTGTTTGTAGAATTATTATTTATCCTTATTTGAAGGGTTGATATTTGGTGTCGAACTGGACGAACCGAATGGCTTAATCTACTGGTCTGAGAACGGAACATTTATAAGAGCGAAGTTAGATGGCTCCAACAGAGAGATTATTGGAAAATCTGGTAAGCGGAATGTTGAATGATCGCAGATTACTTGTGTTCTATTGTTTACATATTAATGCAATCGGTTGCGTTATTTGTTTGTGTTATGTGAAGTTGCTCACAATAGAACGCAATATTGCATATGAGATTAAATGAAAGCAATGTAAATGTGTTTTATAAAAGAGAAAGAAAAACGTGTTTAACCTTTGGAGCTAAATTTGTCGAAGCGAGTATACGACGTTTCGACCCGTCATCTACTGGCCTAGTTCACGTACTGGTGTCACGTGTGTTACCTCAGATTTCGGCGGGATTATTTGATTGTAGATGGCAGGCAGATGGTATCCCTGATCTCTGTTCATGGTAGGGGCTCTCTGTCTTATGTATATGGCCTCCTTCACTTTTCTCTTGTGCCAGTTGGATTTACGGGTCAGTACTTTAGTGTTCTTCATGGACACTGAGTGTCCTGTGGCCCGGCAATGATCTCCTACTCCTGTTGGTTTGTCCAGGTTTGTGTGTTCTTTGAATCTCTGGCTGAGTGTTCTCTTGGTTTCACCTATGTATGTGTGGCTGCTGTCGATGTCACACGATATCCCGCCGAAATCAGAGGCAACACACGTGACACCAGTACGTGAACAAGGCCCGTAGATGACGGGTCGAAACGTAGTACTCGTTTCGACAAATTTAGCTACAAAGTAAGTCAATTATATTACAATAAACCATTCTTGGAGCCATGAACAATATATTCACTATCGTGTTTTAACCTGTCTAACATTCCTACGTAACGTGCTACTTTGTTCCATTGATTATCAACTTAGGGCTTCCAGTTTAGGTGTTAATCTATTGTGGTAAAGAGCGTATGCGTAAGAGTAATTGCACTTACGTTAGTCGCCCTTTACGTATGTCCTAGTGTGACTGTGTAGACAGCGTAGACAGCGTAGACAGCGTAGACAGCGTAGACAGCGTAGACAGCGTAGACAGCGTAGACAGCGTAGACAGTAGACTTGGTGTGACTGTGTAGAGAGCGTAGACAGTAGACTTGGTGTTACTGCGTAGCCGACAGTGTAGACTGTAGACTTGGGTGTCGCCGTAGATCCAGAGTCAGAGGAATGTGTCTTCTCGTACTCTTGGATCTGGCTTGGCGCGCTTGGTATTGGTGTGTTGGGGGTTTATATAGTGGGCTGGGTTAAGTGTATGCAGTGGTGTGTGAAAGGGATAGTTGGTATGTGCAGTGCAGTGCTGCCGACTGGCGATTACCACATTCCTCCCCCCTTATAACGTTTTGGTCGCCGACAACATAATATGTATATCTTAAATAATATATATGTACACATTTGTTATACATCCACATAATTACATATACACATAATTTCATCATAATTTTGATTTAATTGTATCGATAATAAATTTGAAAATCATAATCTAACTTCCCCATATACCAATTCCATTTTAATAATTACTCGTTATCGTACTTATAAGTACAAATATAGAGCAAATTAATAGTTGAACATAATTCTTAACAATAACAATAATATATTAAAGTAAACATGAAGTGCTAGTCACGTTTATGACCATTCAATGCAAGTGCAATGTATAAGCTCTGGACGGGAGCACAACTGGGCTGATGCCCGGCTCCGCTGAGTCACTTATAAATTAATGTAAACATCAAATGCTGGTCACATTTATGACAATCCAGTGCAAGTGCAATATATAAGCTCTCGACGGGGAGCACATGGGCTGATGCCCGGCTCCGCGGAGTCACGTATACCTTGTAAAACGCTTGCGCGTTGAGGTTGGCTACACGGAGCACTACCCAACTTGGCGCATTACGCAGCGAAGCGATGTAGCGTGCCTAGTGCACCACCTCGTAGGGGTGCCCATGGTTGTGGCCTTGTGATGACAACAGCGGGACATATGTCTCTAGTACAAGACGATATAAATCAATTTTTCGGGTTAACTCGCTGAAGCCTGGTGCTGATACCGACTTATTGGTGAACCCAAAAACAGTGTTGGAATAGTTTCCTACCCATTGTCTGTAGTCTGCAATGGTGCCTGTAAAGCAATGCACATGTATCAACTGGCGTTGCTGTGTGTATTTGTTCAGCATACACAATGCTTCAGACATCACCTTGGAGAAAGGGACGTGTGCATTTCCACGCAAGTGGAGAACTAGTGGCTTCACCAGCTCTTTTGCTAGGGCAATGTGTTCCCCAAATAGCTTCCTTTGGCTGGGAAGGGAATGCGGTGGCTCTGTGTAGTCAAGACCGCACTCACCTATGGCGATGCACTCCGGACTGCCTATTGTGGTTTGCACCAGTTCCCAAGTCTCATTCGTGATTGACTTGGCCAGTCGAGGGTGCACACCGTATGAGTTTTTGATGGCCATCGTCTAATGACTGACGGTGACACACTGTATGACAGGCCGCTACCAATCACTCGGGAACACGCTGTTGTCCACTACCGCCGTCAGGTGTACTTTACTGTCGCCCCGCCAGAGGGAGAAGGCGGTTTCCCATCCTGGGACGGGCTCTGTCAAAGTTAAATGGGATCGTCCTTGCTCGTACTTCCCTCGCCTGTAATAATTGGAGGTGACAGTGGACGTCCATAGCTGACTCACCCACAGTGTGTGCTGGTTGAGGCAGCATGGAAGGGACTAGCCACTCGCGAAAGGAATCTTGTTTGTTGGGTGGCATCTCTGCCAACATCCTGCCCATGCTGTCCCAGTGTAACAGCGATACAGGGTGGTTGGGCGGGCACAGCTGGATATCAACGGCCGCAATAGGTCGGCCCATCATTTCAGCCACTTCAGACAGCATGGCACGCATACCCATGTTCGACCGGGAACCCTGTTTTGGGTACCAACCTCTCTTCCTGAACAGGACTACAAGTTCCTCGAGGGTATGGATGAGGGCCATTCTCCGAGTGCTCTCGAGTAGCTCAGCCTTAGAATGTGCCCATCCAACAAAGTGTGGGGCAAATCCCCCCCCCCCCCCTCTTCCTGTCTTCCACCGAATGTGCGGCTAGATGTTCTCGCAATGCCGGCATGGCCCCAAACTGCTTGTTGCACAACCAGCAAGCAGCATCAGGGTGGAATTGCCACGGAAGGTGCTCTGTCTCGACGTGCTCCATTAGAACATCAACGGTGGCATTGCATATATAACATTGTCGAAGCCCAGACTGCACTACCTATCGTCCTTTTTTAGGTGGGGCCATCTCAGCAGTCATAGGTGCAGGAAACTGTCCCCTCCCCCTTCGCCGTGACGAGGTCTCCTGTTGTGAGGGTACTGGTGACATGTGTGGACTGATGTCCGCCACTATCTCATACACCTCATCAGAGGAGGCGGAAGTTGGGGGAGCGGGAGCCTGCGCTCCTTGTGCTCGTTTGTGCTTATTTTATTCGTCGCCATCGCTTACCAAATACGACAGGGGAGCCCTAGAATCGGGATCCCAGGCCTCCTCCACAACGGTTGCTGTGACAGGACTAATGTCCGTCGCGTTGGAGCTTCCCCAGTACATATGGTTTGCACATATGGCGGTGGTGCATGAGGATTGTGTATAGTGCGTCTCAGTGGTGTGTGTAGAGATGCCGTGCGTATTGTGCTCGGAAGAGGTGGTACAAGGGTACCGTTATTGGTCGGTATCCCTGTGTTCTGACTTGTGTGTTGGACATTTCCATTTCCTGCCTTGGAAGCGGTTGGCTTATGAACAGCGACAACTGATACGTTCTCAACATCACTGATGTGTGAGATAGGGAGTAACATCTGACACGTACTCAACATCACTGATGGGTAAGATAGGGAGTAACATCTCACACGTACTCAACATCACTAATGTGTAAGATAGGGAGTAACATCCCACACGTACTCAACATCACTGATGTGTAAGATAGGGAGTAACATCTGACACGTACTCAACATTACTGATGTATAAGATAGGGAGTAGCATCTGATATGTACTCAACATCACTGATGTGTAAGATAGGGAGTAACATCTCACACGTACTCAACATCACTGATGTGTGAGATAGGGAGTAACATCTGACACGTACTCAACATCACTGATGTGTAAGATAGGGAGTAACATCTGACACGTACTCAACATCACTGATGTATAAGATAGGGAGTAACATCTGACACGTACTCAACATCTCTGATGCGTAAGATAGGGAGTAACATCTGACACGTACTCAACATCACTGATGTGTAAGATAGGGACACATTGTAAACATTTATTCTAGTGTTAAAATAACATTCTAATATTTATTTTTGTATATCTTTTGTTTGCAATTTTCATACACATGCCGACCTTATTTTAGTCAATTATCATTGTTTATGGAATAATGATATATGTTTATATATTTTCATTTTATACTTTAATTTATTTAAATAGTGTGCAATATATATATATATATATATATATATATATATACATATATATATATTATATATATATATATATATATATATAATATAATATAATAAATGTCTCACCATGTACAATGTTGCCACTCTAATATATTATATTACAGTGGCAACATTGTACATGATGAAACAATACCTTTTTGTTTAAATCAAAGACACCTACGGGCTAAAAAGATGAGGTTGGGTGAGAAAATAACTGTGTTAACATTTTAGATAAATCCATTGAGAAACGACCTGTCAACGCACTCGGTGTACATCGCATAGTTAATCAATTAAGAACTTGTCCATCTGAGCGTCACATGTGTTCAATAGTTCAATGTAAATGTTCTATCCTGTGAACATTTTAGACTGATCAGATTCTAAAACATATTCAGTTTGACAGCCCGAATGCCAACTATGAGCAAGTCTGGTAATTTGCATAAATCTGAGAAGGCCACTGTGCAGACCTAAACAATTACTTAAGAATCATTTGTCTTAGAATTATGTATAATGTCTGTTTTTAGGCGTATTTGAGTTTGAGTAGAATCCATATATAATGTTAAAGTTTTAGCTCAAGGTCAATATCACTTCCTGAAGGACAGGTAAATGTATTTAGGTGCGGTTGCAGAAAGCTGCAGACTAGAACGCCCCACCTGACGATTCAGCCGATATCCCTCAGTTCGTGTAGGATATATGTTACGGCTTAACTCGACACGCGCGTGTGTGGGCGTGTGTATGTTAATGTAATTGAAAGATGACTGGGTATGATTTCCAGTTTAGTAGTAGATGTACTAAGTGAGTAAACGGGACTGTATTATTATGGGGGATTTTAACCATGGGCATATAAAGTGGACATCTCTACAGAGTCCTGGGAGAGAGGATCAAGAGTTTTTAAATTTAGTACAAGATAGTTTCCTTTTTCAACATGTGTTAGAACCAACCAGGGACAAGAACGTGTTGGACATAGTTTTGAGCTCACAGAAGGAATTTGTTGATAATGTCAATATATGTGAGCCACTGGGATGTAGTGATCATAACCAGATACATTTTATCATCAAAGTAAAAGGAGAACGGAACAGAAAAATACGGTACAGGAAAAATTTTCACAAAGGAAGATATAAGGACATGAGGGAATATTTAGCGAAGATAGACTGGAATAACACACTGAAGAATAAGACAGCAACAGAATGCTGGAATATCTTAAAGAGGGAAATTGACTGCGTCGTTGACAAATTTGTCCCCTTGAAAAAACAAGGGAAAAGGTCAAAGAAGAAACACTTATCGAAGGAAGCCATTAGAAAAATCAAGTACAAGCAAATGATGTGGAAGACATATAGACATACTGGAAGTGAAGAAGACTATGCCATTTATAAAGAAGCACTTAATCAAGCTACAGCTGAAATTAGAAATTCGAAGAGAAGCTATGAACAAAAAATAGCTTTCAACATAAAACATGACAGCAAGAGTTTTTATGCGTATGTTCGAAGTAAACAGAAAGTTCAAGATAAGGTCGGGCCACTAGAAGGTAGTGATGGAAACATAATAACGGAGGGATTCTTAATGGCAGAAAACCTAAATGAATACTTTAGTTCGGTGTTTACCAGGGAAGATATTAGTACATTACCAGTACTAGAGACTAAGTTCGAAGGGAGAGAGTGTGACTATTTAGGACAACTAACTGTAACCCCAAAAATGGTAGCTATGAAAATAAGAGATATGAAGGATAATAAATCACCAGGAGTGGATGGGATTCCTCCCAAAACAAAAACAAATTAGCATACCACTTGCAACAGTGTTCAATTTGGCATTAGAGGAAGGAGTGGTTCCGGTAGAATGGAAAGAAGCAAACATCATACCATTATTTAAAAAAGGATCAAGAAGCAAGTCAGAGAACTATAGACCAGTGAGTTTAACATCGGTGATTTGTAAACTATTAGAAAGACTAATTAAAGATCACTTGGTTGATTTTCTTGTTAAAAATAAATTGATAAACACATCTCAACATGGGTTTTTAAAAGCGAGGTCATGCTTAACAAATATGTTATGTTTTTTGGAAGATGTCACAAAGTGGGTAGATGAGGGATCACCAGTAGATATAATCTACTTGGATTTTAAAAAAGCCTTTGACAAAGTGCCACACCAAAGATTACTACTTAAACTAAAGGCCCATGGCATAGGAAATAGTATGATTAACTGGATAGAAAAATGGCTTATTGATAGAAGACAAAGAGTAGTAGTTGATGGGGAGGTTTCAAATTGGAAATCTGTTTTGAGTGGAGTACCGCAAGGATCAGTATTGGGACCTATTTTATTCTTAATATATATCAATGATTTGGATGTTGACATAACAAGCAAGGTGTTGAAGTTTGCGGACGACACAAAAGTGTTTAGGAAAATAAAAAGCGATGCAGATAGACAGCATTTACAAGATGATCTAAATAAGTTGATAGAATGGTCTGAGAAATGGCAAATGCTGTTTAACTTTGGAAAGTGTAAGTGCCTCCACACAGGACATGGGAATGAAAATGCACAATATACAATGGGTGGTACTGTACTAAATACTACTGTAAAGGAAAAGGACTTAGGTTTAACCATTAGTGCTGACATGAAGGTATCAGAGCAGTGTGGAATTGCAGCAGCGAAGGCAAACCAAATTCTTGGATTAATTAGGCGAAATATAGTATACAAAGAAAAAGAACTAATAATACCGCTTTATAAAACAATAGTTAGGCCTCATTTAGAATATTGTATACAAGCATGGAGGCCATATCGCAAGAAGGATATTGATATGCTAGAAAGAGTACAAAGGAGAGCAACAAAAATGATACCAAAACTCAGGAATATTAGTTATGAAATGCGTCTAAAAGAATGTGGTCTAACAACACTAGAAACCAGAAGATTGAGAGGAGATCAGATTGAGGTTTTTAAAATATTGAATGGGTATGAAAATATTGACAGAAATATTTTTTTCACGGTCAAGGAAGAGAGAAGGACTAGAGGACATGGAGTTGCATTAGCAAAGAAGCAGTGTAGACTAGATATTAGAAAATTTTCATTTTCCCAAAGAATAGTAAACGAATGGAACAAATTATCAGCTGATTGTGTAGGTGCTAGAAGTGTTAATATGTTTAAAAATAAAATTGACATATACCTAAGACGGGCAGGGTATACTTAGATAGATAGGTTGGACTCTCGATAAGCCAAACGGCTTCCTTGTCCACCTGCCATCTAGAGTTGATTCTCTAGGTGGCAATCTTGTTAAATCTTGTTAAATGTTCTGTTATTAGCATTACAGAGCTGCCAAGTTGAATTGAGTGTGATGAGGGAGATTTCCCTCCTACTGTATGCCCAAAGAGGGAGCAATATATGCAAGACGCGAAGCATGGACGAGGTTGCGAAGCATGGACGAGGTTGCGAAGCAACCGAGAATGCTAAGGGGTCCGGGGGCATGCCCCCCCCTCCCCCCCCCCCCGGAGAAATTTTGTAATTGAGAATGCCAAATACGTGATTTCGAGCCTTTTTGCTTATATTTAACACCTATGACTCTTCGAAAGTGAACTGTATTTTAAATAACAATATTTTATATTTTTAACTTTCATGTGTGGATATATAATTAATTTATATTTTTTATTGGGGTTTACTGAGACTTTCAAGATTCTTTCACTATTATAAAATGGACATGGTTGTGGTATTGTAACATTCTATTTTAGCTATAAACAGCAGTCACAAAATAAATAGTTCAAGCAGAACTGCATTTCTGTCCATTTCTATATGCGCTCTTCTAGCGTCTGCATTTCCTTCTTGTGTTCTTCAGCTCTTGCTACTTTTACTCACAGAACTTTCCTCGTCTGCAAAATGCCGCTAAACTTATTCCTACCCAATACGTAACAAACGATATCCATTGGATATAGTCACTTCCTGTTAGCTGACCAATCAGAAAAGTTCTATTATATGCGTCTTGTGTAGTCTCCGCTCGGCTGCTCTCGGCACTTTCCGTGTACCATAGATGACTCACAGGCCGACTTCGATTGAGCTACGCGAGTTACTCGCGTAACCCCAACGTGGTATCCGGTTTATGATCATTTACAATGCGCGCAGTGCTACGCGCGTAATCAACTGAACACCGATGATCGTGATCACGAACATAAACCCCTTATGTAAATAAATAAAATAAAGTAATCTGTTGTTTAGTGTGTAAATTGTGACGTTCATCTTCTTGGACTTTAATTATAATTCATAGAATGTGTTGACTTTAATCCATATTTAAGTCCTTAAATGATTGTGTCATGTAATGTTTAATTAATTTCTTATGCAGTAGGGGGCCTACGTAAGTTACTCGAGTTAACCCTGTAAAACTCGCGATTGCCTCGAGTAACTAATCTAGGTCAAAAATGGTCACGTGCTCGAGTGATCTCGGCTGTTCGATTGGGACTCGGGTAGCTCTCGGCCACAGATGACTCACAACTCGTGCGCCAGCAAAACAAATCGAAAAAACGCGTAAAAAAGATAAAATGATTCTTTTGCGGGAGATTGGAAATCAAAAGCGGGAGATCGGGAGATTGGGTATATTTTGCTATATTTCCGGGAGATCTCCCGATAAATCGGGAGACTTGGCAGCTCTGGCATTATCATGATATGTGAAACGTTTTCATCAACGTGAAGTAGCTATACAGTATGTAACATGTAGAACACAGTATGTAAAATGTAAAATATTTTAGTGACAACATCTTGTGTTGCAGTGTTGTAATCAATATTTGTGTTACGTGTTGTGAATTGATTTGTGGACTAGCCTGTATGTATGTGTGTATGTATGTATGTGTGTATGTATATGTGTATGTATGTATGTATGTATGTATGTATGTATGTATGTATGTATGTATGTATGTATGTATGTATGTATGTATGGATGTTAGTATGTATGTATGTATGTATGTGTGTATGTATGTATGTATGTATGTATGTATGTATGTATGTATGTATGTATGCATGTATGTATGTATGTATGTATGTACGTATGTATGCATGGATGTTAGTATGTATGCATTTATGCATGTATGTGTGTGTGTGTATGTATGTGTGTGTATGTATGTATGTGTGTATGTTGTATGTACGTGTGTGTATGTATGTATCTATACATGCATGTTTCAGTGTGTGTTCTTTTGTTATTAGCAGGAGAGACCGTTGACCGAATGATAATTGTGCACGACGAAGACGTAATCTACTACTCAGACCACAATGACAATTCCATCAATAAGTTATCGTTGACGACACGCAAGATAACGTTTCTCCTCCACTCAAATTCGTATAGCTTAGAAGTGGACAGGGATGCGGGGTAACAATGCATTCTTACAGTATACTCATATGTGTTTATTTGAAATAGGCAAGAATATCTGATGACGAGATTGCGAGCATTTTCCTTCACAGCGTGGCTGTCCTCTTCAGTCAATCCTCCATGCTGTCGCCTTGTTTAGAATTATGGAAATCATAACATACGTTAGATCGGCAAATAATTGCCTTTCACACAAAAACAAGTTTGTCTTGTAGATTTGCCATACGTAATTATCAATTGTTTGATATGTTGAAAGTAAACGGTTATTGAGCGGTTGGAGATAATGAGAGGGTTTTCAGTGAGGTGGTGCGCCGTCGATGTTGCCTATATTTTGGATGACGTGGATTATTTCTACTTGGCGCAAGAAACTGTCTTCACGGTTGTTTTAGACGAACATCCCCAATGAAAGAAAAACACGCAAAATCAAAGAAATCCTGTTTGTGAATTATTTTCTTCATAAAGTAGCCTTCACAGTGCAATGCTTTCCAAACAATGGCTTAAGCTAAGGAATATATCTACCAACTTAACGTCATTCAATACGACTTTTTCCGAGCGACCCTCTTGCAACTGTTCTTCCTGTAGTTAATCGGCTAATATGCCTATCGCTATGCCAAATGTCATCAGCAGTTAGTTATTGTATCATGAAATGTGCAAATACTATCTTCACGGACCCTTCGGTCCTCCAGTGAGAAGCGGCCGTGAATTCCTGAACGTCTTCCTAAGTCAGTTGGTTCGGTTTCATGGCCCCCACCGTGTGGAATGCACTGCCTGTCAGCCTGCGAAATGTCCTTACTCTTTTTCTTTTAAGATCTTGTTGGAAAACATATCTATGTTCCGTCAAGCGTTCTCCCTTACATAGACAGCCCAATTTTCTGTGTGAGTTTGTGGTGATTGTGTACTGTATACTGTTCTGTGACTGAAATGTGTGAACGCACCGAGTTTTACTTCTTAAACGATTTGCTATACAGAAGAACTATCCGTTATTATGTATGCATGTATTTCTTTTATGTTCCTCCTTTTACTCATATGTTATCCCTTTTATTGCTTTAATTGTAATTCTGTAATGCATTGTATATTCTATGACAACGCAATTCCACACGTGAACCGATAATATATAAACCTTCTTGTATATTGCACCTTTACGCATACATTCCCAATGCCACACATCAACATGCACCATTGCAATGTGATATTATCGTCCGCACTTTTGCACTTACTTTCAGCCTGCTGTTTTACACGACAGACAACTACGTGTACAAGGCACACCTGGATGGAGGTGGCGGAAAAAAGATTTCAAAAACTTATGCTGGTTTTGCAAAAACTTATGGTGGTATGATGGACCATGCATACCCACTCGGTCTCAACTTGGACAACAAGAGGATATGCTGGGCTATGCGATGTAAATTGAATAATGTTTTACATTTGTCAATACTATATCAGTAGGAGCGCGAGGAACAGTTTTATATTTGTCGAACAAAAATGTGCTAAGTAAAGGTTTTATTCTAGCACATTTCCACGAAACACAAACAAATACGCACGCACGCACACAAACTCATACACAAACACACACACACACCCATATATATATATATATATATATATATATATATATATATATATATATGTATATATATGTATGGTAATGGTTTACGTCAAACAATGCTTGGTAATTTGTTTAGATAAATCTTGATATCTTTTCGGATTCGTTTATGACCAATTTGTACAAGGCTCAATCTCACGAAAACTGTATAGAAATATGACATGAGGAGTATAAATTCAAATTGTGTCTTTTTAAATGATATTTGTACCGACTGAAAGCTTAACATCTCATAGCTTCAGATGTGAAAAAGAACATTAATAGCTAGCCTAGATGCTGTGTAATCAGGATATTTTTAATCAGTGTATAAAATACTGAAATTGCCCAAAGCTAGCACAACACGGGGATTATTTTCACCCTAACATTTTAATAAGAATTCACTGAGCTGATAATGTTGTAAGTTGTTAATATAATGCACAATACAATAATTTCTACAGTCTGTTTTTACTTAATTATATTTTAAATTGCAACTTTTGGAAAGTATATGCGTCTCTGTCGCACCCACAACTCGGCCACCACGCACGTCGCGTGTTTGTTCAATACGAGAGGCATCCCGGACCTTCGATTCGTTTCAAATTCAATGAACAAACTTACGTTATCGTAACATGTCATTGCATCATCCCGGCGTTGTACATAACATCTTGCATCCGTCTAATGCCTTGACTTCAAACTTTCGTCACTTCCAAACGGAAGTTTACTAAATAGTCTTACCGATTGAGTACGTGGGAAGTGAACCCGAAAACAATGTGTTCTGGCGTCATTTAAATTGAAAATCTATTTTACATAAAGAGTAGATCCAACATTTGTCCGCACGTAATACATTTTCCAGAAACCACCTCTTCGCTACGCACAGAATAACGCGAGTAAGGGCCTTCATTATTGTGTTCATGGCATGGCTTCTTCCAGTACTTTATACTTGTTTACATTCAGTCACAAGAGTAGTGCCCAGACTAGACGAATTGTTCAGCGCCGTGGGAAGCACATAAATTGTCTGCTTTTCAGGACGCCACCTATTTCGTACGGACGCATTTATTTCGTTCGTTTTTTAGCGATAATAATATTTCGCGCCATTGGACACGATCGCACTCCATGGCAGCTATGCTTCTTACATTGTGACAATATTTGTGTAATTGTAGTAGTAAAGGCGACTTGCAATGCTAGTTTGACTGCATGTCACAAATGGCCGACGAAAACAACGATCTTTTTTTTAACAAAAAGACATCCAAAGCACGAAACAAACATTATATACGCTCTTCTAAACTGATTTTTGTGCGATTCTGTAAGTAATTCTCATTTTAATAATATTTTAATACACACACATATTTTTCCAAAGCTATTTCTATTTCCATTTCACCGCACCCATTGTTGATTGTACAGTTTTCGTGAGAGTCAACTACAGTGTGTGGAACGTGTTCACTTTATATCGGTGCAATATTTACTTAAATCGTTGTCTCTTTTTGCCGCACGTTTGTTCTCGAAGCACGGAAGAAAGACGCAGTGAAAACGGCTACCTCGTGAAAGTGTAACAGACAGACTGACACAGAAAAACAGACAAGGAAACACTTTTATACAAAATTATGGATAACAGCTGGTTTTCAGTCCTCTTCGTGTTAAGTTAGGTTAAGTAATTCAAATTAGTAGGAATTGTTGGTGGTTTCTCCACACATTGGCATTGCACAGTATAAAACAAACACAACCATCGTTTTAAATTGTTCGATTCCAATTATAGTTGTATATAATTATATATATATATATATATGTGTGTTATGGTGTGTTTCAATGCGATCTATGCGCTCGATGTATATACTTAGACTAATTGTAATCCAAACGCTTTCTATTTCAGGGTATGGGTTAATAATATGCACCGACTACAATGGCAATCATCGAGAACAATACAATACAATTTATCAAATACAAGACCTGAGAATTGTGAATGATATTGCTTACTACGTGACTTATTGTTATGGAAAAGACAGGTACGACGTCGCACAGTTACATGTTTGTTTGACTATTGAACATGCCCTTTGATGCAAAAGGTGTTTCTTAGTTATTGAAAATACTAAGGTATCAAATATTCTTTAATGATAACCTAGTTCCTTTATGCATACATGTTACTTATATTTTCAAACATATATATGGAAACTGCGAACTCTTTCGAATTTTTGCTTCAGCGAGATCCCAGGTTGACACTGTGTAACATACCTGGGAATGGACATGTTACTTTAAACGTAATCTTGTCCTGTTCTCTCGCAGACGTGAATTGTGGGCGGGATTAACGTTTGGCCCTGCCCTTCGTGTATTGATGTTTTGGAATAGCGAGCGAACGAAAGTTAGTTCATACTCTAGCGCATGTGTGTCCGTTTCAGCCTTGTCGCCCAGGAACTGTCGGGGAAACGTCGCCGTGTGGCGAGACATATCCCATACGATAAGTCTAATCGTCTCACATTAGGGCTAGGACTAAACGACGGATACAACTGCAACGCTCCAGGTAGAGTAGAGCCACTCTTGGGTGATGCTTCTCGTAGGCGCTTGTCTTGAGCTATAACCGTCGTTATTATGCGTTATTATATGAGATAGCGTTCAGTCTTAAATTAGCTTTTTAGCGATCTTACACATATGTGTGTGCTAAACATTAAATCATACATAACATTAAAGCTGCTCAATCAATTCGTTTGTCCATCGCCAATCAGGTTTTTTATGTCTAGATGTGTAATGTGTTAATAGTTTAAGTAGTATGCACAGTCAGTTTAATTTTAAATACGTACCTATCATTTTAATCATCAACAAAATCGTTGTTACATCGGGTAGAAACGGCGAAACAATAAACAACCGTCGACGTCCTGCGCTTTTTGGGTCTCGTTTTTATGCGAGATCGGCGTCCTACGGCACAATAACAAATTGGACGTGCTTTTGCGCATCATGGCGAAGATTATAAAGTGATGATGCATTTCCTCCACAACAACGTGCCTTAATTGATATGAGGAAGAACGAGGGATGTGTACATGGTACATATTATCTTTTCTGGTACAACATATTTTAGTTTATTCAAAATCAAAATAATGTAGTCATGTAATGTGCTAGTCAGGTTCATGTCATCAGAATAACATATACATTTAAATAAGTTACTTGACAAATATATCATGTATACAAATAAAACAATAAGAGGGGTCCCAAAATAAACCAATTGGAATACCAGTGGTACTAAACTAAAAAAATATGTAGATTTAGAAAAATTTTAATCTGCAGAAAATGATATCACCACTAGTATTCCAAGAAGTTTATTTTGCGACCGCTGTTATTTATAATTTGTATAAATGATATCGCCGTCAAGTATCCTATTTAAATTTAACATTTTCGAAATCTACGTATAGCACACGATTACGTAAATATGTCTTGCAGCAATCTAAAGCTTTGTTGTTTATGCCATATTATTTTAATTGATATGATAGTAGCTTGTCGATGATGGCATCAAAAACTGTTGATAAGTCAAGATAAATATTCATAGTCGTATTGAAATTGTCATTTTGTTGAATAACTTGATTTATGATTCCCAGGGTTGACAGTTCAGTTTGTCTAGTTAAATGTGCGTGTCCAGCGTCATCAAGTTGCTTAGACATTACGATGGTCATATATCAGCATTCCCACATAGCAATCTATCGTATTATCGTTAATAGGTTTGTCAGAACATAGCTGTTACAAATACTAACGTTAAATGGAGCTACGATTATTAAGTTACAACATTAGTTTCATTCATATTACATCATTTTATAAGAAAAAGTACACATACGGCCACAACTTATCAAATAGTTATTGTAGAGAACAAAAAAGTACCCACCAGCATGGAGACAGCCGCCAAGGACGCAATGATCATAGTAGTTCCTGTATATCGAGGCCGATTGCGCCCTCAGCAGTATTTTTGGTAATCCGACATATGACGCTGGATACACAATGGCGCTGGACACGCTCCAATATCGGCTTTGTCCTCATTTGAGCAAGAAATATTGTGAATATTGCTATTGCCATTGATGGAGATATAGCAGTGTGGTTGCTGGTTAATAGGTAAAAATGCAAACGACGTATGTATCCTTATATTCTTTTGGAGGCCACCATTTCTATATATGAAGCTGGACACACAGCTACAACGCAACACCATATTTTTTTAATATAAACGTGAAGTATTTTCGTACAATTTAGGTCTAAACCTATATTTTCTTTTCCATATCATTTAATTTTGATGTAGGAAAAGCATACACGTATAGGTATTATTCAGAGATAATAGTAAATGTATGTAATTGATCCCTATAAACCGATGACGCTGGACATGCAAAAACTGGTCACTGTAGAAATTGATGTGTACATTTTTTACTCCTCAAGTTTTAAACATAAGTTTTATACTGTATATTCCCAATACGTATTGCATTTGTCCAGTGAACGCAGAAGAATAAATAAAACACCTTTTTGTATGGCACTGCTTCAAACTTTGGAAACTTCAATTGGAAGGGTAATGTTGGCAATTTTTAGCACTTTACCGCCAATTTCTGCCATTCTACAAATTAACAATACTGTCAAATTTCATATGTCCTAAAAGCACTTAACCATGTCAATATATGATGAAAATTTCATTAGACTGACTTAATAATTAACGATGTGAGAGAGAAAAGAAGTTATTTTAGTCAATTGTAAATTTGTTTAGACTGGCCCATATATATATATATATAATATATATATATCATACATAAATAATAAAAAAAAACATATATATATATACAATGTATATATAAATTGGTCCCCCTTCCCCCTACTTTTAAAACTGGATCGACGCCCCTGGTCTCAGAGAAATACTGCGATACTCTGAGGCCAAATAAAACCTGCTGGCAACTCAGGAGACATTTTGCCATACGCAACTCAACGAACTTCCAGACAGAGTATCCGTGTTAATATAAGAATGTGTTCGCAAGAAAAAGAACCAGATGTACCACTGCCGTTCTCATTAATATATATATATATACATATATATATATGTGTGTGTGTGTTCTCATTACTACTACTACTACTACGTAATTATGATAAGAGTGAACAGTAAACTACACCCTGAATAAAGTCACTATAATCTGCAAATAGATCACGTGTCACTTTCACTTAAAACATTTCTAATTATTGTCAATAAAAAACTGATACATATAGTTTACAAGGGTTTACCAAGTATGTTAAACTACAATTGTTTGACAACATGCTCAAGTAACAGACACGCTGTGAAATCAACATTTGCACAGACGACGACTTGTACTGTACAAAATACTTATGTAAGCTGCTTAAAGCATATTTACATCACTGTCTCACTCAAAGAATCGCGCTTACACATATGCAATCGCGTGCCCGCGTGCGCGCACATACACAATCATTTCCTACGGGTCTATGTATATGTCACATCACAGCTATAATCAGAATGCTTACATTGTTTAACTTAATAATATATTAGTTGGCCCCTCAATGCAGCTTTCAAAGTATTGTTTATAAATCACATGACATATTTGCCATAAGCCCGTAACTAGTACTGTTTATAATGACTAAGGATGCAGTTGATGTTAAGAAGTGTAGATAGAAAGGAACAGTAATTGTGTTGGTTGTGGAGTGTCATTGTGCTATGGTCTTGTGTGATGTATGTTTGAAGATATCGATCCATGTTTGAGCGATCCATGCCAATACGCAGGAACGTGCACAAGGGAAAAGAATTCTTACATATGCAAGTGCTCCGGGAGACACACGGGACCGTACTGCGAGAGTAGGCATGGTTGTACTTATTGTTTTATGGTGACGTAATTGTATTTGTTGTCTTACAACTTATTTGCATTTGATTTAGAAAATAATTTAATTGTCAATAATATAAAACGCGATTCAATAACATTGTCGCTGCTAGTCAGCTCCGAGTTAATTTCGACGGACGTCACAATCCTTTCAAATAATCGTTTTATCTATTGATTATTAAACAGGAAAATGTTCGCAAAAAATTAAACCACATAAAGTTCTATATTACTGACCTATTCATTATCTACGTCTTCCGTTTGGACGATTTTATAACGCGGATGAAGGTTTTGGTTGATCAAGATAAACGAAATCTCTAAAAAAAACAAGGTGTGGTTCGTTAGCGTAGCCTCAACAACGAATAACACTACAATGTAAGCAAGCTCAGAGAACAGCAAACACACATACACACAAGCACTCACATACATGCGCATAAACATATACACGCGTACGCGTACCTTACCTACATGTGCATGAACATATCAAGTCATAGCTACGATTAATATGTGTTCATTTGTTTAAACTATTGATTTATTCGTAGGCCTTAGAAATCTTAGATGGGTCTACTGACCATACTATTTATTTGAAATTGCATGTGCCGTAAACCTATAGATTGTACTGTATACATTTATAATAATTTAACAGGAATACATGATTGTGTGTTATTTTTAATAAGTTAAATATCGAATAAATATATTTTATAAGAAATAAATTCACAATTTCCATCGACTCATTAAGCAATTCATATTTAGAAGTTTAGATCGAATGTAACACTAATTGTGTTATTGGTATCGTTGTGGTGTGGTGTTTGGGTGATGTATCTTTGTAGGATCCGTACCGTGTTGGATTCAACCATGCAAAAACGGAGGAACTTGCAAAACGATAAATAGCGTTTACATCTGCAAATGCCCTGCGAGTTACTCGGGACCCAACTGCGAAAGTAGGCATACGTGTACAATTATTGTTGACGTTATTTTATTTGTTGGCTCACAAATTATTTCTTTTCAGCTCATTAAAATAAATCAATTAATAGTCATGTGAAAAGCTAGTGTAGCATATATCTCGATATTTACTATGAAAACGTAAATTAGGAGCATCTGCCTTAATTTTGATGCTGGTTTGTGGATACACGGGATTGTGACATTCCGGCGACATAGAGGAAGTAAGCTTCAACTAAGTTTAAATGTGGATGACTTTGTGTGAAAAACCCGAAATTTGATCTGTTTATTTGTTATTTTAAGAAATGATTGTCAAAAACTGTACAGGTTAGAATAGCAGAAAGCGTAACCATTCAAACGGACGGAAAATAGTCAGAATTGTAGAGAGATCTTTATTCAACAATAAAAACAATACATTCATTGTATATAATATAAGTCGTAGTTCTGAAATTGAAAAGGGCAAGAAGAAGTATGTCACATTTGCCCATATATATATATATATATATATATATATATATATATATATATATATATATACATGCATACACAAATATATACAACATACATACATACATAACACATTATTTTGAGGAATAACAATCGCGAGGTACAACACAAATAATATATACTCAGTATGCAAGCAAAACATCAGCAGTGTAAATGTTATAAACGTTTCTAGTACATTATATAGATTTGTCAAGAGAATTCCCAACACGTTTAGATAAAAGATTCATTTCGCTTAGGGTTGTAGTAGCACCATGTTGCTTAGATGTTGGTCTTTGACAGGACTATACACAAATAAACAACTGTTGTTTGTTCACTGGTAGCAAATTACTGTTTGCCTTGTGCATAATACATGCAATTCTTGCATTAACAATATCGGACAGTCTCAAACTACGTAATTCAGAGTCCAAATTGTATGAACGGTTGAATTGAGTGCATTATGAGGTGTCTCAATTTGTATGAAATACAAAAGAGTTTAATAACATCAGTTGATTTTAAAGGTTCCCAATCATTTCGTTTTGCCCATCGCCAATCCTTTTCTTTTATGTCCTGATGTGTAATGTTTCAATAGTTTAACTAGTATGCACAGTCAGTTTAATTTTAAAATGCGTACTTGTCTTTTTTTATTCGGGAAAAAAGAATCGTCGTTACACCGGGTATAACTGGTGAAACCATTAGCCGGTGTAGACGTCCTGCCATTTTTGGGTCACGTGTTCTGAACGAGATCGGCATCCTACAGCAAAATAATAAACAAACCGCATGTGCTTTTGCGTGTTGTGACGAACGTTCCGAAGTGTTTCTTCTGTGAAGGTATGTATTACGTGCTTTATCGTAGTTAGCAACCAGGGCGAGTAGTCGTGGGCTAATTCAACAAGAACTGCAACTTGCGAACTTCATTATAGGCCTACTCGGCGCGGATTCTCTAACTTGTTAGATTATTTTTAAAGTTTGACAGTCGGCATCGCTTAGGCCTAGGGCCTAGGCTAAGTTAGGCCTTAGGCCGCTTAGCCTTAGTCTCCGCCAGATAGCTGACATACACTCATACAGCATGTATTTATACTTTTATATGTATTGAATTTGATTACGCAGGATCTTGTTCATAAGCTGTGTCATTGCGAAAGTACATATCTAGAGAGTGTAGATGACGTTAGGGACGAAATGATAAATCATTGGCTTCGGAACATTGGCAGTACTAGTAGCCAGGCTCCGGGTGATCGTGGGGAGCATCCGTTATCTCGTGCAACTAAACGTCAAACGAATAATTATGTTGGTTATCACAATTATTTAAACAGTGTTTTGTGACTCACATTTTATTATGATTGCTGGATGTTGTTGATTTGCATTATATTTTATGCAACATAATTTAGATTTTTATGACAACCATGATGGTGATGAATTTATTCAATATAAAAAATGTAAACATGAACATAAAATGCTTGTATAGCTACTAGCAAGTGTACACCATATGCAAGTATTACACATAACATTCTTGCACTTGTTTCCATTTTGGTCAGTGATGCCTGGCTGTAGTCTATGTAATACCTGATTCACATATGCCAGCTGTTCTAATCTTTATCTTTTCATCACAGCAATATATGAATGCATAATACAACTCGAATTATGATATATTAGTATGGGCCACACTACAATGCAAGTGAGACGAGGCAGAGGCGGGGCTAAGATTAATGCAATCACTTGTGTCGGTCAAATGCATGGAAGATACGTCTGATCACTCCAAGTGAATTAAACATTTTAACAAATCAACAATGTATAAATTTTCAAAATATTTTAATATGCCCATTTCAATACACATTTGCTTTCATTAACATTTTCATAATATCCTGGACATGGAAAACTAGGATAACCTTTGCAGTTGTGTAATGCATGTTATACTAAGTGTGTCCAGTCCAGTGTCCACACAGACTTCGGCCAACACCTTTAAAAAACTATTCAGCATACAAAAATAACTCAACAATCAATTTATGAAATCAATTATTATTCATTCTGAAGAAGGTAGACATGTTTGAATATTTGGTGAAGGAAATATACTGTTGGCATCACAACAACACCTTATTTTGTCACTTCCAACATTTACTTTGACATGGATACAACCTCCAGCTGAGCCATTAAATGTCAAATATAACATATGTAGTAGTTATTACATGACATACCCTGACACAAAATTGTATATTGAAAATAAAACAGAAAATATGAATGCGCTATTCTTGAGAGTATTCAAATATTTCTATAATAATATCTAATATAAGGCATCCCTTATCCCTACAATTAAATATAGCAGGGTAATTTTACTTTCATGTAATGACAATACACACCTAATGAATTACAACCCTGCTTAGATATCAACCTGTACGTGCTGCTGTAGCCGAACATTTCTTGCTGCCTTTTTTATGGAATGCTTTAGGTCATACGTAAAATATTATGTTATACAGCTGTAGATTGATTGATTACATGGCAATGAACACTCCATAATGACAACTCTAATACCATGATGCCAGTTTTTTTTTTACTGAGTTTGAATATATGCTTTTCTTTTCAGGTCAATACTCAACAGGAAACTGAACAGCACCACTAGGTCAAAAAGTTAATAAGCTATAATTTTACTGTCCAAGATCCCGGACAAGATTCCACAACCATGGGCTGTGCAAGACGCTGCAGATCAAATGTCATGTGAATATCAAGCGAGTGATCTCAGTTGTGTGTTGCATCCATGACAGTCTCCCCTGTACCGATGGTGTGTGCACTGACTTCCAGGCCAGTCAGTTACCCAAATTGACTAGAGACCAATATACATCTGATTAACTTTGCAGTTTGTGGTAGTACGGCGGGTGCCTTGCTCTGGCAAATATGGCATGAGCCTTCGGTCAACCTCTCTCAACAATATAAGATAGGTTCGGCATTCTTTGGTGAACTTCATCGGCTTGGATATCGCTGGCATTACTGTGTGAGTTCACTCTCTTTAATGGTAGTGCATGCCAGGTACCTGACATTTTCTGTGCATCCACATCTACCTATGCAAGAAACAAAGTGACAATTAACATGGCTCTCATTTATAAAATCTTGTCAGATGAGTCTGCCATTCAAGCCAAACTGAAACTTGTATGCAAACTTGTCAAGAGAAATATGTTTAATAAAACATCAATTTAAGTTCTACTGCTGTACAAATAATCTATTTACAGCATGTTTCAGTAATATCTATAATGCGTGCATTATGAGTAAACATTACAATTTTAGGTAAATTGTCAAGATTTTGTTGTGTAACAATTGTTTCAGGATTTTGAACAATTTGCCCATGGGTGTAGTGTTTTCAACCTTTTCTTAATTTTCTATTACTGCTTGTTTTTATCTGATGTGCATGTGATATTAAAATAAATACATATATCATGTGCAGTGCTTGCCATTATATTGTAGTCAATCTTGTCAAAAAGTTTCAATAAAATGTTTTTACTTTATGTTGTCTTTACTTTAGTCCACATGCGATTCCAACAATATACAATTTATCAAGGACACCCATTATTGCAAAGACCTCATGCAGACAAATAAACTATCATATGCAGGAGCAGGTTCAGAAATAAATTCTAGGGGGCACAACAACTTCCACTGGCATATGAACCAAATTAATATTAAAACTAAGCTGACAATTTAGATGCATATTAACATATATAATGCTTTACTGGTCAAGCGGTTAATTTTTTTAAACATAACCGTGCATAGCTGTGTATGTGACAACAATTGTAATAATTGTTTTACCAGCAGAACTGATTAGTATAAGGAATTGGTGTTACTCGATGACAGAAGTACCGCACACTTGAAACTCGTTTTATTTTCAGGTCATAGGGAAGCCTGCACCCTTTGACTTTGCATAATCTATCCGCCTACACAAATAGGCAAATAGACGACTGTGACAAATAATGATTACCATGGGTACACATAATTTCAATGGGCTAATGATGAATAATTTTGAATATGTTGTAAGTTTGTAATTATGAATTAAATGTTTCTTCACCATAATCACATAGTTTGCATATTTTTCTCTGGTTATTCATATGAGATGACCACAAACACAGAAAAATTGTGTGAATGCAGTGACATAGGTGGGCATTAATTAGTGCTTTCTGTAAAGATAGAGTTAGGTATTCCACTCTACTCAATCAGAATGCAGTTGATACCAATCATAGTGTATGGTGTAATGAGTATTTCAATATATAATTTCCATAATATTAATTTCTATGTTTGTAACATAAATATGGCAACATATAATTAACCAACATACACCACACTTACATCATTATAAACATAATTAATCAAAACAAACATAACATCTTTCTTGCCATTATACAACATTAATAGTTTATAAGAAACATCTTTAAAATGCAGTTACTTGTGTCATGATGATATTTTATGACTATCAAATACCAATGATTACCTCCATTCTGGCAAGCTCCAAAAGGCATTCTTTGTACACAATGCAGCATGGTTTGTCATAAGTGTCATGTCTTCATCGTCTGTACTCATCAGTCACAATTTCTTCAATGTCATGCACAAGTTCACATGTAGTAACAGGCTGCAGAGTGGCAACGTCTTTGCGGCATCTGAAATAAAACATAACCAAACCAGTGAACATTACTGTGAACACCTCAAAATGGACATTTAATCATCAACACTGGCCCAAGAGGTCCTCAGGTCATTTGGACTATACAGCCCTGAATAATGAATTTGTAACATTGAATGAAATGTTTTTTTTAATCTTAGTCACTGCCGAGTTTTTCACCACAAAGCACAGCAAATTGTGTTTGTTAACTTGCACAGCACCATAACAGGTCATTAGTGATTTTAAGTAAAATAATATTAGAATAAACTGTTATTAAAATCAGTTCATTTTAATGCCATGCAGACTAAGTGAGCTGAAAACCTACTTAGTATTCCTCACACTTGCACTGTAGGCATACTACTGAAATTTCATCATGACGAAATGTACCCGTCTGTGAGACTAATGTTCAGTTTTTCTTTAAACTTGGTCATAAACAAAGGTTGCTAGTATTAGCGCAGTGGTTCAGGGGTAGAGCATCGGACTCTCAAATAAGAGGACCCGGGTTCAAATCCTGTGCTGCCATGTGAAACCTTGGGCAAGTTTTTTCACACTACATTGTTCCAGTTCATTCAGCTGTATGAATGAGTACCTGGCTATAAACAGTGATGAATATTTGCGTACAAGCAGTCTTCGCGACATTGCCACATGGCTGAATGCTTCCCAGAGAAGCCGAGATGGTCTTCGATTGAACATGTCTGCCAGGGAGTAAAGTGTAAAAAGCGCTTTGAGCAATCCTAAAGATTGTATACTGAGCTATATAAGAACTTACCTTTACCTTTAAACCATGACAAAAGTTACAATTTTGTATCATAGTTTTGCATACAAAAAATGTACTTGATGTAACACATATACACACATACACTATTATATTTACCAGCGAATCTCTTCTAGTGTGTCATCTCCAAATTGATAGGTTCTATCAGCTGGATCAACTGCTTCTAATCACACTGGGTCGTCATCATAGGGGATTCTACAACAACATAAATTTTATAATTAAATTATGCACAAATATTGAAGAATACATGTATGAAAAATCAGCTGGAAAAGTGAACTGCAAATGAAATACAAAATAAAAAAGTTTGACAAAAGGTTTGTACACAAATAAGAATGGCCACAATGGTTAAAAATCCATCAAACATGTTTTTACCATGGCTGGTCACGAAGAAATTCCATTCGCAATCCAGTCCAAAGTCACCACTGTAGTGATGAATATTAGCAAATTCTTGAAATTGTTGTACTGGGCTGCGGACCCATCACTGGGTAAAAGCAGTATACATGTACATGTAAGTACTGTGACATAAATTGAAAAAATCTACCCATGGTAGAACTGTCACTAAATTACAATTGATACAACTTATATTTGTATGAGAAGTTTTTATAAATTTACTTGATATTTGTGTTATGTTTGCTTTATGCTTCGTAAACATATCTATACCAGTTTTAATATGTACAGATTCATAAATACGACAAACAGACATGCAAAACTGCCTGAAAATGTATACCGATATGCATAGATATCTAATATTTATAAACATTACCAACAACATGTATGTTTAACTCAAAATCAGTGCTTGAAAACACGCTCGCAAGTGATATATTGATAAGTTTTGGGTACCAATGGGTCCTCATTCTTCTTGAGAAGGAAGCATGGAAGGATATTGTGAGTTACTTGTTTTTTATGTGTTTGTTTGGTTTATGCCTGGTAAACGTTTCATAACAATATCTTCTAATCCACACTGACCGGTTGGAAGTTTGCTAATTTGTAAGAAATATAAAATATAGCACGTTGGGTATGTGTACATTCCTAATGAAGACAGTCAGGCATGTCATGTTGCTCTGATAATTCACAATGTTATGCAAAGATATCAAACTGACACAACAGTTCATTGAACCATCCATATTTAGCTTACAATCAATGTCTGAAAACCCTCTCGTATATCACGAGCAATTTATTTTAAAAATTGGGGCACCCAGACAATTTTTGTTGTGAAGGAAGCTCGGAAGGATATTGAGACTTACTAGTTATTTGAGCTATAAGAATGAGCTTACACCTAGAAAAGGCTTTGTGACAATACAAGCTACGCCTCATCGAAATGTTTGGGTCGGAAGTTGGTCATATTTTAAGAAATATAATAACATACCATCTTTGCATATGTATAGATTCATAATTAAGGCAACCAGATCTGCCATATTCCTCTGATTTGCACATTTATATACCAAATATGTACAATTTATGTCTAAGGTATGTGTATTCTGCTAACAATAAGGGTCTGAAAACCCTATCGCGAGTGATATTTTGAAGAAATCATGATTTGTATCAACTTGCTGTACATTAACTGTACACTCACACTGTATTTATATTGTATTTGTGTAATCTATATATTATATAGATCAACTCAACACAATTTCACTGACACAGACTCAAGATTGCAGAATATATTGACTAGTGAAATGTGAATAAAATTATTTATTTTTAATTTTAACAAGCTGTCAAATGTCAAAGTGCCATAACTTGAAACCTATTTAAGCTAGAACGCTCAACTTTTTGATTCTTGCTAATCTTACCAAATGCAAAGCAGCAAAGCTCTCATCGTACTGTATTACTGATCCATTCAAAAATAATCTAAGACTAAGTCTTAGACTTTAGAGTTAGACGTCGACGACAGCAACCAATTTATGGAATTTTATTTGCGTTCACTCGGAATGACCCTAAATGGCCTAATACCGTCGACTAATTTAATAGCAAAACAATTTTGTCAGCTTGCACACGCAGTATTAAAACAATGTGAAAATGGTTGAAGCCGAGTAATAACAGAGTACTAACCTGTCAATAAGACACTTGGCGAACGCTGCATCAGTTTTGATGCCGGTCATTAGACATTACTTTTGTCTGAATCCATAAACTCATCGCCTTTCCTATGTACACTTTTGCGGGCGGTCGATTTCGTTTCAGTTCTGCTTGTGCCCTTTTCTTTGCCGAGTCGGTGGCGTATTTCCGTGGGCGACCACACATTGACATTTCATATAAAAACGAGTTAAAATGCAAAAGCAAGTCGGAAAAGAAACACGTGTGTAAATACTGCCTGGATGGGGGTCAAGGCCGATCTCGCGACATCACATAATCACCCGCTATCACGTGATTAAGGCGAAGATAGTCTACCACATAAAACCAGTACGGTAGAAATTTTCAGTATGAAAAAGACTATATAAATCTTGGGCAAGCCTAAAATAGTTTTTACATTTTAACAAAAAACGAATAAACAAATGCGCAAAACCGAAACAGTATGTCACAGGGGATACTTGGTAGGTTTGCTCTTTCGCAAAATTAGCATGAAACGCGAGGAGCAAAACAATCGAACTGATTAAGCATTTTTAAACTCTTTGATATCATGTCGACTTTCTGACACTGCTACAACGTAACATAATATTTGCATACTATTTATAACGGTTGCTTAATAACGAATATAAATGAAAACGTTAACCAGTTTAATATACCCTTGATTACCCAGATTCAGTAAGGTGGCATGTTTACGCTAGCATTTAAATGTTGTGGCGTATGTTTGACAAATGCCATAGGACTAGCTTCCATTTGATTTTTTTGTTTTGTTTTCTTTAAGAAATAAAGCAGACTAGTTTACATTCACACTGTAACATTTTAGATTTTAAGATGTATTGTACTGATACATGTCTGACATTGGAAAGTGGCATCCATGTTACACGGCCGGCTCAAAGTTATAGACTGTTCTTTAAGCATTTTGAGCAATCATCTCAAATATTGTATAGATATTACTCACTCTTGAATAATCTGCTTCTCTCTCCCCTCTCTCTCTTTCCCCCTGTCTCCTAGACATAACAGCTTAAATGTATTAAAATATGTGTGTACTGTTTGTGTATGCTACGTAAACATACCGTAGAAGTACCTTCTACTGCCAATATACTTCGTGAGGGATTATGTTCCCCATTAGCCTAGCTCTGGGGCAGGAGAACTACTTTCAATTACCATGTGGCATGTGTCTTTATTTTAAGAAATAAAATACATTTCATGTTTTCAAACTGTTTTATTTGTTGACCCCAGTTCTGGAGAACGTTTCACAAACATTTGTAGTGCTCTTATCACCGATTTTGATTAATAAAATGGAAAGTTCACTTTATGTAGGACCAAACATGAAATATTGCGTTTCACTAACATTTCATCCAGGTTCCGGTCCATAAAATTGCACCTAGAAAAGCAAATTTCTAAGAGTGCGCCATACCACACTTTAATATGGGCCGGCAAATCCGCTATGGGTGCGTGGCTAGGTCGGTTGAAATGTGTGTCCATTACGGCATTAGGCTGTTCTACTCATGATGATGAGGGGAGGCCCAGGAAAACTCCTTTTGAGAGCCTGGTATTAATCGTATGACAGTGAAATCATATGTTTTCTGAGACCCAAGATGACAGAGAATGCCTACGTTGGAATTTTAAATTTTAGGTGAGTAATTTAATTTTGATGAGTGAATAAGAACGCATGCTACACAGCAAGCTAAGGACATACACACAATGAAAAATGCACACAGACAGCTACAAACAGAAATCTCGCAAGCAAAGCAAAGGTATCGTGAAAAGGTTGAAAATGAGTTTAGCTGCATGAACACTAAACAGGCCTTTGCGCACTTGAAAAAGATGTCAGGTCGTGTTGACAGATTATCTGTCCCTTCAACTACTGATCCATTGAAATTTGCTTCAGACTTAAATTTGTTTTATAACAGATTTGACACCCGTGATTTTTCTATTGAGTGTGAGTCGCTCCTAGGTGCTGGCCCTTTACCCGTACCAGGTGATTTTGACATTTCTACCGTGGATGTCACAAATCAGTTCAAAAAGTCTAAGGCTAATAAAGCTCCTGGTCGAGATGGCATTCCAGGCCGCTTACTTAAAGAGTGTGCAATTGAGTTAGGTCCGGTATTTCAGCCACTGTTTAAACAGTCTGTGGATACAGGTGTGATTCCTACCATCTGGAAAACGTCTATAGTGGTACCCGTCCCTAAAATGTCATCACCGTCATATTTAAACCACTTCAGACCTGTGGCCCTAACGTCCATCGTCATGAAATATTTTGAAAGACTGATTTTGTCTCGCATTCTTCTACATGTTCAATCTCAACTGGACCCATATCAGTTCGCTTACCGTTCAAGAAGAGGCACTGACGATGCAATAACTTGCCTTCTACACAAACTATTCGAACACATGGAGACAGCTGGTAACTATGCTCGAATCCTATTTATAGATTTCAGTTCAGCATTCAATACAATACAAAGGCATGTCATGATTGGTAAACTACAGAAACTAGAAGTTCCAGCCGCATTTGTTCACTGGGTTTTCAATTTCCTAAGTAATCGCCCGCAGTGTGTTCGAGTGGGTGACATAAAGTCACCAGTGATTGTTAGCAACACAGGTGCGCCTCAGGGTTGTGTCCTGGGCCCATTTTTGTACACTTTGTATACAAATGACTGTCGGAGTGTGGATCCATCTACCCAATATGTGAGGTTTTTTGATGATACAGCCATGCTCGGTCTTTTGAGTGATTTTGCCTCATACCAGTCATATGTTTCTTCAGTGGTACGTTTCTCGAGTTGGTGCAGTAACAATTTTCTACAACTGAATGTTTCGAAAACCAAAGAAATGTGCATTGACTTCCGTCGAAATAGAACTGTCAATAGTCCTATTGTCATCAACGGTGAACCTGTGGAACAGGTTGATTCTTTCAAGTACCTCGGTGTTATCTTAGATGATAAATTGTCATTTACAAAGCATGTTACAGCCGTGCAGAAAAAGTCTCAGCAGCGACTGCACGTTCTTCGAAAGTTACGAGCTTTCTACGTTGATCCACTACTTCTTATACGTTTTTACCGTAGCATAATTGAACCTCTCATAACCTACTGCAGCATTTGTTACTACCCTGCTCTTTCGGTGAAAAACCGTAACAGGCTTCTGAAAATCTCACACGTTTCCGCCAAGATCATTGGCTTGCCTACACCAATGCTCTCCGAAATAATCGACTATGCAATTTTGAAGAAAGCTCGTGCTGTCGCTACTGAGTCTGATCACCCGCTCTCTACGTTCTTCCATGTACTTCTGTCTCGAAGGAGATACCGTTGTATAAAATGTAAAACATCTCGCTATAGCAGGAGTTTTGTGCCTGTGGCCATTAGAATGTTGAATGCTAAATGATTCATATTGCTGTCAACCGGTTGAACTGTTCTTATAGTGGATACTTCTGGAATTCACTTGCATTTTGTTGTGACCATCCCACATATTGTAGATCATGAGTTGTACAATGCATATCCTTTTTAAGGACAATAAAGTGATTGATTGATTGATTGATTGATTGATTGATTGATTGATTGATTGATTGATTGGTTGGTTGGTTGGTTGGTTGGTTGGTTGGTTGGTTGGTTGGTTGGTTGGTTGGTTGGTTGGTTGGTTGGTTGGTTGGTTCGTTCGTTCGTTCGTTCGTTCATTCATTCATTCATTCATTGAGCTGTGCAGTGCCAGTGGTCGCACATTTGGTATAATTTTTCTGAAAGTTACAAGGGCCATAGTTTTTGATTGCATTAAGATATTTAAATTGTGTAAACGGTATCTTGCTACCTATTATACAGTCAATCGACATGCACCATCATAAACTTGGTAAATCTATTCTTAATTTTGTTTGCCGGTCCTTCGCTTTAAAGCAGATATTCATGACAAACAGGTAGAATTTAACAGGTAGTTAAAATTATTCTAAATCAAAAAGATGACTTGTACATATAGTTATATAGTATACGGCATTTGCGTTTTGAC
Source organism: Oasisia sp. SBJ-2009 (assembly GCA_964017155.1). NCBI lineage: Eukaryota > Metazoa > Annelida > Polychaeta > Sabellida > Siboglinidae > Oasisia > Oasisia sp. SBJ-2009. The sequence goes on from OZ024867.1 coordinate 39,841,528, forward strand.
CCTTTGACGTTTACAGTGCAGTTTCCGGCTTTGAGAAGGTCAAGGTTGTTGAGATGTTTACTAATTGTTTATTTTTGGAGCAAATTCAGGCTGCATCTAATTTAAATTGTACATAGCTACCTTCACATTATTATACTCGACAACAGAATTTAAAATATTGGCGCTCTCTGTTGCTTTATACTCGTTTGTCGGAAAATAGCTCAGATGAGCTAATGTTACCTAATTATCATGTAACCGACGTTAAATATAGCTTCTTGTATCTTGTATCTACAATCTTGTAAACTGAAAATGTACAGTGAAGCTAAATGCTTACACTGTGTGTGACACCGAAATAGTTTCGTCAATAACACGGCGGCCGCTTTTATAAGATTGCGTTTTAAAAGTTGTTGACAAAAGATCGTGAGGCATATTTTCAAACACATTTTAAGAGGTATTATGTTTGTTTTGCCAAACTGTACCAACTGTATAAATTGTCGATTACTATCACGGCGAAAGTGCTCCATAGCTTACGATTTCCGTAAGGATCATGTCAGTGAAATGCATTTTAAAACTTCTCTACATGTATGGATGGATTTTCCTTAAGTGCACTTTATCTTAGTAAAACTGGAGTACAGTACTTTGATGTTGCCAAATTTTAATTTCATGAATACTGAATAACGGTGTTAATTGTATGAAAAAGCGACATGTCATTCTTGAATCAAACTGATGAAGTCCTATCATAAAGGTTACACGGGTATTTGAATATGGAAGAGACACATTCTGGATATATGTTTTTTAATGCAAGCTTCTTTCATACCTCTCCTTATAATTATCTATTACTTCGGATCAGGTTAATCTAAACAAGATACAAGAAACGTTATTTAACGTCGGTTATTACATGATAATTTGATAACATTAGCTCATCTGAGCTATTTTCCGACAAACAAGTGTAAAGCAACGAGACATTAAACCATAACAAGCATACAGAGTATTTAAAATGACAGCAATAATACATATAAAATAGGGTAATGAGTGCAAAATAAATATAATAATACATGCATGTGTAATATATATATTTTTGTTATGGATACATAAAACACGCTAAGTATATTGGTTAAAATAGATTGAAATAATATATAATTTAAGACATTAGCATAAATATGAATTAAAATGTAGAGATGTATATTGACTAAACTTATTAAAAATAATAAATACTTTAAAACATTAAAATAAATACATCTAAAGAATAAATTAAGGATTAACAATAGTTTACACATATCCATATTGCATATATACACTGAAAGCTATATTCATAATATTGGCATGGCGACAAACATGTTAGATGTTTACTGTTTACCTACATATAGAGCAATTGCATGATGGGCCATCCCAGTTCCGGATCAGTCTGCGAAACTCGCCGCAGCTAACTGTTTTTAGCATTTCATTTGGCAGGCTGTTCCAGATCCGGGGCCCATCTTGGACACGGGCGGGCGGGCGGGCGGGCGGGCGGGCGGGCGGGCGGGCGGGCGGGCGGGCGGGCAGGGGGCAGGCAATATATTCAGATAATAAATTGTCCAAAAGTTAGTGTTGAATATCCAATAATTTTCTTACACCAAATTTATTCCAAATTTGCTGCGGTGTTCATTTTTACTCCATGCTCCTGTGTACTTTCATCTCTACATTATTACTTGCCCTAAGTAAGTTATTAAGTTAAACAAAAACATTATTCCAACGATCTCTAAATCTACATTACATACTGTGCTATTTATATATGTTTATTGTCGCTTCCTATTCAAAGCTGTATTAATTACCTGAGCAGTATATACATTATATTGATAAATTCTATTATCTGTCAACTTAGCATTAACCGTAATCCTAACAAATTGATGTATTCTTTGTCTGCAGCAAAAACTGGTCCATGCATGAATGGTGGTACTAAAGAAGTGATGGGAGATTCTTCCAAGTGCAGATGTACGCCGGGATACGTAGGAAGACGTTGTGAAAGTAAATACCTACTTATGTTGTTATTATGCCAAATATATTTGTATTTGATTGGTTAGCCCACAACAACGAGTATGTGTGTCGAATGAAAGTTTGTCATCGTGTAGACAAACAGCATCTAGATGTAGATTTGTGCGCGTATGACATGTAATCTAATTACTTTCACTCATAAACACACGCAAGCATGTCTACGAAGGAGGAAGCAGTTATAATTAAGTTTAGTCAGGCGTGGTGACCGGCGAAGCATGACGGCCGCATTGAAACAATTGCACTGGTTGCCCGTGAAGTATCGCATCGAGTACAAGATACTCGTCATTGTGTTTCGCGCCCTACACGAGCGGACGCCGGCGTACATTGCCTCGCTGATCACACCGTACGTGCCGCGTCGCGCCCTGCGATCTGCAGACCGCGCGTTGCTAGTGGTTCCTCGGCACAACCTCGAACGTTATGGACGCCGCTCATTCTCTCGTGCAGGACCAACTCTTTGGAACGCACTACCTGAGGACTTGCGTTCTACAGTGTGCATGAACAAGTTTAAAACACACCTTAAGACTTATTATTTCAAGATTGCTTTTTAATGTCTAGTTTTTCTACACCTTTCATCCTTTTATATTTTTATTTATTTACTTATTTACTCTTAATTAGCTCAACCAGCATGTCATTTTAATTATTTATTAATTAATAGTTTACAAATTAACATATATTTGAGTTTTTGTTTTTTATAATTACAATTGACACAACTATTATATTGCTGTAGTCATTTGTTAATAATTAAGTACTATGTATATTATTATATATTTATTTATTCTGCTACTTTATTTATTACTTATTTACTCTTAATTAGCTCAACCAGCATGTCATTTTAATTATTTATTAATTAATAGTTTACAAATTAACATATATTTGAGTTATTAATAATTACAATTGACACAACTATTACATTGCTGTAGTAATTTGTTAAAAATTAAGTACTATGTATATTATTATATATTTATTTATTCTGCTACTTTATACACACATATATATGTATGCATATTTTCTTGACTACATTGACATATGATATAGACTACAACAATGCCATCTCTGTTTAATTTTAGTTTCTCTTGTAGTTCTCTACAACACTGATTTAGACAAACGTTCTTATATGTTTTACTTGTACTTTTATTTTATTTATTTCTTAGGATGTTTTAATGTTGTAAACACTACCGAACAGAGTTTGTACTTTGGATTTTAGTGTCTAAATAAAGTGTATTATTATTATTATTAGTCGGTAGCGTTTTATTACAAGGTCTGGGGTGCAACATTTAACTTGCAAACACAGTTTTGATTACACACACGACACCATAGATGACAGTGCGGCTTCCTCTTATTTATTCTAGCAGTTTTAATTAAATAAATGGTTATTGTGTTTGCATTCATATAATACTATTATAGGTTTTGCAAGTTTTTGCGAGTCTACTGATATACATGATCCTTTAAATAGATTTCCTGTTGTGTAACAGCACTGACACATAATATTTGCGTGTAAGATAACTGATATTTTTGTATTTATTATATTAGCATATGTACACAAAATAAACTAATATGCGACCAGTGTGTATTTATTTCGTCTTCGAGAAAAAGCTGAGAAACATTTTGAAGTTCTTCTTCTGTCCGTACTGTGAAGTTCGGTCATGCCAATTCCAAAGAGGTCATACTCTGAATCTGATATGGTACAACATGGAGAGTCTTGCAGCCGGGGATGTACACCATTCCGGTGTGCATAGTGACTTGCCGGTGCGAACCTCCAATATGAACAGCCTAGATACCCTTTGTGTACCTGGATATGTAATTCTCTTGGCGAAATCAATATGGATAAAGCCTTCGTTTTTCTGCATTTCGATCCGTACTCTCTGTATTGGTGGAGGATGTCGAAGACTGGCGACAAAAGCGATCCATGGATTGCTGGAAGGTTACTAACTTTTTTGCAAGAAAGAGTTTGGGTTTCTTTTACAGTGAGGGTCATATATACTCCTTAAAGGTGAAATGAACATAAAAATTATAATTAAACCAAGTAAATAACATACTAATATGATGCTATTTATACAGGTTTAACCCCTGACAACTTTTGTAGTTTATATATACACGCAGTTTACCGTCTAAAAATCAGCCCATCTGATCGATTTCCGAGTGAAATACCGAAGTGAATAGTGTCAGTGGCTGCCGCTTAGAAAGTACTGATGACGTAATATGTACCATAGAAAATTTCGCCACATGAAGTTAGAATCTGGCGAGTCAGATTTGGACAGTTATCCGGCTACTGTAAGAACTTGTTGGTCGGTGAAAGCATACAGTGGTGAACCACTGGCTTTAGTAGTCACACAAAACAAGCAGGAAAGCGACATTGATCACAAGAGAAACGGAGAGGGTGAGTTATCAGGGGCCGCTGCCGTCGGTGGACTACTGTTCGAAGACCCAAACATTCCTACGGTGGAACAAAACATCGAAGTGGATAGTGTCGATGAAACACCAGGATGGTTGATGGTATATTGTATGCGCATTTATGACTGTATTAAGTGGTGTGATAGGAATATTACATTTTCAAAGACAGAAAAGTAATAGTAGTTTTATTAATACCAACGGTATCGTATTGCCACGGAATTTCGCTATTGTAATGCATAAACTTCAGACTTTATTTCTTCCATTCAGTAATAATAATCCTGTGGTTGATTATTCTATTACTGTTGAGTCTCACGTCTAGCCAGGCAAAAGTAACGACGCAGAAAACACTTTTAGGCTTGGAGTTTAGATAAAATGTGTCGATCACTAAAAGTGTCAATGCAATTTGGACGATGTCTGTAAGCAAATGTGTTTGGACTGGTTATGCCTGGATGTCGTGGAATACCAGTATATAAGTAAACTTAATAATTAAATAAATAGAAATATTCAATTTGATTATCAAGCCCTAATAATATATAATGCGTTTGTAGATAGCAAATATTAATGTTACAATAAACTCTTCAATGATGGTTGAATCGAACGACGACATGAACATGAAATGGTCCTTGACCTGAGGCTAATCATTGTTGACATTGACAAGCGTGCGCTCCCTAAAAATTAAATAATAAACTGATTTTTCAGTTGGACATTATAGCAACCATTCGTAAATAGGGCACTTATGCAGAATTTGGACCAACCTCAATTGTACAATTATAACCTTATATTTGCCAACATTTGACACATATTCTTGCCACCATTTGTGTTAGAATCGGAACGACTTATCTCCAAGACCAAGTTCCGCCGTTTCTGGAAAGGCAAGCTTCTCCTTTCCTTCGTTTCTATCTGCCGGATTCGTTTAAAAATTGTTGGGATTATTGGGCATGTCAGTGTTGATTTCTTCAAATGTTGTCGACCTGGCTTAAAACACACAGACTGGTAAGCTGGATCTGTGACGAAACACGAACTGTCCAAATAATCTTGGCATACATAAGCGAGAACACCGACACCGAGTCGGTGTCCAGTTGACTCGACCGACTTGTTTGATCCACTGCCTTCGTCGTCTTGGCTCTTTCTCTATCGAAAACTAAAGAAGCTCTTTCCGGAATTATCCCCGTTGCTGCATCCAAAAGCCACGCAGAATACAATGTTTTATTCGATGAAGAAGAACACCGCAAGACACCATACACCAAGTCTACCATTGAAATCCTTAACCTGCTGTTAGCGTCTATGGTACATATGACGTCACACTCACGGAAACACCCGAAGGCAAAATTTCATAGGCCGTGTGTGAGGAAGTATTCTTATTTGCATGATTTTATAAAATATATTTGTTTTCAAGTATTCATACTACACGGTTATATTATGTTATATATATTCTATTAACCACAGCCTTTAATCTAGCATGTTCATTTCACCTTTAAACACCCGAAAGATTGCTTACTGTATTGCTGGGGCCTGTACCTTTTAAAGATAGCGCCAGTGATGCAATGGATCTCTTTCTCTCTCTATCTTTCTGTATCTCTCTATCACTCACTCTATCAGTCACTCATTCATTCACGCACACTATCACGCACTCACTCAAACTATCACTGTATCACTCTCCCTCTCTCACTCACTCCCTCTCTCTCTCTCCCCTCTCTTTCTCTCCCCCTTCTCTCTCTTCCTCTCTCTCTCTCTCTCTCTCTCTCTCTCTCTCTCTCTCTCTCTCTCTCTGTATCTCTGTTCTCTCTCTCATTTCTTCTCTCTCCCTCTCTCCCCCTCTCTCTCTCTCTGTCTTCCCCTCTCTCTCTCTCTTTCTGTCTCTCTGTTCACTCTTTCTAACTCTATCTCTCTCCCTCTCTCTTCCTATCTGATTTTGACTGCTGGTATTTATCTCGGATGTTCTGTTTAATGACGTAGTGCAACCACAACGATGTCTTGACTTGTGTCGATATTTGAACTTTTCGTTTTGTTCGAGGATATCCAGCATGTGAAATACGTCTTTCTTCCCGACATTTGGTGGCGTGCTTGTACCTTTTCCTGTATTTCTCTCTCCTTTACTTCCTAATAACACTTCGCTCGGTCCCGTTTCACTTAATACCGTAAATATCTTGTGATATTAGTTTGCGTGATATTGTGAGACAAATACAGATTTGAGGAAATAATAATACATGTAATCGCTCCACCAATGCAATGATTACCTGTTCCGTGTTTTAAAAACGGGTCAGGAATATTCCACTTTTCATATATTGTACCTGTGACACGGACACGAAAGTTATACAGACACTGTATTGAACTATTGCCACATCATTGTATCAGATGAAATTGCTCTTAATTGTGAATGATTTGTCTTAGTACCTATTCCAACGGTTCAGTAGCAAAGCACCGTGTGGTTTATGGTTGTACGTGTAACGACAATTTCCATATGATGTGTAGGTACTTTTAAATTGTTAATGTTATCAAATATTACAATATTATGTTAAACTATATGTACATATTGAAGGTGGATTTTAACTAAAACCTTGGATACATTTTTTATTTCCTTTAATAGAAACAAAATATGTATACATTAAGGAACATGCCAATATATATTGCTAAACAGTTATGTATAGTTATCTTCACGTGGGTTTATGATCATTTTATTGTTGTGTTTTTACCAAGGTCCTCGCACCGTTTGTCCTGCCTATGTGATTGTTAGTCAATACTGGAATTTATTGATGGTTCCACTGGCCTCGCAAGCAATACCTCCCACATATGGACCGGCTACAATTATACCCAAAACTACTAATACCGAAGACAACCGTAAGTCACGCGTTACTCTGATATATTTGAGTGTCATGATTTGTATGTACGTGGTGTAAACGGCTGAATGTAAGTGTGTATTATTAATAATTGTGTGTGCGTGTACATGTGTGTACGCGTGTGTACGTTTACGTGTGTGTGATTGCTAGTATGCGTGCGTGTGTGTGTGTGCGTGCGTGCGTGCGTGCGTGCGTGCGTGCGTACATGCGGGTGTATGTGTGTTCGCTCGTGTTCATCCACCGGTCAACACACTATGTATGTCCATTTCATTGTTACCATGGTCACTGGGTGTGTTTGTTGTGTCTTCAGTACTTAGCCCATAGCGGTCTCTCTTAATCTCATACCTTCCACTGATCTCTTCAAAACCTTCCTTACGCTTCTTCCCAAACACAACTGTGTTTACCTTATCCTATGTCCTGATCATTTTCAATTCCTGCTTTCTTAGCCAATTTTCTTGCTGCATCCTTTCCATGTTACTTTTCCATTTGTTCTGAATTCTCACCAAAACTACTATTAAGATGCTTTGCATTTTAATTTCATTTCTTTCCATATTTAAACTCATTTTATGCAATTCATGTGACTACAGTAATAATAACATAATATTTAAAATATGACGTATATAATAAACAGTATATAAAACAATTATTTTTATAATTTAGAACATTAAAACATGTTATATTTTATTAATTTTTCTAAAAAATAATAAGAGAAGTAAAATAAATCTAAAAGGAATTTAGTATACGGAGTTATGTAGCAAATACATGACTTTTTCATATAGATTTTAAATACTTGTGTTTTTTCACATATATTGCCCCCAAGGAAAAGGAAAAAACTGTATCCATTTTTTTCGTCCACTTTTTCGTGGGAAAATTCATGATGGCCGCCACCGTTCACCAAAATTCTTATAATCGCCATATCTTTGGTAATAAACGGTATAGAAACTTGAACTTGGGGTCGTTTTATATGTATTGATGTATACGGAATCCAATGCGACTATTATCTTGGTGAAAGAAATGAAAATAAAGTTATACTAGCCGAAATATTCTTTAAAATGGTAGTAAAATGTATATAGTATACGCAAGAATGTAGCAAATACTTGTTTATGTAAATTTTTAATAATTGTATTTTTTATCCCCATATACAGGCAAATGCTGTTGCCTGTATATGGGGATGATTTCACTTTTCTTCCACTCTTCCGGCATCTGTTCCTCTTCCCAAACTCTCTTCAGTGTTTCATGCATCATGTCCACTCCACTCTCCCCTAGGTGTTTGATCAGGTCTATCGGGAGGCCTGAGCATCCTGCAGCTTTTTCCTTCTTCATTCTCTCTATGGCGTTCTTCACCTCTTATAATAATAATAATAATAGTAACTTCTTTTGCGCCAATATCCTCGAAAATCAAGCTCAGTGGCGCGACAAAACCAGGGGATTAATCAATCTCATAATCGAAAGCAATGCGTGAGTCGTCAAACGGATGGATGAAGAAGCTAGGAGGCTAAGGAGGATAGGCAGCATTAAAGAGATAGGTTTTTAGATGTCGGCGGAATGAAACTATATTACCTTGTGATTTAACACTGGCAGGAAGCGAATTCCACACCGTTGGTGCAGCAACCGAGAAAGCTCGGGTCCCGGCTTTCGTTTTCACCCGAGGGATGTAAAGAGGGTTACTACTGGTTGAGCGTAGCTGTCTGGAATTTCTTGTTGGAGTTAGCATTGAATTTAGATATGCTGGTTGTGTAGATGAGAGTGCTTGATAGGCTATTGTACAAATTTTGAAAATGATGCGATAGTGCACAGGTAGCCAATGCAGTGATTTTAGAAGCGGCACTGAGCGAGAAAAACGAGGAGAACGCGTGACTACCCTTGCTAAACAATTTTGGACACGCCTTTATATTTCATGGACTGGTCCTTCTACTGCTGGTACTTATCCAAGCTGTTCCCTGGTGTTTTCTACATTTAGTAGGTTGCTGAAATACTCTTTCCACCTCTCTTTGATCGTTACCTCACCTGTTAGCATATCCCCTGTTTGGTATTTAATCACATTCACTTCACACACACACACACACACACACGCACGCACGCACGCACGCACGCACGCACGCACGCACACACACACACACACACACACACACACACACACACACACACATACATATGACCTGTGAAATGTGATTATTATATTATTTATTTGTAAAAGGACCGTCGCAAAAGTCTCTGTAACAAATTTCAAACTGCCGTAACTTGAGAACTACTTATGCTAAACCACAAAAATGTCGGATTCTTGCTTATCTTCACAAATGTTTCGTTAATCCAATGGATACATTGGGAGAGAAGGTCGAACCCATTGGTTGTGTTAACACCGAATAACCCTATAGTAAAATGCATTAAATTATATGTCAGAAATTTACACTTGTGCAAGATGTATAGTAATGACAGTTTGTCATTATGAATTGCAACAATACATGTGTTTCTAAAATTATTATTTATCCTTATTTGAAGAATTGTTATATGGTGTCGAACTGGACGAACCGAACGGCTTAATCTACTGGTCTCAGAACGGAAAATTTATAAGAGCGAGGTTAGATGGCTCCAACAAAGAGATTATTGGAAAAGCTGGTAAGTGTAATGTTGAATGATCGCAGATTACTTATGTTCCATTGTTTACATATTAATGCAATTGGTTGCGTTATTTGTTTGTGTTATGTGAATTTGCCCACAATAGAACGCAATATTGCATATGAGATTAAACGAAAGCAGTGTAAATGTGTTTTTATAAAGGAGAAAGAACAACATGTTTTAACCTGTTTAGCATTCCTATATAACGTGCTACTTTGTTCCACTGATTATCAACTTAGGGCTTCCTGTTTAGGTGTTAATATATCATTATTCCAAGAAATGTAGTTAATTTAACTTTTGGTATTTAATTATCAAGATTATTTGTGTTTTAACTATATTGTATTGCTTCACATTTTGCGTGGATATGGTAATAATAGTCTTTATGATCAATGATAACTTATTAGTATAATCCACATGGATATTTTTAATTACACATTTATTTATGCAATAACTTGTGTCAAAGCATGCATAAGGATGAAAACGCCATGTGCTATCTAAACAAATATAGACTTTCAAACATCTGACACTTACGCAACATAACTGATGTATACAATAAGGAGTAACATCTGACACGTACTCAACATCAGTGATGTATACGATAGCGAATAACATCTGACAATTACTCAACATCACAGATGTATACGATAGGGAGTAACATCTGACACTTACTCAACATCTCTGATGTGTAATATAGGGAGTAATATCTGACACGTACTCAACATCACTGATGTGTAACATAAGGAGTAACATCTGACACGTTCTCAACATCCCTGATGTGTAAGATATGGAGTAACACTGACACTTACTCAACATCACTGATGTGTAAGATATGGAGTAACACTGACACTTACTCAACATCACTTATGTGTAATATAGGGAGTAACATCTGACACTTACTCAAAATCACAGATGTATACGATAGGGAGTAACATCTGACACTTACTCAACATCTCTGATGTGTAACTTAGGGAGTAACATCTGACATGTACTCAACATCCCTGATGTGTAAGAAGGGTGTAACATCTGACACGTACTCAACATCACTGATGTGTAAGATATGGAGTAACACTGACACTTACTCAACATCACTGATGCGTAAGATAGGGAGTAACATCTGACACGTACTCAACATCACTGATGTGTAAGATAGGGAGACATTGTAAAATATTGATCTAGTGTTAAAATAACAACATGTTGGAGTGGCAACTATATATATATATATATATATATATATATATATATATATATATATACATATATATATATATATATATATATATAATTATATATATGTATGTATATATTTATATACATATATGTATAATATTATATGTATATATATATATTCATATATATATATAATATTATATATATATATATATATATATATATATATATATATATATATATATATATATATATATATATATATTAGGGTGTCAACATTGTTCATGGTGAGACAATACTTTTTTTAAATTAAAGACTCCTGCCAGCCACCAGTCCGCCCCACAGTTCGGTCCGCATAATGTTTCATTCAAAAGTCAGCCTGCAGCCTATAACAGATTGAACAGATAACATGGAATAATTAAAAATAACTAATCCTTATTGAATTTTCTTAAATTCAAATTTTTCAGGCGGACTGAAATAATTATGTTGGAAGTCACTGTAGACATTCTCCATGACAACACTGAGCATACCAGATAAGCTAATATCCACTAACAGGTACTCAGTCAGATAGTCAGTTGTCACCTCTGACCTCTGGACCCTGCTGCAATTAGCAACAACAGGCCTCTTTTGCTGTGGCCTGCCTGTCTTTTGATCTTGGCTTCCATGCCCCTTGCCCTGCTAGATGGCAACTGGTAAGGCCTGCTATTGTGTCAATGCCTGAGTGGTGGTGCAAAGTGATAAGAAATATTTGCTTGAGGGAAGGAAGTGGCACCCCAAGCCAGGTAGGATCTTGAATTGCTTTACACAGTTGTAGTTGTACAGCTTACCACATTGGGTAATTGAATATCCTGCCAGACACTTTCATTACTCATTAATATATTAGACACCAGCCAACACTCATCTATTAAGGGAAATCTGTATTATAACCCCTCAAGAATTGTTTTACTTTTGTTATTAAATACTTATTAATATATTACAGACAATGTCTTGTAACAAATGTTATGATAAATACATCGGACATGGTTATCAAGAAATGAAAAGTTTCTGATAAGAGTCAGCAATGCCAATGTGAAATCATTCAGACCTTGTTTAGTAATATTTTCACAGATTAGCACCTGTGGGTACAGGTATCCCAAATTAAGTAGGTCTCCTTGGGAGTTGTTCAAACATAACTCAGCCTAGCAAGACAGGGCAGCCTGGCGAATGGTGATACTGGTGTCAAAAGGAGAACCCAAATCAACTTGGCTGTGAGCTAGGTCTGTCATCATTGCTATGATTGTGTAAAAAGGGCAGTCTGTAGCGATATGTGCCACAATAACATTATTTTGCTACCTTATTTCTTACTATTGTCAAAGATTCAAAAGAATGTATAGTGCTCGTGTATGCAAGACCAAACCTTTGCATTAACTAGACAGTGTCTGAATAACATTATTTTGAAACCTTATTTCCTGTGACTTTCCTAGGTAAAACTATTATGTTTTATGTGATTTATTTTATGTACACTCTAATGAATGACTAAAGCTGGCAGGGCAAAACAACAAAACAGTGACATATTATGAGTGCTTTCAACAGTGTTATAACAAAATTCTATCAAGTAATCCACCAACTAATAGGCACAGACAATGTTGAAATTATGAGATAAACTGAAAAAGTTGAGCCCGCACCCGCCCCGCAACTGTATCATTCAGCCCGCTCCGCCCCGCCCCACGCATATTTTGACATATCCTGGCCCGCAGCCCGGTCCGCACCGCACTGGTCTGGCCCGCAGCCCGCACCGCCCCGCAACAAATAAGGGCCTTAGTGTGTGTGTATGTATGCATGCATGCATGCATGTATGTATGTATGCATGTATGTAGGCATGTATGTATGTATGTATGTATGTATGTATGTATGTGTGTGTGTATGTATGTATGTATGTATGTATGTATGTATGTATGTATGTATGTATGTATGTATGTACGTATGTATGTATGTATGTATGTATGTATGTATGTATGTGTGTGTATGTATGTATGTATGTATGTATGTATGTATGTATGTATGTATGTATGTATGTATGTATGTATGTATGTATGTATGCATGTATGTAGTCTATGTACGTATGTATGTATGTATGTATGTGTATGTGTATGTGTATGTGTATGTGTATGTGTATGTGTATGTGTATGTGTATGTGTATGTGTGTGTATGTATGTATCTATACAGGCATGTCTCAGCGTGTGTTCTTTTGTTATTAGAAGGAACGTGGGTTGGCCGCATGATAATTGTACACGACGAAGACGTAATCTACTACAATGAAGCGGATAGTTCCATCTTTAAGATATCGTTGACGACACGCAAGATAACGGTTCTCATCCACACAAAAACTTATGGCTTAGATATGGACAGGGATGCGGGGTAACAATGAATTCTTACAGTATACCCGTATGTGTTTATTTGAAATTTAGCAAGAATATCTGATGACGAGATTGCGAGCATTTTCCTTCACAGCGTGGCTGTCCTCTTCAGTCAATCGTCCATGCTGTCGCCTTGTTTAGAAATATGGAAATCATAACATACGTTAGATCGACAAAATAATTGCCTTTCACACACGTTTGTCTTTTAAATTTGCCAATCGTAATTATCAATTGTTTGATGTGTTGAAAGTAAACGGTTATTGAGCGGTTGGAGATAATGAGAGGATTTTCAGTAAGGTGGTGCGCCGTCGATGTTGCCTATATTTTGGATGACGTGGATTATTTCTACTGAGCGCAAGAAACTGTCTTTACGGATGTTTTAGATGAACATCCCCGATGAAAGAACAACATTCAAAACCAAACAAATCCTGTTTGTGAATTAGTATCTTCATAAAGCAGCCTTCAAACTGCAATGCTTTCCAAACAATGGCTTAAGCAAAGGAATATATCTACCAACTTAACGTCATTCAATACGACTTTTTCCGAAAGATACATAGTATAACCAAGTGAAAAGACCTTTGCCCCACGTGTCAATCTAAATAATAAAATCTTGCAATAGCCCACTAGCGAAACTTATCAACTACAATTTTGCGATCTCAACCTTTATAAACAAACTGAAAGAAGCACAAGGTATTCCGGCATATAACAAAAATATACTTTCGACAAACAAAACTACGTACTAATTGCCTTCCTCCCGTTCATATTGAAACTACTTTAACAATCTATCGTCTGCCTACTAAGTGCTCATTTTGAGAATATGTTCAACCCTTTCTCGGTGCTTTCAGACTGAGTTTTCAATTCAATTTAATTGACGTTAATGTCCTAAAAAGGATATTTATCATACAACTCCTGATCGCGTCTAGTATATGTAAAAGAATAAATGAAAAGGTATCTAAAATATGCACCGAGTTTTTATTCTTAAACGGTTTTCTATATAGAAGAACTATCCGTTATTATGTATGCATGTATTTATTTTATATTCCTCCTTTTACTCATATGTTATCCCTTTTAATGCTTTAATTGTAATTCTTTAATGTATTTTACGTTCTATGACAACGCAATTGCACATGTGAACCGATAATATATAAACCTTCTTGTATATTGCACCTTTACACATACATTCCCAATGTCACACGTACAACCATAGATATGAATGATCTATGGTACAACAACACGCACCATTGCAATGTGATATTATCGTCCTCACTTTTACACTTACTTTCAGCCTGCTGTTTTACACGACAGACAACTACGTGTACAAGGCACACCTGGATGGAGGTGGCGGAAAGAAGGTTGCAACAACTTATAATAAAGCTGACCCACCGATTGCACTTAGTCTCAACTTGGACAAGAAGAGGGTATGCTGGGCTGAGCAATGTAAGCGGAATTTATTTTCACATTTATCATATATAATATAAATATTATATAAAAAAGGAGCGCTAGGAACAGTTTTATATTGATCGAACTAAAATGTGCGAAGTTGTGTTTTTATTCTAGCACATTTCCACAAAACATACACACATAGAAACGAACAAACACACATACACACGCACACACACTCACACAAAAAACCACACACAAACAAACACACACACACACACACACACACACACACACACACACACACACACACACACACATACATATATATATATATATATCCTTAGTTATCAAACTAACCCATTTACTCATAGGTATGAGCCTAATACTTCTTGTACTGTTTGTAACTTTAGTTCATTTAATTACAAAGCCCATGGTGTGTGTGACTATGAAAAAGACGTAGCTCCAGATACTAATTTGAACAATGATATGTTAATGTCTTGCAAATATTACACCGAACAACAATTAAATTCTAATATCCAACTAACTTAACAAACACCTTGACAAAATAATGGATTGTATACATGCCCTGAACTGTTCATTTGATGCTATTGCAATAACTGAAACGTGGATGGACCAACCAAGTAGTGTCCAAGATAACAGTATACCAGGCTATAATATGTTTATTTAATGCTCTCCGAACCAACAAGAGAGGTGGAAGTGTTGCATTGTACATAAAAAAACATTTTCGAAAGCAAATTGGTAAAACATCAAACAGTTGCAATCGATGGTATCATTGAGTGTGTTACAATATAAATTTACCTAAAAAAAAAAGAAAAACAATAAATTGATAAGCTGTATATACAGAGTACCAGGACAACAATTATCAACTTTTTGTGATCATATCAACCAATACTTAATGATGACTGCATCAATAAACCAGTGCTGGTCTGTGGTGACTTTAATATAGATTCACTGCAGCATGAAACGCAGGATTGTGTGAGACAATTCTTGGACTTTATGTATAGCATTGGATTGTATCCACTAATAACCAAGCCAACCAGAATTAGTCAAAATACTACAACTCTTATTGATAATATATTTACAACTGATATTGAACAGCACTAAATAAATAAATAAAATAAACTTATATAGCGCCAAATCTAGCTTAAAAACTATTCAGGGCGCTTTACATGTACATGATAATATGTTCTTAAAAACGAATTACCCAAATGTATAACTAAAACAAAATTAACTGTATATTATATAAAAGTGCATAAAGACAGACTAATAAAAACATTATAAATAAATAAATAAATATAGAAAGGCTAAAAAAAATACACAAGGTCATTTAGGCAGAAGTAATGTTCTCTTCGATGCATTGTCTCTTCATTTAATTATTTATGCATCAGCCAAAGTATTGGTTAAAATAGAGCGTCTTTAAGGCATTCTTAAAAGAGTTCTCATTGCACAGTTCTCGTAATGAGAACGGTAGTCTGTTCCACAGGTCCGGAGCAGCTGCGGGGAAACTCGCATCTCCAGCTTTGCAATTTGTTTTAGGTCTTTTAAGCTGTTTGGTTCCCTCTGAGCGAAGTGCTCTGGTTGGCGTGTAGATGCAAATAAGGTCACGCAAGTACACTGGTCCACGACAGTTGACCGCTCTGTGGACGAGTAACATTATTTTGAAACATACACGTTCCCGGACCGGCAGCCAATGGAGTTCCTTCAGCACAGGCGTGATGTTGGAGTATTTTGGTACGCGCATGATCAGTCTAGCGGCAGTATTTTGAAGACGCTGTAGTCTGGCAAAGTTCTTGTCAACTGTGCCATATAGAAGAGAATTACAATAGTCAAGCCTTGATGTCACGAGTGCGTTGACCACCCTCTCCCTCGTCTGTCTTGGCAAGAACTTGTTAATTTGACCGATGTGATGAATGTGGAAATAGCAGCATCGAACAATTTCTGATGTGTTGGCAGACATGTTCATGTGATTGTCCAAGTACACACCAAGGTTTTTCACTTTATCAACGGCTTGGATGAGTGCACCACCAACACTGATGCTAAGTTCTTTAATTAATTTCTTTGCGGATACAGGCACAATCGGAAGGAACTCAGTTTTCTGATCATTTACTTTGAGATAATTTGAGGTGAGCCACTCTCGAATGTCCATTATGCAGTCTTGAAGACGCCGTATAGCTTCGGATAGTGATGTAGGATTGAGATCAAACGTATGCATCAATTGCAGGTCGTCAGCGTAGTGGTGAAACTTGACGCCGTGTCTTCTGATGACATCGCCGACTGGTTGGACATACAATTAGAACAGTGCTGGCCCCAGCACGGATCCCTGCGGCACTCCTGTGGTACACGTGTAGTTTTCTGATATAGCCTGACCAATCACAACCCTCTGTTTGCGGTCCTGCAGATAGGATGCAACCCACCGTAGGGCGTAACCATGAATACCATAACGCTTGCTGAGCCGATTGAGTAGTATGGTGTGGTCAATTGTGTCGAAAGCTGAACTCAGGTCAAGTAGGACAAGCAGAGTACCTTTCTTGCGATCCAAGGCCGCCCGGATATCGCTGCAGACTCTCAACAAGGCGGTTTCTGTTGAATGTAGTCTTCGATATGCAGACTGGAATGGTTCGTTCAGGTTTTGTGAATCAAGATGATCAGACAATCGCAGAGCAACGACCTTTTCAATAACCTTGGATAGATGAGAGAGAGAGAGTGCTAACGGGTCGATAGTTACGTAGAATATCACGGTCTAAAGACGGCTTCTTTAATAATGGGTGAACACAGGCCATCTTTAGAGCAGATGGCATTGTCCCTTCCTCCAATGACTTATTAGTAATAGCGGCGATGACCGGCACCAATGATGACAGGCACTGCTGAATCTGTTTGCGTGGCAGCGGATCAAGTTCACAGGTCTTAGTTAGACCTAACACAAACTTTTCTATTTCTACATCAGACGTGGGGTCGAACGAAACGAGTGGTTCTGTGAAGCATGTTTTCTCTACCAGTGGTGGGTTTAAAGAGCGCGGTACTTCTAGCTCTGCCCGAATCATTCGCACTTTCTCACTGAAGTGTTGTGCAAACTTGCTACAACCATCTTCAGTGGAGCAAAATTCTGGGTAGATGGCCTTCTGTTTAGCTCTAAAAGACCTGACAAGCCGGAACATCGACTTGTTTTCAGCTCCCTGCAGTGTGTCCTGGTAGTGTTTACACTTTGCCTTGGCTATGGAGGCCGTTGACGCATTTCGGGCCTCAACATAGAGCTGGCGGTGAACTTCGAGTTTGGTCGACCTCCAGCGATGCTCACACTGGCGCTTCTTCTCTCTAGCTTCTTTCACATCGTTGGTGTACCACGGACATGGCCTAGCCCTTCGCCTCACTCTGTTCGTGATTGGGGCGTGTTTTTCAAGGACCGTCCGGAGAACTGTGTCATAGTCTTTAACCATCTCTTGAGTGTTTTCAAGATGCCTTTGCAGCAGTTGTTGACACTGGTAGGCAATGTCATCCGCGAAATGTTCACTTTGCAGCTGACGAAAGTCTCTGACAGGAACATTAACAGGGGGCATGGACGGTCTGTGCATTGCTAGCACACAGTCAATGCAGTGGTGATCAGCTATTGACATAGGCTTTACTGTAACTGACGCCACTGACTGGTCAACAATCCGACTGATCACGAGGTCGAGGATGTGTCCGTGTATATGTGTCGGAGTTTTCACATGTTGAATTAAACCAAATGTATCTAATAGATCAATTAGTTTGTCAGCCTTTGAAGGGTCATCGTAATGGATATTAAAATCACCGACAACTATTGCTGGCACAACAGATAGTGTAATGGCATTGAATAACGTTTCTAGTTCAGTTATGAAATCGGTGAGAGTGCCCGAGTTCTTGGTTGACACAGGTGGATGGTACACAACGTAAACATCGAAAGGGCGTACGTTGGTTCCCGTGAGGCGAGCACGCAGTAGTTCCATGTGTCTAAAACATGGCGATGCGAGTAGTTTGCACGAGTATGTTTCACGATGAAGTAGACCGACACCGCCGCCTCTGCCGCGCTGCCTTGGCACATGGACGAAACTGTAGCCGTCAGGAGCAAGTTCGGTGATAATAGCTGAATCACCACCTCGCTTCAGCCACGTCTCGGTGATTGCAAGAATATCGATGTCGTCATCACGGACATATTCATTAATCAGCATCGTTTTGTTCCTGACACTCTGCGCATTCATTAAAACAATACGTATCTGCTCTCCTGTCACTGCTGGTGGCACTGCTGTCGCTCCCACCGTTAGTGGCACTGCTGTCACTATTGTCTTCGCTGCTTTTATTGCTGATGGTGATGCCCCGACCGGTAGCGCGACACGGTTGACCGCACCCGTGTTATTGCAAGGCAACTTTGGAGATACAGCAATCTTAGTAACCGGGCGAATCGTGTCTGTTGGGATATGAATTAGATTCTTGATAGCATGTCTGGTAAATGTCCCATTTCTGGTGTCAGTAGGCCTGGCTGATGTAGTTGGCCGCACTGAAAGACGCACATGTATGGGTCGTTGTTTGTGGGTGCCCCCCCCCCCCCCCCCCCCCGGCAACCGCGATGAGTGGGTCGACGGAGTGCCACCCCCGTGTCACAGGCAGATCTCCAGGCCGCATGGTTGAGACGGACATGTGTGGTGATCCGTAACCAATACAGGTGTTCACTGGTCATGGTTGAAGAGGTAACAATGTTCTCTTTGTCTGGTTTACACATGACCGATCACCAACTTGTCAGTGAGACACAGGTGCAATGACAATAGTGAAATGTAAATCTCTCAAAATACTAAAAAGTCACACTCACAGGTTAAACCCACGTCGTCTAATGGCTTCTTGGTGCATTCATGAAACACCTACATACAAATTCGTGTCTTGTGAAATAGCAGAAAGGTAAATAAGCAACACCGTATACAGAGCTTGTACTGGTGCAGCCACATAGGCGCCAACCATAGTCACTATATACTACACCTGTGGTCTACTCATAAGTTATATAAGTGATCACTTACCTATATTTGCAGTTTGTTTGCTACAATGAATTGCATTCAGACCTGTTAAATATATCATGTGGTGTCCCACAGGGCTCCATTTTAGGGCCGAAACTATTTATACTGTATATTAATGATTTATGTAACATATCTAGACTTGTGAAATAAATTATTTCACAAGTCTGAATATGTTACATCAATCATTAATATACAGTATAAATAGTTTCAGCCCTAAAAATATCTCCGACGAAATCAGTCGGATGTCGCAGATTCCAATTACGCTGCACGAGCCGATTACTAAATGTGGGTTGATATGGACGATTGTGAGATTTTTGTACTATCAACATTAAAAATAGTTCATCTTTCACGGTACCAAACCTTTTGTCAAAATGTTAATTGTAAATATCAATAAATGACACTTTAATTACAGGACTTAATTTCGTGTTAGGGGAATGAGCAAAAACAAAGGCAAAACATTTGACTTTTTCAAGTGCCCATATATAAATCTTCCCTCGGTCGACCGCCATATTCCGTACATCGCCAGAAAGCTAAGAATATCAGCTCTACGAATATATAACAGGTTTCGCGGTAAGATGCAAAACCAACCTATCAGAATCACCTAAAGATTGTATTCAAAGCGGCATGTTACTACCACGTGACCCGATACGTGTTGGCTATTGGACGATATCCATTTCCGTTCCATTTGTTGTCTGTGAAGATCGGTTTGTTTTGGAATGTTTACGTCGTGGAGTTGCCATTGATTTGTTGTTTTATAGCAGTATTTTAAGAGTGCGCGCTTTTAAGTGGATTGCAATTTAATACTTATCGTTGACAACCGGTTGTACCAACGAAGTTGAGTTGGCTCGGCTGTTGAATTGAAATAATGGGCGTCGTTCGGAGCTCAGTGACAGTGACTGGGGGAGCTGTCATTCACTGATGACAGCGCAGGTTTAGCCTTATAGTTAGATCGTTTCCTAAACGATTATTTATGGCAAAGTGATTTAAGTAATGACAAGGATTCGTCGGAATCCGAAATAATAGAAGAAGAGAGCGAGGACGATTGCAAATCGCGGGTCACTGACGCAACGGCGGCAATTGACCAAACAGAGACCCACCTGGCAGTGACTGTTGTTGACACTGAGAGCTCAACAATGACTGAATTCGCCAAAGTAATAACTTGAAAACTTGTACACAAACAACAGACTATGTTTACATAACACAGTCCAAATCTGAGTACTCTAGCCTACATAAAAGTGCCCATATCCGTGGTGTTTGTATAACTAATCTTTAAGTGCGTTTTTCTCAGATTTCACTTTTTCATCAAAACGATGTTCAAACTAGCATATCTTCGCCAATTGTTTAGGGATCATAATTTGTAATACATGAAACGAAAGACAATTATTTTGGCTTTCGCATGGTATCAATATCTCAAATTTGCTTTCTAACGACATGTGACCGATTTTTTGGGAATGCCTCACTTATTATACTCTTTGTTGACGACACTAATTTATTTTGTGCAGACAAAAACATCAACCAACTAGTTACAATAGTATCGACATTATTTGACAAAGTGTGTCTATGGTTTGCTGTAAGTAAGCTTTCTTTAAATGTTTCAAAACAAACTACATGTTATTTGGTAATTTGAAGGCGCAGTTTGATATAGCTATCAATGGTATTAGCATTAACAGAATGCGTGTGGCTACATTTCTTGGAATATTAATTCATGAGAAATTGAATTGGAAAGATCATATAGCAAATGTGAAAGCAAAGCTCTCTAAGAGTACAGCTATATTATATAAGTATAGCCAGTAATAGACTCACAGTCTATGCATATTCTGTACAGCTAATAATTCTTACCATACATTAGTTATTGTTCTGAAATATGGGGAAACACATATCCTTAATGTCAATTGTATTGTTGTACTTCAAAAGAGAGCAATTAGACTTCTATTTGGGGTAGGTCGTCTTGACCACACAACTCCTTTTTTTATAGGTCGCATACATTAAAATGTCCAAATCTAGTGAAATTCAAAACAGCTATGTTTATGTATAAGGCATACTACTGCATGTTACCAGCTAATATACAACAGCATTTTTTGCATGTTGATCTAACTAACATAACAACAATAAGGTATTTTAGACAGAGGTACAAGTCAATATCAATACTAATGAATACATATATATAATTGCAACTTTCATTGCAACTGATTCAGAAGACTAATGTATCTGAAATCTAAGTATAATTCCTTGTATGAATCCATTTATGTTGAATAAGTGAGATCAATGTGACTAATGAACTAGATGTCGTATCACTAATTCTATTTCATAATATTGTTTTGTTTTCTTTCCTAGTCGTGTATTTAGGATGTGTGCAACATTTACAAAATATCATAATTATTTATTATATTATGGTTGTGACACAAATATTGTGTTTCGGAGATAGACACTACATTTTTTAACTTCTTGTGTATTCCCTTCAATCAACATATATATATATATATATGTATATATATATATATATATATATATATATATATATATATATATATATTGTTGTTGTTGTTGTTGAATGTTATTGGAATAAATCATACTGAATTGAATATATATATATATATATATATATATATATATATATATATATATATATATATATATATATATATATATATATTCAATTCTGTATGATTTATTCCAATAACATTCAACAAACATTACAATTTAAGACTATACAAGCATGCTATACACATAATGTTAATTGAAGGGAATACACAAGAAGTTAAAAAAATTATATATATATATATATATATACATCAGTATATGTGTGGTAATTTTTGATTACGTCCAACAATGCTTGGTAAATATTTTAGATAAATCTTGATATCTTTTCGGATTCGTTTATGAACAACTTGTATAAGGCTCAATCTCACGAAAACTATACAGAAATGTGATATGAGTCGTAACAATTCAAATTGTGTCTTTTAAATGATATTAGTACCGACTGAAAGCTTAACATCTCATAGCTTCAGATATAAAAAAGAAAATTAATAGCTAGCCTCGATGCTGTGTAATCTGGATATTTTCAATCAATGTATAAAATGCTGAAAATGTCCAAAGCTAGCAAGACACGGGGATTATTTTCACTATAAAAATTGTAATAAGAATTAACTGAGCTGATAATGTTGTATGTTGTTAATATAATGCAAAATACAATAATACATACAGTCTGTTTTTACTGAATTATATTTTAAATTGCAACTATTGGAAAGTATATGCGCCTCTGTCGCACCTTCGATTCGTTTCAAATTCAATTCACAAACCTACATTATCGTAACATGTCATTGCATCATCCCGGTGTTGTGCATAACATCTTGCATCCGTTTATATGCCTTGACTTCAAACTTTCGTAACTTCCAAACGGAAGTTTACTAAATTGAGTACGTGGGAAGTGAACCCGAAAACAATGTGTTCTGGCGTCATTTAAATTGAAAACATATTTTACTTAAAAAGTAGATCCAGCATTTCTCCGCACGTAGTACATTTTCTAGAAACCACCTCTTCGCTACGCACAGAATAACGCGAGTAAGGCCAAGGGCAAGGGCCTTCATTATTGTGTTCATGACATGGCTTCTTCCAGTACTTTATACTTGTTTACATTCAGTCACAAGAGTAGTGCCCGGACTAGACGAATTGTTCAGCGCCATGGGAAGCACGATCGCACTCCATGGCAGCTATGCTTCTTACATTGTGACAATATTTGTGTAATTGGGAGTAGTAAAGGCGACTTGCAATGCTAGCGTGACTTCATGTCACAAATGGCTGACGAAAACAACGAAACTGATTTTTGTGCGATTCTGTAACTAATTCTCATTTTAATAATAGTTTAATACACACACATATTTTGTCAAAGCTATATTTATTTCCATTTCACTGCACCCACTGTTGATTGTACAGTTTTCGTGAGAGTCAAATACAGTGTGTGGAACGTGTTCACTTTATATCGGTGCAATATTTACTTAAATCGTTGTCTGTTTTTTTGCCGCACGTTAGTTCTCGAAGCACGGAAGAAAGACCTCGTGAAAGTGTTACGTTGTGTTTCAATGCGATCTATACACTCGATGTATACACTTAGACTAATTGTAATCCAACCGCTTTCTATTTCAGATTATAGGTTGATAATATGCACCGACTACAATGGTAATCATCGAGAAAAATACAATACAATTGATCAAATACAAGACCTGAGAATTGTGAATGATATTGCTTACTACGTGACTTGTTGGGATTTTCCAGAAAGGTACAACGTCGAACAGTTACATGTTTGTTTGACTATTGAACATGCCCTTTGATGCAAAAACTGTTTCTTAGTTATTGAAAATGCCAATATATCAAATATTCTCTAATGATAACCTAGTTCGTTTATGCATACGTGTTACTTATTTTTTCAAAAAATTATATGGAAACTGCGAACTCTTGATTTTTTGCTTCAGTCAGATTCCAAGTTGACACTATATAATTTTAAGGTACCTGGGAATGAACATGTTACTTTAAAGGGGAAGTGAAACACAGCTGTAACATTCCATATACCTAAATGTACACTATATAAGTATACATTAATGGTGGCAGAAGCACATTCACTTATCAGACAAACTGGAAAAAAAATATTTTTCAATGCCTAAATCGTCGTCATAGAACACTGCGTAGCGCCATCTTTATTCCAAGCCGAGTGGTTTGATTACCTCCTATCTAGCCCATGTAAAATTTTGGTTTTTTCCGGTTTTCTTCATAATTAGACATTTCTACGCAAAAACAAAAATATGGTGCCTTATTGTACACGATAGGTGTCCTATGTATCCACAAATAATATTTATTTGCATTCGAAATAAAAAGGTGAAATTAAATACCGACGATTTTGAACCAATGAAACATTTTCATTTTTACGCTCTCTGTGTTGACAGCCTTCAAGGGGCGGGGCTTACGACCGGAAGGTCTATCGGGACTATTTCTTATTTTGTTTACACAGATATCGGAAGTGTTTTGCGTTAGACTTAGCCTTAGAAGAGTCAAGAGGCGCTAGTTGTTAGTGGTTTTGGATAAATCACAATAGAAAATGGATCCGACAGAGGAATAATTTGTAGCACAAGTGAGAGAAGCATCTGTTGCACAAGTGACACACGTAAAGCCATTTTTGCTTCACCCAGCGTGCGAGCCGAGGTGTGAGATGGCGAGAGAAGATCGCCATGTGATGTGGCATGTTTATGGTCATCTTTGATTTTGGGATCAACGTGCTATAAAACAATGTGAATGTTGCATGGTGTTTGTGTGGATACTGCGTCCCGATGTCGACGCACATCGTTGTATGTTGTCTGGAGATAGCTGACGACCGAGCCAGACCGGGCTGACAGATGCCTGCATGAACCATGACTGACCACGATCGAGTGGCACGACAGCTGTCAGTGACAATGTTGGGAGTATCGGTCTGTTGTCTAAGTGCGATTTGCGTGCAGACTCGTTCGTTCGACCAATAGCTACCCTCGGGGTAGTAGGTAAGTAATACGTAGTTCAACAGGTATCGAAAAGTAATTTAGCACTTCAAACCTAAACAAAACAATTATACTTGTATGGCCACACAATGTCAATGACATATGTATAATTTAAATAATAAAGTCATTCTATCTTCGAATTCGTAACGTAAATCTATTACAAACTTACTTTTTATTTCTGACAAGATGTTATATGATGTGTGCATCCTTTTAATATAATTAATTAATTTAAAATGCTAATACAATTTGTTTAATTTATGTAAATAATGTTATTTACATATGCATGCTGCCATGCAATTTATAATAGTCTGAATAATAAATATATGTGTAATAAGGACATTGTGCAATTCACATGGGAATATTGAAGTGGAGTTTTAATGTATTGTGTACTATGTATTGTATATGTGCGTGTGTGTATGTTATCAAGACCACATCATGACAATGAATCATAAATTCATGTGTTTGCAAAATGCTGTAACAATTTTACATACAAATCATTTGTTTGTAAAATACTGTGATAATTTTATTAAAGTATTTCACAAACAAATCAACCAATGCGCTGACTTTGTGATGTGATATTGATAAATTACACAGTTTTGCCAATTACTAATTAATGGTGTAATTATAAGATAATGATTGTTTACTATAAATCAAATGTCAGAATGTATCGGTTAGCTGCATATCATCACTGCACATGTTCAATGGGATGCTTCCATGCAGGCAGCAGGCATGTTATAACAACCAGGGTGTTTTGCAGGTGCAGAAAAGAGAAATACATTTTTTCTCATTAGTGGCAGAACTGCTTCAGTCATCATCAGTGATATTGCTGTCATCCGCTAACACATATTCTGCATAACTCTTTTCAGTGTTTTCCATCTGTCTGTTCCAGACAGAATGATCTGAAGATGGCGACAGTGAGACTGGGACATCCAAGGTGTCATCCACATTGACATGACTGCCATGGTCAGTCGAAGAAGGCATGCAGGACTGCGACGACAACTTCGCATACCCATGGTCATGATGAATATTCAATGGAACAACAATATTATCTGTAATAATTGCTGCATCGATAAAGTATCGCATTGGCGACATGATCACTGGCTCTGTTTGAGTTTGACACTACGAGTTAATGGCGTTGCAATGTGACACCCGTACTGCCATGAGGGACAATATCATCTGGTGCACTGGATCCTTTGAAAGTTGTGTTCAGTATTTGTGAATCCTTCATCTGAAAGAATGATACATATGTATGAGAGTATGTATCTTCTGTGATATACATATAAATAACAATGTTTTGACATCTTTTGTTTTCTCATTGCAGTACCTATACATCATAAAAATTAAAACTGATTAAATCAACTTATAATTAGCATTTCGGAAAGTGTTCAGGATCTAATTTTGTGTAGATGCATAGATCTGTGGATATTGTAACTATGCATGAGAAATCTAAATTTGATTGAATTATTTTGCAGGCCCCATATGGTCCTCCATGGTCCCCCAGACTATTTTTCCACAATTGTTAAACAAATCTACTTTTGCATGGTTGTTGCATGTGGTGGTGCTGATATACACAAAAAATCTGTATTTTATTACATCATTCTATGGGCCTCAAAACACAAAGTAATGCTGGTGATTTGGTTTTTGAGAAGGTCCCTTGAAATGACCCCCAGATCAGTTTGATGTATTAGGTATCTGCTTTCTGGCTTGTCTGCTGCTGCTAGCCAAGTTCATTGGTCAGCTCTTGTCTCAATGAAACTAGTAGACAGTGGGCTGAGCAAGGTGTTGTGTTTCAATCAGGGAACATTCATGCAATAAATAGAACATTACCTTTTCAATGGTGCATTCTGTGTAGATTCCATTATATTATGACTAACCTTCCTGGCATATTTTAATATGTGTGTATCCCGAGTCATTCAGACATCATTACAAACAAGCAAACCCACTCCTACATAAGCAACACATAAATTACATGGTAAGCCAATTATACAAGCCTACTTGCACATATAAGAAAATAAAATGTTTAAGTTAGTTACGTGCAATCAGTGTCCTCCTTGGTCCAATCAGAGACAACTACTTGGCCATAGTCAAAGTCATACTTGTATTTTCAAAAAGTACAAATGTCAATTTAAGACTAAATTTGTTTACATTGGGTTTTATACGTAAGTTTCATTTGTGGGTGGGGTTTTGTCCAACCGAGTCTTTTTCGAGATATGTAAGTTTTTTTTATTGCAATGTATAAGGTTTTCTAAATAGACTTCTTAGCCATTTTCCTAATAAATAATTTTGGGAAGTGATTATGGACACCTTACAGTTATCAAACAGTAACTGCACAAACTGCAACTAACTGAACAATGCTGATGTCTGCGGTACTATTGAAAGCAAAATACATGCCTTATCAAAATATAATTTTCGTACTTTATATTCTTATTTTAGTCTTATTTTGTTATACGCAATAATACTATTCATTTCAGATTCAATATACTAGTCGTGTTAGTCGATAATCATTCTACAACAGCCATGAACCCCAAACATTTTGAAGTTTTATTTAAACACTCAATTTAAAGCTGACCTCTGTTGCACTGGTTTGTCTTTTCATCATGCTCTAGCACATGACTGTGAACTGGTAAGAAATGCAAGTGCACTAGAGAGATAGTGGGGCTTTGTCCAGGCAGTGATGTTTGTATTGGGTATGGGTAGTCTTTTCACTCTTGCTGGGAAACACAGGACACTGGTAAGATTGTGATTTTATTGCCTAATTTGCACTAGGCTATTAATGGCAATTAGTAACAGCAGTCCTCTGTTGTACTTTGATCATGATGTTTGCAACCCTTTCCAGTAACAATGGAGGCTATGGGCTAATGTAAGGTTCCAAATGTTTTTTCACCCATGTAACTATTAATTTTAGTCATGGGATCAGTGATCTTACTACCTGCTGTCAGGAGACTATTCAGATCCCCACCTAAAAAAGGTGTGCTTGTTTATCACTTGGAAAGCAAAACTGCAGATTCTTAAAGGTGAGATCCACATTTGGGTGCATAATGTTTTGGGCGATAAACAAAACTGTTGTCTTAGATTATTTAGAAATGTATTAATCTGTCAGTGTTTAAATATCGGATACTACCCCTGGAGGGTAGTGACTTATTATGTATGTCAAAACAGTTGCTTAAAAAAATTGAAATAAGTTCCATGTGTTTTGTGTATTTTGACCACAGTCATGCATTCTACAGCAATAACAGAATGTGCATACATGAAATTATAAAATATTCTACGGATATTTTATGAATTAAAATATTAAATGTGTTCCCAGGTAATATTGCCAACTGACTTGGGTTATGATGGGTAGTGTCATTGGATAGACACATTAACATACTTAATAGTGACACTATGTTAAGTGTGATTGATTCTGTAGCATGTTTTATTGTTGTTATACTAATTATTTTATAGAAAGTTGTGCGATGCACACATGTACATATGTTACCAGAAACAAATACAATGATACCATAATCATAATGATAATAATATTTTACTGACCTGCATGGCTGCCGCTCACCGTTTCCTACTTGTCGTTCTGGTATCTTGCTTTGATGATATAATGCATATAAACAGTACATCCTCAGCTTGCATAATGTCAAAAACAGTGTCCTCGTGTAATGGCCAAGATTAAATTGTACGCAAACTAGTGATCAACAGACAGTATTCATAAGTCAACAGCTATGTCTGCAATTCTTTGCTGTGATGTTAAAAGCTTGAGGATTTTTTTTCACTCTACATTTTTCCAGTTCACTCAGCTGTATAAATGAGTACCTGCATGGCTATAGACAGTGGTGGATATGTGTATGAGTAGCTTTTGCGAATTAATTGTAGCATATTGCTGGATGCTTCCCAGAGAAGTTGAGATGGTATATGATTGAACAGGTCTGTCAGGGAAATAAAGTGTAAAGCGCTTTCAGCAATCCTGAGGATTGGTTACTACGCTCTTTAAGATCTTACCTTTATAAATCAGCAATTAATAAAAAAAAATTCTTTAGTGATTTTAATCAGTTGATTTATGGGGTCAAATATTTTTTATACACACTAGTGTTTTATTGAATGCAGTTAACAGTCTAATTTAAATAATAACATAAATTAGTATTTTGCTGTTTCTGTTAATTCATTATAAATAATGCCTGTTATATATCTGTGTCTGTGATTCGTGACTGTTCAACAGTTGTTGACTAATTAGCGAGTCACCCTAATTTAA
Source organism: Oasisia sp. SBJ-2009 (assembly GCA_964017155.1). Classification (NCBI taxonomy): domain Eukaryota; kingdom Metazoa; phylum Annelida; class Polychaeta; order Sabellida; family Siboglinidae; genus Oasisia; species Oasisia sp. SBJ-2009. The sequence goes on from OZ024867.1 coordinate 39,871,129, forward strand.
GTAATTAGCATATGACGACGCTAACAAACACGTCATACGCCTGATACGGTCGTAGCTGGCATTTCTTTTTATGTCACTATCTTGAAGAAAATTATTCCACCACTGTCTATGTCAAAAACATTTTTTTACTTGTACCTAGAAACTCGAGCTGGTTCTAGCAACCAACGCACCGCTAGATCTGGCGATCTGTTGACCTAAACAAATTCAGTGGATTTTAAACATTTTTATTTCAAATTAAATACTTGTATCTACACATAGATTTATTTTATTACATTCACATTTCTTACTACATTTAAACTTTTCTTAGGTCACATTCGTGTATTATGCAGACAGTGAAATACAACTGTGGGATTAAATTGTAGTCGTAACGATACATGACGGAACTCGTGAGTGCCGAGTCGCCGGCTTGTCACTTCCTACGCGCCGAATCACATTCCAAATAAGGAAATCATGTCCGGTTTTCCTGTCGAGTTCGACGAACTTTACTTCGTCGCTGCGTACTTATATGCAAGCCAATCAATCAAACACGGACCTGTAGCTCTGGTCGAAGCTTATGTTTTGAGGTTCAGCGCCTCGTTGTGCTCGTCACATTCGAAATTAGGCTTACAATCGGCGTTCGAAAGTGACCACCGCCGACTCCGCTGAACTCGCCGCAGGCGGACACGCAAACTTCATCATCTCAAACCTGCTTTTTCTACAGGAATCCTTTGTGGAAGTATGTTAAATAATGCTTACTAACAATTATGGTATATCTATTAGGCATACAGTGCATTAATGTGTTTAATTATATTTGGTTTGAGTGCGTTTCGTCCGTTTTTGCGAGAGCTATGCTGCTCCGCCTGTCGACACGTGCTTCCGGTGATTGTAAACAAACCCGAGTACAACCAGCAATATGGCCAGGCGGAATGGCGGCGCCCTGTGTCGAAAGTAGCTCACTTTGAACATTTATTAAAAATATACCGTGACACTGGGCTTGTCAAATTATGGTCACTAGTGCTGTAAATTATATGTTCTTATGTTTGGGCTGTGGTTGTTCGGCCGCTTCAGTCCCCCTTTAAACGTAATCTTGTCCTGTCCTCTCGCAGACGTGAATTGTGGGCGGGATTAACGTTTGGCCCTCCCCTTCGTGTATTGCTGTTTTGGAATAGCGAGCGAACGAAAGTTAGTTCGTATTCTAGCGCGTGTGTGTCCGTTTCAGCCTTGTCACTCAGGAACTGTCGGGCAGACGTCGCCGTGTGGCGAGAGATATTCCAGGCCAAGACACCCATCGTCTCACAGTAGGGCTAGGACAAAACGGCGGATACAACTGCTACTCGTCAGGTAGAGTAGAGCCACTCTTGGGTGATGCTTCACGTAGGCGCTCATCTTTGTCTTGAGCTACTACCGTCGTTATTGTGCGTTATTATGCGAGATAGCCCTCAGTTTTAAATTACGCTTTTGTTTAGCGATCTTACACATTATGTGTGTGATAAACATTAATCACTACTTTTATTGTAGAGTTGACATGACATTACATCTGCCCAATCAATTCGTTTGTCCATCGCCAATCCGGTTATTTTATGTCTAAATGTGTAATGTGTTAATAGTTTAACTAGTATGCACAGTCAGTTTAATTTTAAATACGTATTTATCTTTTTAATCGTCAAACAAATCGTCGTTACACCGGGTAAAAACGGCGAAAAAGTAAACAGCTGTCGATATTCTGCGCATTTTGGGTCACGGTCTTTATGCGAGATCGGCGTCCTACGGCACACTAACAAATTGGACGTGCTTTTGCGCATCATGACGAAGATTCCGAAGTGTTTCTGTATTTGTGTTGTTAACTGGCAAAATGCCCTAAGGACATATCACGTCACCTTCTTCTATGAAGGTATGTATTAAATGCATTATCGCAGTTACAACAAGAGCGAGTAGCCGTGGGCAAATTCAACGAAAAGGCAACTTCTACCTTACAGGCCTACTCGACACGGATTCGCTAACTTTTACGAAAAGTTTGACAATCCGCTTTGACAGTCACCATTGTCCGGCATCACAGCCGCCGCAACTGGCTCAGCCAGACACAGCCTTATTGATATGTACGTGTATTGTATTTGATTGCGTAGGATCTTATTAATAAGCGAAAATACATTTCTAGAGAGAGTATATGACGTGAGCAACGCCAACGGAATGATAAGTAACGTTGGTTTGGGGAACTTTGGCAGCATAGGCAAGAAACTGGGTAATTTTAGGGGAGCAATTATTTTGATTTTTTTTCATATTTTATGAAATATAATTTAGTTGTTTTTGTGACAATCATGGTGGTGATAACTTTATTCAACATACAAATTGTAAACGTGGACTTAAAGTATTGGTACAGCTAGTATATTCCATATGTAAGGATTACACATGACACTGTTGCACTTGCATCCATTGTGGTCAGTGATGACTAGCTGTAGTCTATGTAATACCTAATACCATAGCTAATGTGTATCTATTTTCATCACAGCAATATATGAATGCATAATATTATTACTCGAATTATGACTTAGCCCCAGGCCACACTAGAGTGCAAGAGTGTGAATAAGATGAGTAGAGGAAGGACTAAGACAATCACACGGCCCGGGCAGGCGCAGGGGGGTACATAGTCTGAAGGAGGCCCACATTTCATCACTCCAGGTAATTTAAGTATTTTACCAATTAAAAACGTATGAATTAGTAACACAACTTAATATGCCGATTTAAATACATACTAGTTTTCATTCATAGTTTCACGATATTTTGGACACGGAAAAATAATGCAGGAAAACAAAAAACTCATGCAAGAAATATTAGTTTGTATATTTATTGATTTTGACAATATAATCTCCAAACTTTGTTTACTGTCTTTCTTTTACTATTTCTACTACAATGGTGAATGTTTTTGTTCACTGAAATTGAATATATGCTTTTCGTTACAGGTTAACAGGAAACTGAACAGTGAACTATTGTACATATTTATTAGTACCGCTAGTTCCACATATGCTATACTGGACAGTTGTATTTGCCCATGATCTCGGACAAGATTACAGCTATGAGCCGGGCAAGACGCAGCTTATTTAATGTCATGTGAATGTCGACCGAGTGATCTCAGTTGTATTGTGTGTTGCATCTATGACAGACTCCCAGTACCGATGGCGTGTGCACTGGCTTCCAGGCTCTGACTAATTGACTAATTACCCTGACTAATTCGTGACCTATGTAGAATGCAAGTTGCTTGACATACGAATATGGTGACGCCTAACTAGCTTTGCAGTTGGTGGTAAAACGGTCGGTGCAATGGTCTGGCAAATGTGGCATGAGCCTTCGGTCAACCTGTCTCGACGCTGTAAGACAGGTTTGGCATTCTTCAGAAAACTACATCGGCTTGGATATCGATGGTATTGCGTATATTCAATCTCTTTGATAGTACAGCATACCAGCTTCCCGGCATTTTGCTGTACAACCACATCTAGCTATACAAGAGACAAAGTGACAATGAAAATGGCTCTGACATGTATGCTATAATATATGACACAATTAGCAAAAGTCAAAAAACTAAAAAGTATTTCCGTTATAAGATTTACATGCCACACATATTCATGATTGGTTCTGGGCATAAAAAGTTAATATATTCCTCGTGTGTAATGTTCATGAATGTCAGAATTGCGTAAATAAGAAATGTGGCAGATATATTCAGGAAGGCTATACTAACATTTCAATTGATGCATTTTATACATGTATGCATATATATATATATATATATATATATATATATATATATATATATATATATATATGTGTGTGTGTGTGTGTGTGTGTGTGTGTGTGGGTGTGTGTGTGTGTGTGTGTGTGTGTGTGTGTGTGTGTGTATGTGCGTCTGTATCACATAGTTTCAGAAATTTTAGTTTTTGAATGATCGGATCTGTATGTGCATTATATTTACTGAAATAAATTATTCTCGTTGCATGTTTTTGTAATTTAAAATATCGTTGATGCGCTTCATTTCCTCTATAGCAACATGCCTTAATTGATATGAGTAAATATGAGGGATGTGTACATGGTATATATTATCTTTTCTGGTACAACATATTTTAGTTTATTCAAAATCCCAATAATGTACTAATTGTTGTGAGAAAATGACTATTTAATGTTATTCCAAAAAGTTAGAGCCAACTTCACATTCGATGCTTTCCCTATCTATTTTCACTAATGAAATTTCAATTTTGTTTTATGACATATGAAATGTAAAAAATTTGGTTTTTAAGTCATGGAGGTTTGTCAGTTTTAGTCAGTTGCTAATTTTAATAAGTTCAATGTTTACATAATTACTGATTATCTGAAACACCAAAATTATGTAATGTGCTAGTTAGGTTCATGTCATCAGGATAACATATAAATTTAAGTAAGTAAATTGACAACTATATCATGTATACAAATACAAAATAAGAGGGGTCCCAAAATAAACCCATTGGAATACCAGTGGTGCTAAAATAAATTCTGTGGATTTAAAAAATGATAAAATCTGCAAAAAATTATACCACCACTGGTATTTCAAGAGGTTTATTTTGCGACCACTCTTATTTATAATTTGTATAAATGATATCGCCGTCAAATATCCTATTTATGTTTAACATTTTCGAAATCTACGTATTGCACACGATTACGTAAATATGTCTTGCAGAAATCTAAAACTTTGCCGTTTATGCCGTATTATGTTAATTGATCTGATAATAGGTTGTCGATAATAGTATCAAAAACTGTTGATAAGTGAAGATAAATATTCATAGTCGTATTGAAATGTTCTTTTTTTGGTATATTTCTAGGGTTGTCAGTTCAGTTGAACGTGTTTTTTTTCTTTCTGAAAACATTTAACTCTATGAGTGTCCCACTATAAATAGAAAGTCTAGTTGGTAAAGTAATTTTAGAAACAAGCCGTGCGAAGTGATTGTGCAAAATAGACATTACTTTTGCAATATCATTTATTTTCAGTAAATCTCTATTTTAATCTCCTGCCAATGTGACCTCGCTTTAAATGTGTTTAGTTTCATTAATTTGTCTGCAACGTTAATGCACATTTGGTAATTTTTATTGACATCTTTCAGGTGCCTGTATGTTATCCGGAATATTGTTTTTCTTCATATTATAACATGTTATTATTTACTTAAATATATTGCTAAACCAGCATATGAACTACATATTTTGCCTTGACATATCAACGTATAACCGTCTATGTGAAATATGTAGCTTATTCATCCGCAAGCCAGGTTTCTTGCAAACATATAGCACTTATTTTCAATCCCTTGTTTCTAAGTGTTTATGTTTTATCTTAATTTCATCACATTTTGCATTCAAAACCTGGCAATTTAAACTCAACACCACAACATTACATTGATTAGTCTGTAAATAATGAACCAATTTTTCATCATCCAAGTAGGGCGGCTGAGTAATAATTTATATTTCATCATCTTCTTTATCATCATCCATATGAAATACATCAAATAGAGAGTTGTTTTGTATGCCAACGAAGTTGGATAGAAAAGTGTTATGTTATTATCAACCATTTTGATTATTAAAGTAAACAAGTGTACCGTAGATACACATACTATACAACTATATACAACATACATGCCGTTCCCATGAAGACAGTAAACAAATTATATGAATATATATATATATATATATATATATATATATATATATATATATATATATATTATTTAGATAACAGTGTTTCATAACTTATCATAAATACGCGTCCCCCCCCCCACTTTTCTGAGTGGGGGACAGTATAGGAATTGTCCTCCCCCCACTTTTCAGTTCAGAAAAAATGGGTAATGTAGCCTGACTCACCACTCCCCTCTCTTAAAAACCTTACATCGGCCTAATAGTAAAATTAATATACGAGTACAAATATAAACGTCCGACTACCCAGTGGAAAATAACTAGATAAATTACTTGGTTTGCCGCAACTTGGTCTTACTCCAGTAAACATCCATCATGCAGGGCTCTGTCAATGAGCACCTTTGCGTTGATATATTAATAGGCACTAGCCATCAAGCACTTTGTAGATTATTCATTTTAGTGTCCCCAGTAACCCCTTGAATTGCAGCCTGGTCGCCCTGGTGGATAGCCGTATTAATAGAAGAACGTGTTCGCAGGAAAAAGAACCAGATGTACCACTGCCGTTCTCATTACTCTCTCTATCTCTCTCTGTCTCACCCTCTCTCTCTCTCTCTCTCTCTATATATATATATATATATATATATATATATATATATATATATATTGTTTATAAATTACATGAAATATTTGCCATAAGCCCGTAACTTGTACTGTTTATAATGACTATGGATGCAGTTGATGTTAAGAAGTGTAGATAGAAAGGAACAGTAATTGTGTTGGTGGTGGAGTGTCATTGTGCTATGATCTTGTGTGATGTATGTTTGAAGATGTCGATCCGTGTTGGAGCGATCCATGCCAATACGGAGGAACGTGCACAAGGGAAAAGAATTCTTTCATATGCAAATGCTCCGGGAGTTACACGGGACCGTATTGCGACAGTAGGCATGGGTGTACTTATTGTTTGATGGTGACGTAATTTTATTTGTTGTCTTACAACTTATTTGCATTTGATTTAGAAAATAATTTTATTGTCAATAATATAAAACGCGATTCCATAGCAATGTCGCAACTAGCCGGCTCCGTAATATGACAAGGTAACTTAGGATGCATGCGTCGTGTGTCTCAATATTGGTTGGTTGATACACGAGATTGTGACGTTACGTCGGCAGATTGGATGTACGTTTCACAGAAGTCTAAAGTGGATGGAATTGTATGAAACACCCAAAATGGCACAGTTGGTCTGTTTATATGTGATTCCCAGAAAGCATAAATTGTGGACTAGGAGAAAGTGTATTGTACAAACCATACGCTTTTACCAACCGTTGAATAGAGTGTTTTATGTGCAGTCTCTACTTACGTCCATAACAAGTGGTACACGTCGTATATGAACACTCCGTGATGCTGAAAGCATTGCTATATGACATCGTATTGACCAAAAGCGACGTCAATCAAAACACGCAAATGCTCCGAGTTAATTTCGACGGACGCCACAATCCTTCCAAATAATCTCTTTTTTTTCTATTTTTTATTAAACAGGAACATTTTCGCAAGAAATAAAACCACATAAAGTTATATATTACTGAACTATTCATTATCTACGTCTTCGGTTTGGAAGAGTCTATAACGCGGATGAAGGTTTTAATTGATCAAGGTAAAGGAAATCACTAAACAAACAAGGTGTGGTTCGTTAGCGTAGCCTCAACAACGAATAACACTACAATGTAAGCAAGCTCAGAGAACAGATATGTTCACATTTTTGCAAACACACACACAAGCACACACACACACACACACACACACACACACACACACACACACACACATACGCACACACATGTGCATAAACAGATACACGCGTACACGCACCTTACCTACCTGTGCATGAACATATCGAATCAAAGCTACGATTAATATGCGTTCATTTGTTTAAACTATTGATTTATTCGTAAGCCTAAGAAATCTTAGGTGGGTCTACTGACCATAATATTGATTTGTAATTGCATGTACCGTAAACCTATAAATTGTACTGTTTAAAATTTTAATTATCTAACAGGAATATATGATTATGTGTTATTTGTAATAAGTTAAATATGGAATAAATATATATTATAAGAAATAAAGTCACAATTTCCATCGACTCATTAAGCAATTCATATTTAGAAGTTTAGATCGAAAGTAACACTAATTGTGTTGTTGATGTCATTGTGGTGTGGTGTATGGGTGATGTATATTTGTAGGACTCGATCCGTGTTGGATCCACCCATGCAAAAACGGAGGAACTTGCAAAACGATAAATTACGTTTACATCTGCAAATGCCCTGCGAGTTACTCGGGATCCAACTGCGAAAGTAGGCATGCGTGTACAATTATTATTGACGTAATTTTATTTGTTAGCTTACAAATTATTTCCTTTCAGCTCATTAAAATAAATCAGTTATTAATAATGTTAAAAGCTAGTGTAGCATATATCTCGATATGTACTATGAAAACGTAAATTAGGAGCATATGTACTATGAAAACGTAAATTAGGAGCATCTGCCTTAATCTTGATGCTGGTTTGTGGATACACGGGATTATGACATTCCGGCGACATAGAGGAAGTAAGCTTCAACTAAGTTTAAAAGTGGATGACATTGCGTGAAAAACCCTAAATTTTACAGTTGTTGATCTGTTTACTTATTATTTTAAGATATAATTATCAAAAACTGTACAGCAGAAAGCGTAAGCATTCAAACGGAAGCAAAATAGTTAGAATTGTCGTAGAGATCTTTATTCAACAATACATTCACCGGGTACAGTATAAAATATACTTGTAAGCCGTAGTTCTGCAATTATAAAGGCAAGAGTATGTCACACTTGCCCATAATATATCTATCTATATGTATATATATATATATATATATATATATATATATATATATATATATATATATATATATGCATACACAAATATATATATACAACATACGTATCCCATTATTTTGAGGAATAACAATCACGAGGTACAACACAGCCAATATATTTTCAGCATGTAAGCAAAACATCAGCAGTGTAAATGTTTTAAACGTCTCTAGTAACTTATATAGAGTTGTCAAGAGAATTCCCAACACTTAGATGAAAGACACATTTCGTTTAGGGTGGTAGTAGCACAATGTTGTTTAAATGTAAATGTTAGTCTTTGACAGAACTGTACACAAATAAATAACTGTTATATGTTCACTGGTAGCACATTACTGTTTGCCTTGTGCACAATACATGCAGTAGTTTTGGATTAACAATATCGGACAGTCTCAAACTACGTAATTCAGAGTCCGAATTGTATGAACTATCAACGTGCTCGCAACGGTTGAATTGAGTGCGTTGTGAGGTGTCTCAATGTTTATGTAATAATAATAAGAAGAACACTTAACTAGCGTCATCAATCCAGATGCAGTCCATTATCTTAGTCATTTATTATATTCATTGTGTAACTAACGCCATGAAACAAAATAGTTGAATATCCCTTATTTGCAGAAGACATATGCATGAGCAGGCCATGCAAGAACGGAGCCACTTGCGAACTGCGCGACGAGTTTTACAAGTGCAAATGTTCGGCGGATTACACAGGAACACATTTTTAGTATCGATATGCTATTTGTTTTATCCTGATGTCGAATGTTCTTGAATGTAACTGTACATCTTCACTCGTACATAAATGCGTATATAGTTTATCATAAAAATACATATATATGTGTGTATGTCATCATCATCATGCTGTCGGTCGCGAAGCGACAAAGACTGCTTCCATCACTTGACTGTTGCTCTCCATTTGTCTCTCTGCTGTGAGAGTGATGTCCAGGAGTCGATCTTTATGTCTGTCAGCTTCAGGTTTCTCTTGATGGTATCCTTGAACCGGAGACGAGGGCGCCCTCTCTTTCTCTGACCAGAAGACAGTTGGGAGTAGAGAACCTGCTTCGGTAGCCTGTCTGGTGACATCCTCATGAGGTGTCCAGTCCACCGGAGATTCTTTCTGATCAGAAGATCTTCTATAGATGGCAGCCCTGTCCGTTCGAGTATTTCCTTGTTTGTCACTTTGTCCATCCAGGTTTTCCTCATGATCGATCGCAGATGTCGCATCATGAAGGCATGCAGCTTTTTCACCTGTCGTCTGTACACTGTCCAGGCCTCGGCTCCGTATAGGAGGGTGGACAGCACGATTGCACGGTATGTCTTGGCTTTAACCCGCATGGACACATGGTGGTTGTTCCAGAGTCTCTGGCGTAGTCGGCCGAAAGATGCACTAGCCTTGGCCACCCCCCTCTCTATTTCATCGTCAATGCATCCATCACTTGATATAGTGCTTCCGATGTAGGTGAATTCCAGAACAGAGTTCAACTTGTTTCCATCAACCATGATATCCTCCTCTCGGGTTCTTGTAGAGTGGGATTGGTACAGCACCTCGGTCTTCTTGATCTTAATCTTCAGGCCACACTTCTTTGACGCATTGGAGAAAGCATCCACTATATTCTGCATCTCTTCAGCAGAGTGTGCAACCAGTGCACTGTCATCTGCGAATAGCAGCTCTCTCATCAGTATCCGAGTAGTCTTGGTCTTCGCTCTGAAGTGTGCGACGTTGAATAGGTCAGCGCTCTGTCTTGACTGTATGTAGACGCCATCCCCCATGTCTCGGAAAGCATCATCGAGCATTGCTGATAGGAAGATGGAGAACAGCGTGGGGGCCAGTACACATCCTTGCTTGACCCCATTTGTGACACTGAACGATTCCGAGACTTCCTCTCCAACACTAACATTCGCCATCATTCCGGTATGTAGTGCCTCGATCATTGTTGTGAACTTCTCTGGGCATCCATACTTCCTCAGTAGCTGCCATAGCCCGGTCCTCCCAACTGCATCGAACGCCTTACTGAAGTCGACAAATACCATGTACAGTGGTCGGTCCTGCTCAATGCACTTTTCTTGTAGTTGTCGGAGACAAAATATCATATCCACGGTGCTCCGGTTACCTCTGAAGTCACATTGAGTCTCTGGAACTACCTCTGGTGTTATGTGGGTAGAAAGTCTGTTGAGTAGGATCCTGGCGAAGATCTTGCCTGCTATTGAAAGAAGAGAGATTCCTCTATAGTTCCCACAGTCTGTTCGATCACCTTTCTTGTAGATGTTTACAATGCTGGCATCCTTCCATGCTTGTGGTACAGAACCCACCTCCCAGGCATTGGTGATTAGTTGGTGCAGTCTGCTGAACAGATTGTCTCCTCCGGGCTTCCATACTTCTGCAGGAATTCCATCTCCTCCAGGTGCTTTGCCATCTTTCAGGCCGGCGATTGCTTTAGCCATCTCATCCATAGTTGGAATCTCATCTAGGCTTGTCTTGATAATGCGCTGCGGGATGTTGTCCAAAGCTTCGTGATCTATGTCTCCAGGGACGTTGAGTAGCTTCTGGAAGTGTTCACTCCATCTTGCCACAACTCTCTTGCTGTCAGAGAAGGTCTCCATTCCATCTGCTGATTTCAGTTGAACAGGTCTCTTCTTTTTGGGTCCCCACACTTCCTTCAGTCCATTGTAGAAGCCCTTCATGTTGTTACTGTCAGCAGCTCTCTGCATCTCCACTGCCTTCCTTTCCCACCAGTCTGACTTCAGTGCACGGGTGTGTTTTTGTAGCAGTCTGCAGGCGTCTTGATATGCTGCAGTGGTGGATCTAGTGCTCCTGGTTTGCAACACTCTCTGGTGGGCTTGGACTCTTCTGCTCATAAGAGTTTGTAGCTCCTGGTCGTTGGGGTCGAACCAGTCCTGGTGTTTTCTGTGTGACTTGCCAAGATATGTCTTGGCTGTGTTGTACACGACCTGCTGCAGAGCTGCCCATTCCTCGTCTGGTGTTCAGTTTTCCTTCTCCTCCCATTGGGCGAGAGCACTCTCCATCTCCTGCTCAAAACTCTCCCTATGGCTGGTGGTACTTAGTTTTGTGTGTATGTATATATATATATATATATATATATATATATATATATATATATATATATATATATATATATATATATATATATATATATATATATATACATATATATTAAAGAGGACACGTGATGGCCGAGTAACTAGAGTGACGGCTGGCCGGTTGTTCAGCACTGATACAACCACTGCATCATAACTTAGGCAATTTCGTCCACCCTCTATCGCCTGTCCCTTCCAACCTACACTGGCCAACTTAGTGGAGTAGGCCAACAACTCCAGCATGTAAAATGCTATCAAACCATAGCCCTAGTCCACATCAACTTATGCGTCTGTGACCAAGGACACGGCTCTGACCAACAAAGACTACGTGCAGGGGTTGCGAAGAAACTCTGTGTCAAAACAAGCCACCGAAAGAGGGTTATTAGACTAAATATAGACATACAACGTTAGGATGCTACTAATAGTTGAACAACTGATAATACTTGGGGAAACCAGATTAGTTTTGGATGTAACCGTGATCGAAGACGTGACAAGAAGAGAGGAACGCTTCAATTTCAAATAAAGCCGCCACCTACTCCACCTTCAGGTGACAAACAACGGACAATCAGGGGTAAACGTTCTCATAAACAAGAAATGGAAAGATAATAATTATGGTGTAGGTAAACAGCACCAGCTCCAGAATAACATAACTTGATATGTGTATACCTAAGCGCTATAAACTGAAAGTAGTGCAACTATATGCACCACCAATAGTATATTTTAAAGAATACATGAAGAGATTCTACAACGAGATAACTGAGTTGCATCCGTTTTGATATGATCAAAGATATAATACTTTGGATGGCATTTTGCATTTCCATCTACGTAGCCATTAATGATGCTAACTAATTTATAACGTTGATGTTTTTGTACGTGTGAAATTCCGGTGCTGCCACATCAGAGACTATTTACCCAATGCTGTTACCAAATGTTCAAGTCTTATCTACGTTCTAAGTGTGTTCGTTTTCATTGCATATGCAGGTCTTAGACCCGTTGGTTCGTGCAAATCAAATCCGTGTGTGAACGGTGGAACGTGCGTAAACAGCTTCCAAAGATACATCTGCTCTTGCAATAGGGATTACGCTGGACAGACGTGTGAAAGTAAGTCGAAGGAACACTTGTTTACGTCAGTATACACACGCATATGAATCCGGGTATAATACTCGGTGTCGACTTATGCCTTGCTAGTCTCGCTTAACCAACTGTCGATCGGCTGCGTAACTACGCCGAGAAGACAATCTGGTGCCTTTGCCGGCTTTTGAATATTATCCGTGTGGGGTTAAACTATGCTGCCACCTCACGGTTACTGGTTAATCCTGCTGTAATTCCTATTTATATTAATTTGTGAATAAATAACATTTTGAATAACTTTTATAATACAGCATTTTCTGATAAAAAAAAGTATCGCTATTTAAATTGCTATTTTAAATTCGGCCTGAGAACCAATCAGCGTCTCTACCCTAATATGGGTTAGGTTAGGGCTTAAAAGTGTTGCCACCCCACGGAGCGTGTATAACCGAGGCTAATTCATTGCTTCGTTGTAATGATCTCTGTCATAGACCCGGTACACAGGGCCATGTGTTTCCACAAACACCGGTTGTGCGCAAGAAACTGCGGCGATGTGCGCCATGATGGAAAATATGTATCGTGCGACGATTGTCGGCGATATTTCGTTTGCCGCGGCAGTTATCAGACTCTACACACGTGTCCCCATAAACCGAACTATGGCTTCAACGTCGACACCAAGAAATGCCAGTACAAGTCTCCTCACTGCTTTGTCTGCAGTGGTAGGTTGCGTATTGTTCATTTACAAATCTTAATTTTGTAATTGTTCATGGTCCAAATGATATATCACACTTATTCTTGGATTAGCTGAGGATATAAGCGTGACAATGATACTGCTATTGTTTTACTGTAACTCTGCGTGTTTGTGTTGTTATAATTGCTTTACTGTAATTCTACGTGTTTGTGTTGTTACTGTCAGATCCGTGCAGGAACTCTCCCTGCGCCCACGGCGGCACGTGCACAGTTGTCGATCAGGATTATGAGTGCACATGCGCACCTGGTTGGAGCGGCATGGAGTGTCAATGTAAGAGACATTTACATAGCATCCTTCTGGATAGGTAAAATTTCAAGAGTACAATAAATTTACTGAACATTTCTAATGATAGTTTTTTGGAAATCAAACGTTTTCATTTTTCATATCCAAAATCAATTGAGAGGAGCCTGAAGAATGTGTAGCTATCCATCCTGGACTTTGAAAGAGGTCACAGAACAAGACACAAAAGAGAAGAAAAAGACCAACAGTAGTACAAAGAACGAAGACTACAGAAGTCAAGTAGTTGCCTCATATGTTGGATAGGAGTCTCGGACAGAGTTTGCCGTGTAATGAAGAAGTATGGAGTTGCGACAGCCATGCGTCCCACGCCACCATCAGACGCCTGCTATACACATAAAACACAAGGTAGAGCTTGCAGAACAATGTGAGGAGGTGTACCAGATACAATGGAAGAACTGAAGTGTCGAGTATATTGGAGAGACAGGGAGACTGCTGAAAACACGACTGGATAAACACAGGAAAGACGTGGGCAACACAAGCATTGAGAAATACACAAGGAGTGGGAGAAAAGGCTAATGTCTCTAACAGACCACGCAACGACTGAAAATCACATCACAGACTGGGAGGGAGCGTAGAAAACTGACAAAGATCCACACAGAAGACCCCGACAAATAAAGGAAGTCATCTGGATCAGAAATACAAAAACACCAATGAACCAAGACAAGGGTAACTACGAGCTACCCCACGTGCACGATGACGTCATTCGTCCTGAAGTAGTCGACGTGTAAGGTGAAACGAAAGCCTCTACAGGTTAATCTTGATTGTGGATATGAAAAATAACACTTTTCATTTAGTACAATAACTTGTTTACAAATACTCGTTGGGCATTGTTTGCAAAAGCGATTTGTGTGTGGGTTTTCTTCATCAGTGTTCAGTAATGTTTATCTAATACAACATAACAGCGGCTATTGTAGTTATGAACTACGCATGTTAACCTGATCTCAGTTCTATTTGATATCTGACTAATCGGGATTGAGTCAAAGCCAGCCATTCTTTTTACGCCAGTCAGCACCTCACACTGCCGACCGAATCCATGCAATAACGGTGGGAAATGTGGTGTTGATGGTGAAATCGACGATATGCTCGATTATGTACCGACATTATACTGTGAATGCTCAATTGGCTACAATGGCGATTTCTGTCAAGGCGAGTATAACTGAATGTTTGCTTTGATAACTGAGAAAACTATACGTGTGTCATTTGCATTGCTTAGTATGTCGTACAGAAAGAAACTGTGTCATTCTTCGACACGTTGTCCCAGACTTACAACGCCTTCACATACATGTACTCACACATACGGGTGCGCGCGCGCACATACACTAATCACGCACGCATGATTGTATGCATTAGAAACACACATGCACCTGCACGCAAGAAACACTTATTTGCACTAACATGTTTCTGGTTCCATTATACAAAGAAATGAACAACTTTCGTTGCAGCATGCGTTGGAAATTTCGAGATAACGCGGAATAAAGGTTTTGTTACTGAACTTAGCACAGACATATCTGAGGAGGACACACTAGGTGACTGTCAGACGTGGTGTATAGAAGAGAACATATACTGCTACGCCGTCGACTATAAAAACGGACTGTGCAGAATGATCTACAATGATGATTACCACAATGACGAACTGGTTGAAAACTTTGGCAACGTACACTCTGTCTTGAATCCCTGTAACGGACGTTGAAAGATAGGCCCACAGAAACATACCAACACACACACACACACACACACACACACACACACACGCACGCACGCACACACACGCACGCACGTGCACACACACACACACAAATATTGACACACCACGCGCACGTACGCACGCAGACACATTCCATTTACAGTGATTAATATACTGTACCATTAACAAAAAATCATAATGTTCTTCTGGTTCCGTTTGTTGTCTGGGTTTCTATGAATGTGTGGATCATTTCACGAGTTTCATTCGTTACGTATTACAATTTTTAATATCTTTTGCACATTGAAGTATTCATTCTGATTTGTTGAGAATATTTCCAAACGACTCTCATTTCTGAGTATTTCCTGTCTTTTGAAGTATGTTTCACAAATAAACACCATTTTACATTAACATTAGGTCAACATTTGAGGGTGTCAATATCTTTCAACTAATCAACCCTATTAACATTGACGTTACCCTGTACACTGGATATCAATAATCCTGAAACTGCAGGCAATCTTTCAGATTAACATGGATCTAATCTGTTGCTGACATATCGCATAGCCACGAGTAATATAACAGTGACATGTTAGGGTCCTCTAAGAGTTGACAACGGATGCTAGAAGCCAGAGTCAGCAAATACACAAGTCTTTAAATACACAAGTCGGTGAATACACAAGTGTTACTTGGCAGGACCAAGTCAATGTAAACAGTTAGCTTCTGTGGGAGGCCCAGAGGTGCCTCAGAGACGTTCAATCCAAATAAAAGGTCTAGTCTATTATTTTCGAAGATGTGTCAAAGTAAAATTAAACAAAAAGTTAGTTAACAGTTTTGGAAAAATAGGCAAACTGTAAATGAACAAAACATTATTCAAACCGACAGTTTTGTAACATTACAAACTAATACATCATGTATGGAATACTAAGATAACCCTTCAGTTATATACTACCCATATGGCTATGACATGGTACGGACATACTACAAATTCATAAATACGTATATTTTTCGCAAATAACAAAAATGTAATTGTCCCCCATTTCTAATAAAACATCTGCTTCCAATCGTGTCTTGCCGGGTACTAAAGTCTGCAACAAGGAGACCATCACACACAGACCGTGACATATACCAGAAACTGAACACACACGTATGGTCCTGGATTTTCAATTCATAATTTACTTACATCGTCTATTACCCGTGAATTGGTCAACAAATACATAAACTGGCAGCATTACTGAACTATCACAAAAGGAAAACATCCGAAGCAGTAGACAAACAGACGTTTTCAACATTTTATTTGCAATGGCCGATGTCAGTGTTTGTCCTAAACAATATCTTACTAACCAACTGAAACCTGCCACACAGCCTCTGTCACATAAATACGCAAGTAGTAAACTTCTACTGAAACATTGTAAATGTATATAACATAATTTACAACTGCACGCACGGTGATTTACACACTCTGAGTTAGTCGGGTGCAATGATAGTACACACAATCAACCAACTCATCCCTGCTTGGAAGTAAAACTACTGAATAACTGAAACACAACTGCATTCCAACGACTGATTTCAGACCAGATTCAACCTTCTGAGATTTGCGCAAACACATTCATTACAATAACCAAATGTATACACGATTATGAATATCCTGGACTGAAGCCATCCGCCGAGGCTCATTTTGCAAAGTCCACAAAGTAATTTTTACACACACGCAGTGTGCACTTCATCTGTAAGTGACGTCACATCACCCTGTTGTCCCTGAAGCCAGCTGCAGACTCCCAGTGAAACTATGAGCTACACGAGCCACACGCCACGAGTTACACACCACAATTACATGCCACACATTACACACAAGTTATACGCCACAAATTATACACCACGAGTTACACGCTACAGTCCATAAGCTGTCTGTAGACTGTTCAGTCCAGTCTCCGTGTCACTGTCTCCAATGGACGTCACCAAATGGTCCCACACCTGACGCAACTCTGGAGACAAAACCACACAGATCTCACATCAGTGACCAACTAAATTGTTCCCTTGTAACCCACATTTATCTGTAATATTTTATGATTTTATAATATTTATAGAATTGTTTTGTCACCTTACATTTTCACCGGGCAAATGTCCACTTGACAACTGTCCACTTGACAACTGTCCACTGGACAACTGTCTACAGAACAACTGTCCAACGGGCAAATGTCCACTTGACAACTGTCCACCGGACAACTGTCCACCGGACAACTGTCCACCGGACAACTGTCCACTGGACAACTGACCCCCGGACAACTGTCCACCAGGCAAATGTCCACTTGACAACTGTCCACCGGACAACTGTCCACCAGGCAACTGTCCACCAGGCAACTGTCCACCGGACAACTGTTCACTGGATAACTGTCCACTGGACAACTGTCCACTGGACAACTGTCCACTGTCCATTGGGCAACTGTCCACTGTCCAACCGTCCACTGGGCAAATGTCCACTGGACAACTGTCCACTGTCCAACCGTCCACTGGGCAAATGTCCACTGGACAACTGTCCACTGGACAACTGTCCACTGGGCAAATGTCCACTGGACGACTGTCCACTGGGCAACTGTCCATTGGACAACTATCCACTGGACAACTGTCCACTGGACAACTGTCCACTGGGCAACTGTCCACTGGGCAACTGTCCACTGTCCAACTGTCCACTGTCCACTGTCCACTGGACAACTGTCCACTGGACAACTGTCCATTGAACAACTGTCCACTGGGCAACTGTCCACTGGACAACTGTCCACTGGACAACTGTCCACTGGACAACTGTCCACCAGGCAACTGTCTGTACACAAGCCAAACTTTCACTTTTAGTTCAATTTGTTCTACCCTGGATGAAATTGACACAGCTGTACTGATTACTGACACTGGTGACATGAACTGTATGGTCCCACCGACATATCACCCTGTTTGTCTTGACATGTCACATGACAGATCAGTACATGTCACATGATGCTTCACCACTTACCTTGTTTGTCTTGACGTGTCATGAACATGGCGGCGATGTCGAAGCGAGGGACGGCACTGAGGTGACGCAGGTAGGAGTAGGCGAGTAGATACTCCCCTGTAACATGATACACCAACGATACACCAACGATACACCAGGGGTGTAACACGATACACTAGACCTGTGACATGTCTAACATGCGGTACAACAGCTGGAGTGAAATGGATGATACATATGGAGTGTAACACATGCAACATATGGGGTATAACACATGATACACATGGGGTATATTAGACATGATACACATGGGGTATATATTACACATGATACATCAACATGCAACATACTTAGGGTGCAACATGTGGTACACCAGGGTGTATCACATGATATGTGTGGGGTCTAACGCATGACACATCTGGGGTGTAGCACACGATGTGTGTGGGGTGTAACATGTGATACACAAAAGTGTCACATATGATATTTGTGGAGAACTTGGATACAACAATCACGATTCAGTGATATCACAAGTGTTGCATTGGTGCTGCCCCCTGGCGACCAGACTGGTGTGACTTATGTTGACGGTGCACCTGAGAACAGTTTGTAGCTGGTCTTACCTTTGTCTGTCAGTTGCCTGGCACAAGCAATGATCTTCTGCAGCATGCCGCCGTCCAGTTTGTTACTGACCACTGCAACACATATGTGACACACTGACCAACCAACACCGTCACACTGACTTCTACATGATATCTGTCAAATGAAGGGTCACAACAATGACATAATATAAGTATGTGATATTCTCAGACTATATGCGCAGGTGGAAAGTCATTCTGTAGGTAGCCAAGTGTTAAACAGGACACTGCAAGTGTCAAGTGATATATAGGACACTACAGGTAGTCAAGTGTTAGACAGGATACTACAGGTAGACAAGTGTTAGACAGGATACTACAGGTAGACAAGTGTTAGACAGGATACTACAGGTAGACAAGTGTTAGACAGGATACTACAGGTAGACAAGTGTTAGACAGGATACTACAGGTAGACAAGTGTTAGACAGGATACTACAGGTAGTCAAGTGTTAGACAGGATACTACAGGTAGACAAGTGTTAGACAGGATACTACAGGTAGACAAGTGTTAGACAGGATACTACAGGTAGACAAGTGTTAGACAGGATACTACAGGTAGTCAAGGGTTAGACAGGATACTACAGGTAGACAAGTGTTAGACAGGATACTACAGGTAGACAAGTGTTAGACAGGATACTACAGGTAGACAAGTGTTAGACAGGATACTACAGGTAGACAAGTGTTAGACAGGATACTACAGGTAGACAAGTGTTAGACAGGATACTACAGGTAGACAAGTGTTAGACAGGATACTACAGGTAGTCAAGTGTTAGACAGGATACTACAGGTAGACAAGTGTTAGACAGGATACTACAGGTAGACAAGTGTTAGACAGGATACTACAGGTAGACAAGTGTTAGACAGGATACTACAGGTAGACAAGTGTTAGACAGGATACTACAGGTAGTCAAGTGTTAGACAGGATACTACAGGTAGACAAGTGTTAGACAGGATACTACAGGTAGACAAGTGTTAGACAGGATACTACAGGTAGTCAAGTGTTAGACAGGATACTACAGGTAGACAAGTGTTAGACAGGATACTACAGGTAGACAAGTGTTAGACAGGATACTACAGGTAGACAAGTGTTAGACAGGATACTACAGGTAGTCAAGGGTTAGACAGGATACTACAGGTAGACAAGTGTTAGACAGGATACTACAGGTAGACAAGTGTTAGACAGGATACTACAGGTAGACAAGTGTTAGACAGGATACTACAGGTAGACAAGTGTTAGACAGGATACTACAGGTAGACAAGTGTTAGACAGGATACTACAGGTAGTCAAGTGTTAGACAGGATACTACAGGTAGACAAGTGTTAGACAGGATACTACAGGTAGACAAGTGTTAGACAGGATACTACAGGTAGTCAAGTGTTAGACAGGATACTACAGGTAGACAAGTGTTAGACAGGATACTACAGGTAGACAAGTGTTAGACAGGATACTACAGGTAGACAAGTGTTAGACAGGATACTACAGGTAGACAAGTGTTAGACAGGATACTACAGGTAGACAAGTGTTAGACAGGATACTACAGGTAGTCAAGTGTTAGACAGGATACTACAGGTAGACAAGTGTTAGACAGGATACTACAGGTAGACAAGTGTTAGACAGGATACTACCATTGTAAATTGATATATAGGACACTACCGCTGGGCAAGTGTTAGAAAGACACTACAGGTGGTCAAATGTTAGAAGGACACTACATCTGGTCAAGTGTTATACAAGTATTAGACAGGACACTACAAGTGTCAAGTGATATATAGGATAGTACAGCTGGTCAAGTGTTAGACAGGACACTACATATGGTCAAGTGTTAGACAGGACACTACAGGGAGTTAAGTGTTAGACAGGACACTACAAGTGTCAAGTGATATATAGGACAGTACAGCTGGTCAAGTGTTAGACAGGACACTACATATGGTCAAGTGTTAGACAGGACACTACAGCTGGTCAAGTGTTAGGATATTAACGGACGCTGCTCATTCTCTCGTGCAGGACCAACTCTTTGGAACGCACTACCTGAGGACTTGCGTTCTACAGTGTGCATGAACAAGTTTAAAACACACCTTAAGACTTATTATTTCAAGATTGCTTTTAATGTCTAGTTTTTCTACATGTTTCACCCTTTTATATTTTTATTTATTTACTCTTAATTAGCTCAACCAGCCTGTCATTTTAATTATTTATTAATTAATAGTTTACAAATTGACATATATTTGAGTTTTTATAATTACAATTGATACAACTATTATATTGCTGTAGTCATTTGTTAATGACTATGTATATTATTATATATTTATTTATTCTGCTACTTTATATACAACCTTATGTAGATATATGTGTATGTACATGCATGTATATATATATATATGTGTATGTATGTATATATGTGATGTGTATGTATGTGTGTATGTATATATATGTATGTATATATGTGTATATATATATATATCTATATGTATGTATATTTTCTTGACTACATTGATATATGATATAGGCTACAACAATGCCATGTTTTTTAGTTTCTCTTGTAGCTCTGTACAACACTGATTTAGACAAACGTACTTATATGTTTTACTTGTACTTTTATTTTATTTATTTCTTAGGATGTTTTAATGTTGTCAACACTACCGAACAGAGTTTGTACTTTGGATTTTAGTGTCTAAATAAAGTGTATTATTATTATTACAACTGGTAAAGTGTTAGACAGGACACTACAGGTGGTCAAGTGTTAGACAGGACACTACAGGTGGTCAAGTGTTAGACAAGGCACTACAGGTGGTCAAGTGTTAGACAGGACACTACAGGTGGTCAAGTGTTAGACAGGACACTACAGGTGGTCAAGTGTTAGACAAGGCACTACAGGTGGTCAAGTGTTAGACAGGACACTACAGGTGGTCAAGTGTTAGACAGGACACTACAGGTGGTCAAGTGTTAGACAGGACACTACAGGTGGTCAAGTGTTAGACAGGGCACTACAGGTGGTCAAGTGTTAGACAGGGCACTACAGGTGGTCAAGTGTTACCTCTCGGAAGGTCCGGTGGCTCCACCTGCAGGAGAAGTCTCAGGTACTCTGCGTCTGAGTCTGATGTCTTCAGAGATGTCCATGCGTGGAGGAACTCGTATGGTGTAAGTTGACCAGTGGTCACTCTGACTGGAAGACAGTCTCCGGACCCACTCATGTCTCCAGCCGTTTGTTTGATACCCGCACCCCGTGACCTCTTGACCTCATATGCCCCGGCTGTACTGACCGCCCCGTGAGTACAGGAGCCAGACGTCACTCCTGGCCTCTCTCTGCCACTGCCAGACTTCTCTCTCAGACTTCTCACAGACTTCTTCTTTGTACTACCAACACAGTTTGCTTTACTACCAATGCTTGGTGTTTCTTTGCTATCAAAGTCAGATGTTTCTTTGCTACCAATTTCAGATGTTTCCTTGGTACCGACGTGTGATGCTTCTTTGCTGCCACCGTCAGGTGTGTCGCTGGCAGTAGCCGTGTGTCTGTGGCTGGCAGTGACAGGTGTCTGTGTGTCTCTGACATGTGACTTGCCGCTGTTGGTCCTGTCACCTGTCCCACCCTCCTGGTGGCCTCCACCTGATGGTTGTATGTCACCTGCTGTGTGGGACTGAGAGACGTCACATGCTGCCGTCTTTGTCTTTGTCTCCGCGTGACTTGAGGCAACACCTCCACTGTGTCTGTCTCCGCCACTAGAGACAGATTTCTTGTAGTTTTCATCTTTATCGTCTTCTTCGTCTGATGAGCTGTCGACCTCTTCAATTGTGATCTTCTGTCTGCGAGGTGGCTGCCTCACAGCCTCCTGCTGGAAACAGCACAAACACATACATAATGTTTTACACAAGCACACACAAACACATATAATTATAATGAATTCTTTTGTGCCAATATCCTAGAAGATCAAGCTCAGTGGCGTGACAAAACCAAGGGATTAAGCAAACATTTAATTGAAAACAATGCGTGAGTCGTCAATACTTTTGTATTGATTTTTATGTATAATATGTATATATATATATACATGTATATATATATATATGTATATATATGTATATGTATGTATGTATATATTTCTATATGTACATATATATATATATATATATAATATATATATATATATATATATATATATATATATAAAGATTAAATAATCCATCTGGATTAGGAAGACTGCATAGCTCCCCTTGTCTCTGTTCATAGTTGGTGAACAGAGATGAGGGGGGTTACAGATTAAGTCACGCATGGGAGTCTGCACGCCACACCATTTGGCGAGTAGTGAAGATACAGCTCCCAATACATAATACAATATATCCATGCCAAAATTAATAAATTATACTTAAAGTCATTTTAATGCTTTTGTTCTTATCTTGTGGTGCAGTAGTTCACTTGTCGCATGTTAATGTAGTTTCTAAAACCTACTCAACCTTAATCAATCACGGACAACAAATGAGACTATCACTAGTGATACTGTGTCGTGACAGAGGAGACGTCTCCTGGCTCACAACAAGTAGGGACAGACTCTATCAATAGTGAGACTGTGTCCTGACAGAGGAGACATCTCTTGGCTCACAACAAGTAGGGACAGACTCTATCAATAGTGATACTTTGTCCTGACAGAGGAGACGTCTCTTGGCTCACAAGTAGGGACAGACTCTATCAATAGTGATACTTTGTCCTGACAGAGGAGACGTCTCTTGGCTCACAAGTAGGGACAGACTCTATCAATAGTGATACTTTGTCCTGACAGAGGAGACGTCTCTAGTCTCACAACAAGTAGGGACAGACTCACTTAACTTGTCTCATGGTTAATTTACCTCTGCCAGACAAATGGCCAATGGCGTGTACTAAAGGTCACTCACCTGGTCTCTGTAGTTCACCACCAGGGTGCGCTCTTGCACGGCTGGTTTGTTTTGAGGGTCAAGGGTCAACAGGGCATCCAAATCAGACAGGCTCTCATTGTACTTGTGTAACATCTAAACACACTTTACACTTAATTACACTGCACCAGTTACAACCATTACACTCTCGTTGAACTAACTGTAACATCTACACACATTCGACACTCAGTTACACTATATCAATTACACTCCAAATGTACTGATGTAACATCTACAAACACTCGACACTCAGTTACACTATATCAAATACACTCCCAATGCACTGGTGTAACACCTACACACTTAACACTCATTTACACTTGATCAGTTACACTCTCATTGTACTTGTGTAACATCTACACACACACTTGACATCCAATTACACTGTATCAGTTACATTCTAAATGTCCTTGAGTAACATCAACACACACTTGACAATCAGTTACACTGTTTCAATTACAGTCTCACCTGTGCTATGGTAACTATGATATTTCAAGTATTTCACTAAATATAAAACTTTTCTAACACTTCTGGCACACACGACTAATGGAATACTGGAACTGATTTCTTGTGCAAACTTCTTAATTTGTTGTGAAAATGACATATTTGATTTAAAATTGGCAGAAAGTAGACAGATCATTAGTCTCACCTTGCGAGCCTGAGCCCGGCGAAACAGAGCCTTCACATTGTGAGGCTCAATAGTTAGAGCCGTACTGCAGTCTGTCTCAGCTCTATCTGGCTACAACAACAACAACAACACTGTTAGACTCAGCTCTATTTGGCTACAACAACAAAACTGTCAGACTCAGCTCTACTTGGCTACAACAACAACACTTACAACAACAACACTGTCAGACTCAGCTCTACCTGGCTACAACAACAACACTGTCAGACTCAGCTCTACTTGGCTACAACAACAACACTGTCAGACTCAGTTCTACTTGGCTACAACAACAACACTGTCAGACTCAGCTCTACTTGGTTACAACAACAACACTGTCAGACTCAGCTCTACTTGGCTACAACAACAAAACTGTCAGACTCAGCTCTACTTGGCTACAACAACAACACTTACAACAACAACACTGTCAGACTCAGCTCTACTTGGCTACAACAACAACACTGTCAGACTCAGCTCTACTTGGCTTCAACAACAACACTGTCAGACTCAGCTCTACTTGGCTACAACAACAAAACTGTCAGACTCAGCTCTACTTGGCTACAACAACACTTACAACAACAACACTGTCAGACTCAGCTCTACCTGGCTACAACAACAACACTTACAACAACAACACTGTCAGACTCAGCTCTACTTGGCTTCAACAACAACACTGTCACACTCAGCTCTACCTGGCTACAACAACAACACTGTCAGACTCAGCTCTACTTGGCTACAACAACAAAACTGTCAGACTCAGCTCTACTTGGCTACAACAACACTTACAACAACAACACTGTCAGACTCAGCTCTACCTGGCTACAACAACAACACTTACAACAACAACACTGTCAGACTCAGCTCTACTTGGCTTCAACAACAACACTGTCACACTCAGCTCTACCTGGCTACAACAACAACACTGTCACACTCAGCTCTACTTGGCTACAACAACAACACTGTCACACTCAGCTCTACTTGACTACAACAACATATATGTGGTTAAAACAACAGCAACATCACTTAGTGAGATCCACTGGAATGAAGAGACTGAGACTGGTGTGGAACTACTGGAGAGACTGAGACTGATGTGGAACTACTGGAGAGACTGAGACTGGTGTGGAACTACTGGAGAGACTGAGACTGGTGTGGAACTACTGGAGAGACTGAGACTGGTGTGGAACTACTAGAGAGACTGAGACTGGTGTGGAACTACTGGAGAGACTGAGACTGGTGTGGAACTACTGGAGAGACTGAGACTGGTGTGGAACTACTAGAGAGACTGAGACTGGTGTGGAACTACTGGAGAGACTGAGACTGGTGTGGAATTACTAGAGAGACTGAGACTGGTGTGGAACTACTGGAGAGACTGAGACTGGTGTGGAACTACTAGAGAGACTGAGACTAGTGTGGAACTACTGGAGAGACTGAGACTGGTGTGGAACTACTGGAGAGACTGAGACTGGTGTGGAACTACTGGAGAGACTGAGACTGGTGTGGAACTACTGGAGAGACTGAGACTGGTGTGGAACTACTGGAGAGACTGAGACTGGTGTGGAACTACTGGAGAGACTGAGACTGGTGTGGAACTACTGGAGAGATTGAGACTGGTGTGGAACTACTGGAGAGACTGAGACTGGTGTGGAACTACTAGAGAGACTGAGACTGGTGTGGAACTACTGGAGAGACTGAGACTGGTGTGGAACTACTGGAGGGACTGAGACTGGTGTGGAACTAATGGTATCTAGCTACCCACAACAGTGAACAAATGATTGTTCCATGAACATAAAGGTGGCTAATTGTGTACACTTTCTAAGACATCTGACAATGTATGGTGCACAAACACACAGTCGTGTGGCGGGTGAGGCTGTAGCCACTGCAGACAACTCACCTGGTTGGTTCGCAGGTAGCACAGGGCCCTGTTGGTGAAGGCCACCGCCCTGTCCCCACACACAGACACACAGGCCGTGTAACAACCTACGGCAGCCGCAAACTCACCCTGGAACACAAGTCACCCCAGAGTTAACAACAGACTGTCTGGAATAAACAACAAAGTCACCCTGGAACACACGAGTCACCCCAGAGTTAACAACAGTCTGTCTGGAATAAACAACAAAGTCACCCTGGAACACACAAGTCACCCCAGAGTTAACAACAGTCTGCCTGGATTAAACAACAAAGTCACCCTGGAACACACGAGTCACCCCAGAGTTAACAACAGTCTGTCTGGATTAAACAACAAAGTCACCCTGGAGCACACAAGTCACCCCAGAGTTAACAACAGTCTGCCTGGATTAAACAACAAAGTCACCCTGGAACACACGAGTCACCCCAGAGTTAACAACAGTCTGTCTGGATTAAACAACAAAGTCACCCTGGAGCACACAAGTCACCCCAGAGTTAACAACAGTCTGCCTGGAATAAACAACAAAGTCACCCTGGAACACACGAGTCACCCCAGAGTTAACAACAGTCTGTCTGGAATAAACAACAAAGTCACCCTGGAACACACAAGTCACCCCAGAGTTAACAACAGTCTGCCTGGATTAAACAACAAAGTCACCCTGGAACACACGAGTCACCCCAGAGTTAACAACAGTCTGTCTGGATTAAACAACAAAGTCACCCTGGAGCACACAAGTCACCCCAGAGTTAACAACAGTCTGCCTGGAATAAACAACAAAGTCACCCTGGAACACACGAGTCACCCCAGAGTTAACAACAGTCTGTCTGGAATAAACAACAAAGTCACCCTGGAACACACAAGTCACCCCAGAGTTAACAACAGTCTGCCTGGATTAAACAACAAAGTCACCCTGGAACACACGAGTCACCCCAGAGTTAATAACAGTCTGTCTGGATTAAACAACAAAGTCACCCTGGAGCACACAAGTCACCCCAGAGTTAACAACAGTCTGCCTGGATTAAACAACAAAGTCACCCTGGAACACACGAGTCACCCCAGAGTTAACAACAGTCTGTCTGGATTAAACAACAAAGTCACCCTGGAGCACACAAGTCACCCCAGAGTTAACAACAGTCTGCCTGGAATAAACAACAAAGTCACCCTGGAGCACACAAGTCACCCCAGAGTTAACAACAGTCTGCCTGGATTAAACAACAAAGTCACCCTGGAACACACGAGTCACCCCAGAGTTAACAACAGTCTGCCTGGATTAAACAACAAAGTCACCCTGGAGCACACAAGTCACCCCAGAGTTAACAACAGTCTGCCTGGATTAAACAACAAAGTCACCCTGGAACACACGAGTCACCCCAGAGTTAACAACAGTCTGCCTGGATTAAACAACAAAGTCACCCTGGAACACACAAGTCACCCCAGAGTTAACAACAGTCTGTCTGGATTAAACAACAAACTCACCCTGGAACACACAAGTCACCCCAGAGTTAACAACAGTCTGCCTGGATTAAATAACAAAGTCACCCTGGAACACACGAGTCACCCCAGAGTTAACAACAGTCTGTCTGGATTAAACAACAAAGTCACCCTGGAGCACACGAGTCACCCCAGAGTTAACAACAGTCTGCCTGGATTAAACAACAAAGTCACCCTGGAACACACAAGTCACCCCAGAGTTAACAACAGTCTGCCTGGATTAAACAACAAAGTCACCCTGGAACACACAAGTCACCCCAGAGTTAACAACAGTCTGCCTGGATTAAACAACAAAGTCACCCTGGAACACACAAGTCACCCCAGAGTTAACAACAGTCTGCCTGGATTAAACAACAAAGTCACCCTGGAACACACAAGTCACCCCAGAGTTAACAACAGTCTGCCTGGATTAAACAACAAAGTCACCCTGGAACACACAAGTCACCCCAGAGTTAACAACAGTCTGCCTGGATTAAACAACAAAGTCACCCTGGAACACACAAGTCACCCCAGAGTTAACAACAGTCTGCCTGGATTAAACAACAAAGTCACCCTGGAGCATGCAAATCACCCTAGAATTGGATAAACCTTGTATAAACAAGTCACCTTGGAATAAACTTAAAATCAACCATTAAATAAATATCAAAC
This sequence comes from Oasisia sp. SBJ-2009, assembly GCA_964017155.1. NCBI lineage: Eukaryota > Metazoa > Annelida > Polychaeta > Sabellida > Siboglinidae > Oasisia > Oasisia sp. SBJ-2009. The sequence continues at coordinate 39,899,744 of OZ024867.1, forward strand.
TCAGCCTAGAGTCAATATTACTCCTCTAAGTCTAAGTCACAAACAAAATTAATTTAATGTGTCAAAGTGGTTTTCTTTATACATATTTCTCAGTCAATTTACTTTTGTTGCAACATTTCACTTACTAAAAAGAAGACATAACAGACTGAATAATGACGTCCATACATCGACCCATCAGTTATGTAGTCACAAATCCAACCAATCAGTGACATCAGAAAATCAACCAGGGCTTTATCCAAAACAACACCACATGGGACTACTTTCAAAATGGCAACAGCCGTGTTGTGATATGGCACTACTTTCTCTACCTTCACAACGTGAGCGTTTCCTTCTGCTTTATGTTTCTCAAACATCTCGTCTTGTGAAGGGGCCGGCTGCTGCTGTTGCTCCTGTTTATTCTGCTGTTGCTGCTGTTGTTTACTGTGCTGTTGTTGTTGTTCTTTCTGCTTATGGTGTTTCTTCTTCTTATGTTGTTGCTGTTGCTGTGGTTTATGTTGTTGCTGTTGTGGTTGATGTCCTTGTTGCTGTTGTTGTGGCTGTTGTTGTTGTTGTTGTTGTTGCTGCTGCTGTTGTTGTTGAGTTGCTGAAGCAGGCAGGTGGTCCCGCCATGATTTGCCGTACATTTCTTGTAGCATCCGACCACAGCTAAAACACAGGACCAAAAGACCATTGCTACAGCTAAAACACAGGACCAAAAGACCATTGCTACAGCTAAAACACAGGACCAAAAGACCATTGCCACAGCTAAAACACAGGATCAATAGACCATTACCACAGATAAAACACACTAGAGCAAGAGACCATTACACATATGAAACATATTTGGCTTGCCAATATATTAGAGAATATTTAGTTTGTATTATATCTAAACATGATTTATGATAACAACAATCAGACTTTTGTTCCCAAGCACTGTTGTATCATCACCCGGTATTTAATACAAACTTTGTTTATCTAATTCCTGCCACACCTTTGCGGAGTGTTAATGATTCGGACTGTTTAGGGCTGTTCTATTTAACCCAGTATTAACAACAACATCAGTGCATAAATAATCATACCGCTATATTCTGGACACAGCCTCATTAGTGGCTCAAGAATGTCTCCTCATAGCGGCCTGACCCCATAAACCACGACCACACGGAATAGGTATACTTTAGTTTGTGAACTACTCACCGTGTGGCACCCTGCTGCGCCACATCCCATGATGCCTTGAGTGTCAGCGCTTGTCGGAAGTCAACGTACGCATGCTTGTATCTATCAACACAGATATCACACTAACACACTTACACACACTAACAAACATACACGCACTAACACACATATACACACTAACACACACACTAACACACATATACACATTAACACACACTGACACACATATACACACTAACACATATACACACACTAACACACATATACACACATACACACACTAACACACATATACATACATTAACACACATACACACTAACATACATACATAGATTACATACACTAACACACGTACACACACTAACACACATACATACACTAATACACATATACGCACTAACACACATACACACACCAACTTTGTCAATTGAAACATTCATATATTGCTCATGCTTAATCACACAAGTATAAAATATTATAACAAATTATAGTGGATTTATCAGTACACAATAAATAAACAAAACATCTAACTTACAAAACATTTATAATAATGAAAGCTGAAGACACCATAGTACCTTTGACCAGTCATGGAGCAACAGTCCAACTGGAACATAGCTACAAATACAGGTGTATATATAAAAAAAAAAAATTATGTTTGTCTGCACACACCTAATCTCGCTTAATTGACTGTTGCTCAGCTGCGTAACTTCCTCGAAAAGATAGTCTGGTCACTTAGCTGGCTTTTGAATGTTATCTGTGTCAAGTGCTGCCATCTCACAGAGCCTGGGTGATCAAGGCTAATCCTGCCATAATTCCTGCTTCATAAACAACTGCAAATTTGTATTTCTGTTTATTTGAATTGTCCTGGTGGCAACATCGACAAAGCATAAATCTACCAGGTGGATTTGAGGGGCTAAAAGTGCTGCCACCTCACGGAGCATGGGTGAGTTAACATTCACCAAACTTTATATTACTGGATTAAAATGTACAATCTGTCTGAGTAAGTCGATTCCAACTGATATTTGAACTTGAGTTGGCTAAGGATGACTTATGACCTCTCACCTCTCCAGGGCCTCGTAGGCCACAGCGCGGCGCAGGAGGGGTTTGGGGGACTGGGGAGTGAGGTAGAGGGCGGCGGTGCAGTCCTCCACACACCCCTGACAGTCCCCTGTCTTGTGACGACACACCGCACGGTTCGTGTACAACACCGACACGTCATACACATGACGCGTCACATCTACAGCAGACGTCATACACATGATATGTCACATCTACAGCAGACATCATACACATGTCATGTCACTTCTACAGCAGACGTCATACACATGACACGTCACATCTACAGCAGACGTCATACACATGTCATGTCATATCTACAGCAGACGTCATACACATGTCATGTCATATCTACAGCAGACGTCATACACATGTCATGTCATATCTACAGCAGACGTCATACACATGTCATGTCATATCTACAGCAGACGTCATACACATGTCATGTCATATCTACAGCAGACGTCATACACATGTCATGTCATATCTAAAGCAGACGTCATACATATGTCATGTCATATCTACAGCACACGTCATACACATGATATGTCATATTTACAGCAGACGTCATACACATAACACGTCATATCTACAGCATACGTCATACACATGTCATGTCATGTCATATCTACAGCATACATCATACACATGATATGTCATATTTACAGCAGACGTCATACACATGTCATGTCATATTTACAGCAGACGTCATACACATGATGTCATATTTACAGCAGACGTCATACACATGTCATGTCACGTCTACAGCAGATGTCATACATATGTAATATCTACAGTAGATGTCATACACATGTCATGTCATATTTACAGCAGACATCATACACATGTCATGTCTACAGCAGACATCATACACATGATATGTCATATCTATAGCATATAACATCTACAAGCAGATGTCATAATTAGGATATATGACAACTAAAACACCAACATACCATATACCTGAAACGTCACATCTATAGTACTGACATTTCACTGACATGTCACACCGACACTGGACAATGGTAGACACAAGAGCAATCAACTGGTGGCAACATGTAGTTATGTACTCACTAGTCTAGTATTCACTATGTACACAGTAAGTATGTAATAGCTCACTCCAAATATTTATATTTATTCTATGAAACATATAAAGTAACATATTCACATGTATGTAGTGATTTAAAGAAAATGCATTTCAATATATATGTGTGCGTGTGTGAGAGATGGAGAGACAGAGAGACAGAGAGGGAGACAGAGGGGGGGGGGAGAGTGGGAGAAAGGGAGAGACACACAGTGAGAGGAAGAGAGCGAGGGAGTGAGTAAGAGAGAGAGAGGAAGAGAGAGGGGGAGAGAAGGAGACAGAGAGGGAGACAGAGAGAGAGAGGGAGACAGAGAGAGAGAGGGAGTAAGATAGAGGGAGAGAGAGATACAGTGATAGTGTGAGTGAGTGAGTGAGTGAGTGAGTGAGTGAGTGAGTGAGTGATAGTGTAAGTGAATGAGTTAGTAACTGATAGAGTGACTGAGTGAGTGGGTGAGTGAGTAATAGTATGAGTTATAGTGTGAGTGAGTAATAGTGTGAGTGAGTGAATAAGTGAGTGACAGAGTGAATGAGTGAGTAAGCGAGTTAGTGAATGAGTGATAGTGCAAGTGAATGAGTGAGTGACTGATAGAGTGAGTGAGTGACTGAGTAATAGTGTGAGTGAGTAATAGTGTGAGTGAATGGGTGGGTGGGTGAGTGAGTAATAGTGTGAGTGAGTAATAGTGTGAGTGAGTAATAGTGTGAGTGAGTGCGTGAGTGAGTGAATGAGTGAGTCATACCGTCAGTGAGGCGCTCTAGTCCTTCCGTGTACTTGTCCCTGGCCTCGGGATACTGCCCACTTCGGAACAACTCATTCCCTTCCTCCTTCAGCCCCGCCACCTCCCTGGGCAGGGGAGCTCCACCCTCTTCCCCCACCCCCTTCTCATTCCCATCGCCACCACTTGGCTCAGCCCTCATTGTATCTACGCGAGATTCCTCCGACTTATCCCCAGAGGTCTGTGGGCTGCTTCCCAAAGCGGGTTTTTCTGTCGGGATCTTTTCTCCCACCTTCCCAGTCCCTTTTGTCGTTCCTCCTCCCTCGTCCCCTTTCCCCAGGGAAGCAGTGGGACTGGGTGTTGTCGCCTCTGGTTGTGGTCTGTTCGTGTCGGTCACTTCCGTCTCATCGTCCGACTCGTCCACTTCCTCAATGACCATTCGGTGACCTTTGACCTTTTCCTCCTCCAGCGAATCATCCACTTCCTGCAGCAGTTTCTGGAACGCGGGAAAATGTTGGATTTAACGCGGATCTTACTGACTGTCACGGAAGGAGTTTAGTGCTGAATCTTATGAGTTCACAGGTAACAGGGGTTGTGTTAATGTAGTGACCTTTGACCCTCACTTCCAGAGCAGTTCAGGAGCAAGGACGTTGGCAGGTGGTAGCTACTGACATAGAGACTAGAACCCCAGGTACTGGAGAAACACAGTTAAACGCATCAAGACAAGACTCAGGTAATCAATAGTGATAAGTAAATGTAATGTATGGAATTCATATTTTAATATATTATTTAACAATGACTTTTGTTATTGTCAGAATAACAGTTTGATATAATCGAATAAATAGAATTTGATACATACTGAATCAAGAAAATTACAAGACATTTACAAGACGCTTACAAGATGGCTGAAATGGTTAATAGATCTAAACATCAATGTGTGATTACATTTTAATAATCAAACAAATGAAAAATAAACAACAAAAACAAATACACTGATGTTCTGATTTAAAGAAAACCCCACAAGAAATGAGATGTTTACATAACCCATGGAATGAGGCTGACCTTGGCCCGTTTGTTGGCCGGGTCTATTTTCAGTAAGACCTCCAGGTCGGCCCTGGCACTCTTGTACTGCTTCTTACCCTGGTAGGCCAAGGCACGCCGCAGGTAGCCTGCAACACAGGACACTGGTGACACACAGGACACTGGTGACACACAGGACACTAGTGACACACAGGACACTGGTGACACACACGACACTAGTGACACACAGGACACTAGTGACACACATTATACTAGTGACACACATTATACTAGTGACACACACGACACTAGTGGCACACAGGACACTAGTGACACACGGGACACTAGTGACACACAGGACACTAGTGACACACAGGACACTGGTGACACACAGGACACTGGTGACACACAGGACACTAGTGACACATAGGACACTGGTGACACACACGACACTAGTGACACACAGGACACTGGTGACACACACGACACTAGTGACACACAGGACACTGGTGACACACAGGACACTAGTGACACACATTACACTAGTGACACACACGACACTAGTGACACACATGACACTAGTGGCACACAGGACACTAGTGACACACATGACACTAGTGACATACAGGACACTAGTGGCACACATGACACTAGTGACACACATGACACTAGTGACACTTAGAACACTAGTGACATGACAGGGTCCATTACAGATAGCCTGTAACACTAGACACAGAGGTTCACCAGTGACACAACAGGGCCCGCCACTGGTAGCCTGCAACCAGGACATTAGTGACATATGCCACTAGTGACACATCAGACACTAGTGGCCCAACGGAGCCATTCACTGGTAGCCTGCAACACAGGACACATGACACTAATGTTACAGGGCACTAGTGATGCATCGGGCCTTTTGGAGGTAGCTAGCAAAATACGACCCTAGTGACTAGTAAAACAGGACACTAGTGACTAGCAAAACAGGACACTAGTGACTAACAAAACAGGAAACTAGTGACTAGCAAAAAAGGACACTAGTGACTAGCAAAACAGGACACTAGTGACTAGCAAAACAGGACACTAGTGACTAGCAAAACAGGACACTAGTGACTAGCAAAACAGGACACTAGTGACTAGCAAAACAGGACACTAGTGACTAGCAAAACAGGACACTAGTGACTAACAAAACAGGACACTAGTGACTAACAAAACAGGAAACTAGTGACTAGCAAAACAGGACACTAGTGACTAGCAAAACAGGACACTAGTGACTAGCAAAACAGGACACTAGTGACTAACAAAACAGGACACTAGTGACTAACAAAACAGGACACTAGTGACTAACAAAACAGGAAACTAGTGACTGGCAAAACAGGACACTAGTGACTAGCAAAACAGGACACTAGTGACTAACAAAACAGGAAACTAGTGACTAACAAAACAGGAAACTAGTGACTAGCAAAACAGGACACTAGTGACTAGCAAAACAGGACACTAGTGACTAGCAAAACAGGACACTAGTGACTAACAAAACAGGACACTAGTGACTAACAAAACAGGACACTAGTGACTAACAAAACAGGAAACTAGTGACTGGCAAAACAGGACACTAGTGACTAGCAAAACAGGACACTAGTGACTAACAAAACAGGAAACTAGTGACTAACAAAACAGGAAACTAGTGACTAGCAAAACAGGAAACTAGTGACTAGCAAAACAGGACACAAGCAACATGACACTAGAGCCACGCCTTCTCCACAGGCAGCTTATGACAAGGACACTACAGAGCACAAGTGACACAAGATAGTGATGACATGCAACAGGGTTCATCGTAGGTATACTGTGACACAGGACACTAATGAAACATGACAGTGACACAAGTTAGATACAAAGGTGACATACTGTCATGGCATGGCACAATGTCATGACATATTATGCAACACACTACAAAGAGTGTCATGACATTTCGCATGGGACAGATATACGACAGTGACTGAAATACAACAGACCCCAGTGACACAGGCAGTGTCATGTCACTGATGTCATAAGACAAGGCGTGTCAAGACATGTCAGATGAAGTCAACATGACACTCAATGTGAACAGGCTTAACAATAAATACCTTTGATGTTGGTGTTGTCTGCGCCTAGAACAGTCTGAGAGTAAATACCTTTGATGTTGGTGTTGTCTGCGCCTAGAACAGTCTGAGAGTAAATACCTTTGATGTTGGTGTTGTCTGCGGCTAGAACAGTCTGAGAGTAAATACCTTTGATGTTGGTGTTGTCTGCGCCTAGAACAGTCTGAGAGTAAATACCTTTGATGTTGGTGTTGTCTGCGCCTAGAACAGTCTGAGAGTAAATACCTTTGATGTTGGTGTTGTCTGCGCCTAGAACAGTCTGAGAGTAAATACCTTTGATGTTGGTGTTGTCTGCGCCTAGAACAGTCTGACAGTCAGCAATTGCTTTGTCCCACTTCATTAATTTCAGGTCTGTAAACATAGAAATAAAAAGTTCAATAACAAAACATGACCTTTTAATGACACCACAAAGAAGTACATATCACAGTATATACAGCAAGTTTAATTATGAACTGCTGATATTACTGATCTTCGTCATGATCAAAATGAGTGATAGATCTAATATCAGTTAATTAAGAACTTCTCTAGTTTAAATATGGCCTGTTGCTTGGTTGGTTAATTCCTTAAAAATGTAACGACATTTTGATTATGAAGGTTCATTGGTAATTTTTTCATTGTGTTCGAATGAAATCATAGGAATAACTACAATTTTATTTCTGACAGCATCTGAAGAAAACTGGACATATTCATGGATGGATGGATGGATGGGTGGGTGGATGGATGGGTGGGTGGATGGATGGGTTGGATGGGTGGATGGATGGGTGGGTGGGTGGGTGGATAGCAACATATCAACACAGCCAGTGTCACCTTTACAGTATCTCTCCAGTGACGCCACCTGGCGGATGACTGACAATTCGATTTGTTCATTGAAACCATAAATAAATCAGAGGCCAATGGTCCAAGGACAAGACCATTGGTTCATATAAGAAGCAATGGTCAAGGAAGAGCCCAATGTTCCTGAGATAAGGCCAATGGTCAAAGGAAGAGGCCAATGGTCCAAAAATAGGCCAATGGTCTCAAGAAATGCAAGAGCCGACTGGACCTCAGCACGTGGGAGAAGATGCAGTTACAACCTTCCAAAGGTAGCGTGTTAACAGAAATAAAGCGAGTCTGAGAGCAGTGCTGCCACCTACATGTCTGGGCGCGGTTGTTGGTGACGGCGGTGGTTGGCTGGAGGGACAGACTCCTGTTGTAGTACACCTCCGCCTCCTCGTAGTCTCCCGCCCGGAACGCCTGCAACAACAACACTGACAACAACAGCACAACAACCACACCTGGTGACAACGACACCCAATGACAACCACAGCACAACAACCACACCTGGTGACAACGACACCCAATGACAACCACAGCACAAGACTTACAATTAATGACAAAAACACTGACATCATTGCCGACATTTTGTTGTAATTTTTTTCACACAACAGAAGCAGTTTTGGATGACTATAATCCTGGTAGAGAACTACTGTAACTATCCATTGTATGTACAAAAACATCACAGGTTCATGTGACCACTATCATGTGACCACTATCATGACTGAACATCACGTCACATGCAAAGTTGCTGAACGATCGGTGGCAAACCTAAGACATCAGAAATGTATGTCAAATAAATGAGCACAGTACCTCGTTCCCTTTGTCCTTCTCTCGTTCACACAGCCTTGACCTTTCCTGCGGGGTCAGATCTAGAAAACAAGGTCGGCATGTTTCAAAGTCGCCTGTTTGTAACTGCAATGTACAGTGTACAAGACCATCGTCTGTCTGTCTGTCTGTCTGTCTGTCTGTCTGCCTGCCTGCCTGCCTGCCTGCCTGCCTGCCTGCCTGCCTGCCTGCCTGCCTGCCTGCCTGCCTGCCTGCCTGCCTGCCTGCCTGCCTGCCTGCCTGCCTGCCTGCCTGCCTGCCTGTCACACGATACCAAATGATATGAGCCAATGCTTATAAAACATTAACATTTCATAATTTAGGTGTTCTTATCATCTCCCTGATATGTCATCACTGAGCTTTGAATCTAGTGTGACCTAATTATGGACTGTGAATTACTGGACTGAATCGACAATGTTGACTGTAGAGATTGTTGTCGTGGTAACAGATGCTACTACAAAGAAGGGCGTACACTTATTGAGGCGTACACTTATTGGGGCATACATTTATTGGCAAGTACACTTATAAGGGCAAATACATTTAATTGGGTGAATAAGACAAGTTAAAATGTATATTGACGTTAGCAGTGAGGATGATGGAAAATGCCAGCACAGAAAATGTTTCCGAAAGAAACAGATCATGTCGCTATAATTATAATTTACCCAGAATGCACCCTACCTGTGGCAGACACTTCCTCCTCCACCTCTGGCTTCCTGGGCTTCCTCAGAACATTCGTCTTCTTCTTCTTCTTTGTCTCCGTCTCCTCACCATCAATCTTGGCAAGTTCCGCATCAACATCAATCCTAAATACAAACAGTTTGTTCATATTTGAAGTTCACCACATGTGTGTACTCAATAGTATTTACTTTGTCTGTCTCTAGTTTTACTGACAGAGCCAAGTAACTTAAGCAATGGATTAGCCTAAAGACAATATTCCATTTTTAAATGTAACTTAAGCAATGGATGAGCCTAAAGACAATATTCCATTTTAAAATGTAACTTAAACAATGGATTAGCCTAAAGACAATATTCCATTTTAAAATGTAACTTAAACAATGGATTAGCCTAAAGACAATATTCCATTTTAAAATGTAACTTAAACAATGGATTAGCCTAAAGACAATATTCCATTTTAAAATGTAACTTAAACAATGGATTAGCCTAAAGACAATATTCCATTTTAAAATGTAACTTAAACAATGGATGAGCCTAAAGACAATAATATTCCATTATAAAGTGTAACTTAACTTAAGCAATAGATGAGCCTAAAGACAATATTTCATTTAAAGTGTAACTTAAGCAATAGATGAGCCTAAAGACAATATTCCGTTTTAAAGTGTATTGATTTAGGACAGACGATATAGTTTGTTAGATTTGATTTAATTCCCCATGATACCAACACAGCTTTATCTCTGTAAAGACCTTTTATTAAAAATTAAAATTAAAAAGCCATAAAGGAAGGCTATTTGGGTCATTTAATGTTGTTAATTCCATTAGCCTGTCTTTTTCGTAATAGATACATCTCACATCATTCACATGGTACCTAAGCATTCCTTCCTTCATCCAACAATAGCCATTTTCTGCTTGATCACATTTGTTGGGTGTAATTAATTAATTAATCTCTAATTCACAATATTAATAAAGCCGTACTTATCCCAGTCGCTGTAACTCCGTGGTGTCACTGTTTTCTTGCTGGCCGCCTTCGGTACACTTCCACTGGAATTCTGAAGAACATGAAATACATTATAAAAACGTTACTACTTACACAGTCTTCAACATTGTATTATTTCTATAGCTAAGATCTTACTATGGTTACAGTCATAATACCCTAGAATTTAGTTTTCACATTTTAACCGTTATTAACATGTTACACTTCAAAAGAATTCTGTCATTAAAATGGAAACTTTCCTCCTGATACAATAAAATGTACATAACAACTCATGCAACAATTCCTCTGCTGAATATTAGCTTTGCGACTTGAAATGCTGCACTGGTGCCATCTAGTGGGAGACAATGGAATGACTGCCACCTGGTGGGAGGTGATGACAGTAGCACTTCCTCTCACAGGGGGCAGGTCGTTGACGATGTCTTTCTGTCTCTTTGTTTTCAATGTCTCTTCAGCTTCTTTCATCTCACTGCCCCAGCTCTGGTGATAAAACATCACATCAACATCCTTCAAAACCTGACCCATTTCACTCATGTCGTTAAGAGCTCTTAAACCTGACCTTGCAAGTTAAAATCAATTTTGATGCCTAACAATGATCTTGAATATCTGAAAAATGCCAACAACATCACGCGGTAGTGGCGTTGTCACTGGTGTATCATAGAAATAGTGTCCTCGGTAATATGACAGTGGATATTTGCATTTTGAGAAAAAATTATGTGATAATGGATTTCATTTAAGCATGGAATTTCCTTAAGAGCTCTTTATCTTAGTAACATGGCCCCCGGGTTTATCAGTCTACAAGACTGGCAGAAGACTGGACTAGACAGGTAATTACATCAATAAAACAGGTGTTACTTACTTGTCAGTCAGGTTAAAATCAGGGTGCTAGCTCCTAATTTTTTTTCTTCCTTTAATATTATGTTAATTTTTTTTACACATTTCTGCTTGACCAATTCTGTGCAGGGGAGCTGGCATCCTCCCTCTAAGTCAGAGTTCCAAGTCGAGGACAGGAATCAACATTAATGGCTGCCTCTGGCACAACCTGTGTGACATCGGTCCAATGGATCAGTAGTAATTAGCATAACTGGCTTAAATGATGAGTTTGGTAAACAAACATTTTTGTTACAATGTTTCTGTATAATGCAATGCCTGCAGCATTCTTGCCCTAGCTATGTGTAGACCCGTCCATCCGTAATCTGGATGGGTAAAACCAGTTTGAATGGGTAGAAATGTCATTGGATGGGCAGTGGGCAGGTAAAAAATCTAGGAAAGCATTCTTCAAAAATCACATTTATAGTCGATTGTGGCTGACTTGAAAACGGGTGTCACATGTGTGTTATAGTTTGTTTCATCTCGACTGGTTTGTGTGTGCGTGTGTGTGTGTGTGTGTGTGTGTGTCTGTGTGTGCGTGCTTGCGCGTGTGCATGTGTCAACATGCATGTGTTTTTCTCTACTTACATTGAGATCTGCAGTGATCTGTTCTGCCTCTCCTTTCTCTATCTCTCTCATAGAGCGCACTGGCAGCTCCTTGCGTAGTGCTTTACTGTAACACACAATACACTCACTGAAAACTACAGCACACTTTTCATAGTACCGGGGTATATATATATATATATATATATATATATATATATATATATATATATATACTGTACATATATACATATATCATCATTACAGAAATAGGCAAGGTGCAGTATGGGTAAAAAGTAAACATTTCCTTTTCATCAAGTTGTTATTACCAGCGAGACTGGAACAAAGACTGACTTTTAACTAAGATGCGTCCTGAAGGGCTACGTCCTGGAGGACTACGTCCTGGAGGGCTATGTCCTGAAGGGCTACATCCTGAGGGGCTATGTCCTGGAGAGCTATGTCCTGACTCCTGAGGGGAGCTCTTGGGGGATAGGTCCTGCAAAACACAGTCCCCAGGGGCTGTGTCATGAGGGGCTATTTCGGGATATTTCCTATGGATGTACGCACCTTTGGGGGTGTAGCTCCGTGAGTCGTTCCTCTGCACATTGCTCCAGCTCCGGGTACCGCCCCTCCTTGCCAGACCTACACAAACACACATTGCTCCAGCCCCAGACAGACAGTGACACACAGCTCCAGATACATGGTGACACATTGCTTCAGATCTAGACACATGGTGACATATTGCTCCAGACACATGGTGACACATTGCTTCAGCTCCAGACACATAGTGACACATTGCTCCAGACACACAATACAATGACACATTGCTCCAGACGCATGGTGACACATTGTTTCAGCTCCAAGCACACAATGACACATTGCTCCACACACACAGTGACTTATTCCTCCAGACACACAATGACACATTACTCCAGACACACAATGACACATTACTCCAGACACACAATGACACATTGCTCCAGACACACTGTTCCAGCACTGGCATTAAAAATAATATTACAACTAATAAAACTGCATAGCTAATGATTTATTACTTATAAAATGTAAAGTTTCATGGGTCTTACCTGAGTATGCGTAAGATTTTCTCGAGTTCTTTGACATCTTTACATTCGTTGATGTAATCAAACTCGAGATGTCGCAGTGGGATGTCATATTTTGATACCATCTCATTCTTGTAGATATCCATCGTGGTGTGTCTGTAAAAGATACAATAATTAACAGTAAAATAACAATGCAGAACGTCCCTCAGTGTTTACATTTGTAAAGCTCAGTGTTTACATTTGTAAAGCACTGAGCATTCATATCATTGTGCACAAACACGGAAAACAGAAAGAATGTTTACAATATTAGTTTAAAAAAATACCAATAATATGTGCAGCTAAAACCTGATAACTAATGATTATCATGGACATTGTTGGGATCGTACTGCAAATTGTGCAGTCATGTGCACTATAGTAGGTGCACTCTTACCCCCCCCCCCCCCCCCCTACAATGATAACCTGGGTTATGTGGCCATATCTTCATTGCATTAATGTTGTGACTTCGCTGTCTAACATAATTATACAAATCTTTCTCCCATATACTGGACGGGGCCCTCTGCAGGGCATTTAAAGTCCAACGAGAACTTGTGAGTCCACTACAGGTTACACATTTACCCCCTGTGTGGAATCTTTTACTTCCCCTGGCATAGACACCAGATAGAAGCGACCACCAGCTTTTAGTGTCTCTTCTGAAAGACACAGGCACCTGCAGGGTAAACGAAATTGCCTGAGTTTTGAAACAGCGGTGGGTGGGATTGAACCACTGTCCCCTCAATTGACAGTCCCACTAGCAACCATTTGGCTACCATGGCCAACGTTACACACAGCTTTATGCAGAGACCCGTCCACCTGTCATTTGGATGGGTAAAACCTGTTGTCGACAGGTAAAACTATGTCGTAAAAAAGTGAAGGAGCAAAAATGGTCTTTAGTCTTATAAAATAATAAATATCGTCAGTCATGCCTTAAAATTGGTGTAAATTGTGTCACAGGTGTGATTGTAGTTAATGTCAGGTCATAAAACACATTTCAAGTTTCTCAACTGGCTTGTATACATGTATGAGTGTGTTAGTCACTCAATCATGCGCCATGTGTGTACCAACAAACAATGTGACTGGCAAAAATGTTATAATAATAATATAATAAAGTTTTATTTTACAATTTTAATATGCAAATACATTTCATGTTAATTAAATAGGAAAGTGTTGAGTCGAGCAGTGATTATATACAATAAAATGAAATATGATAAATAAATATAATACTCTATTAAATGTTCTCTAAAATGCTAAATAACAAATTATTATTTTGACCTAATAAATAAATAATAGTATATCAGCTGTCCTGTAAAATTATATATTTAAAAATGATTATGTTAAGTTAATAAATAAATAAATATTATGTCTAAAATGTCACTTAAAATTATATTTAAAATTGAATGCGTTCAAATTATATTTAAAATTATCCTGCATAAGGCCCTGACGTTACAGGAAGAGTCCACTCCTTCCAGTCCTCTCAGGGGGTTAACTATAACCAATTCAAATTCAGCAGAACGCCAACACCATCCCTTCTCACCTCATAAGGTCACTTCAGAGGTCATTCTAAAGGGTTGGCTTTATAAGAGGGTGCTACTTGAGCTGTATTACTCCTATGGTTATACCAGAGTATATTCAGGGTAAAATAGATACCAATGACATCAGTCGATACACGCCGTCGATTTTTAAGACCTTCATGTCTAAACACAGGGTTATCTGTAGTATATTTCTGACTGTGTGATACACGCTGTCAGTGCCGAGACGTTGCATCCCGTCTATTACCGTTGTTCTTATATTTGTTTAGTTAAAGAGTATTTTTGGTAGTCTCTTAGATTTGTATTGGTAGGGTGTTGACCGAATGAATTGTGAAAACTATATGCATTGTCTTATTATCAGAATGTCTGCGTGAGTGAACGTGTGCCTGTATCCGCCATTAGACGCCTCCGTACCGACCGATCACACCAAATGCTACAAGTAAACGTAAAAGACAAACAAAGTTAACTTTTACGTGGCATACACCTAATAGAGTTAATATAAAGTAACAATTTCCACATATACTCAATTTTTTAACGCCAGCGGTTTACCAGAAAAATATTTTTTAACACCCAGCCATCCAAATTCTATGCGCTTCCCCATCTTAGACGAAGAATGACGTCACGACGGTGATCGAGGCGCTCTCCACGTAGATTCCCTGCATAGGGTTTGGCTGTTGTCATGAAATGGCTGCAACTCGGCAACCCGTGTAACATGCTGATGACGGTAAATATAAAGTTGTCTATTATTGTTATCGCTGAAATCAACCCATCAACTGATGATACATGTCTACATCAAAGCATTTCTCCTCAAATGGACAGAGCAAAGTGTCAAACAGTACGCCCGCAAATCACCAACGTGAATCCATTGCTTCAATACTACCGGTTGTTTCAACTATTATTGCAACCGTATGCCGAACACGAAGGCATAATTACTAAAGTTTACCATAGATTTAACCACAGATTTAGATATACGTCTATAAGCAGCTGCTAGATGTCACGCCAACTGAACGAACTGTCGAAGACTCAAAGTTGTTGACCCTTAACAACGTCGCCGGAAGTTGACCGAGATATAGAATGCCGCGCGCTGAATGGCCAAGCCAATTTAACCCTTCACCTATGGCGACGTCTAGACCATCGTGGATTTCGTTAGAATTTTAGCTTTAAAGTCACATTCTGAGTAAACCGCTGACGTTAAAAAATTGAGTATATATGGAAATTGTTACTTTGTATAAACTCTATTAGGTGTATGACACAAAGCCGTAGCCTTTTTTTTGTCCTTTAAGGCGCGTTAATAATTTCAAAATTGTCAGGTAAACTCTCTGCATGGAATAGAAAGGCATGAAAAATATCACTGTTAATTGGCAAATTTAGTTGAAGTGCATGTCAATATATGTGATCTGTCTTTGGTGCCAAGAGTATCTGCATGTATATACCTGACTGGAAGATGTACTGTGGACACAACACACCAATGCGTATGTTGACTCATTTGATTGAATTACTAAAATTATTAGAATGGTCGAGTTTAGTTGCATGTACGTATTACTTGATTGTTGATAAATTATAATGCTTATAGAATATAGTTAGTGGTAGATAATTCCACAATTTTTTTGTTTTACAAACAGCAGTGTATTCAGTAAGAAATGGACGCTGAAATAATGCATCCCGCGATCTTATTTCCGCATGGAAACGTCTAGAAACAACGTAATCCTAGGTTGAGCAGCATGCCAAAGTCATGAAGGCAAACCACGGCACATGGTCACTGATGGTGTGCCAGGCCCAGCTCATGCCGGTCTGTGCGTGTACGAACTTGGATGTCGGATCGCAACTATTGTATTCCTTAAATTTCGAAATTTAACTTTCATACTTGGTACCGATGTTGACACTACCCGAGGATTTTTTTTATTCCAAGTCAAGAATGGATACATACTTGCGAACACCTAATTAGCTCGTTGTTTTCAGCGTCCACTTTCTTGGCAACGTCCGTAAACTATGCGCATAGCACATCTGCGCAGACGTACACTGCCGTGTTTAGCTATGGTGTCAGACCACAATTTTGTAATAGCAAGCCATCCATGGAGATAATACATCATCAATAAAAAAAATGGTGAAGACAGCAGGCATGGATAGTCTATATGACATCGTCAGGTGTCGACGACGGACACTACCTGGATATATTCTAATATTATCAAGAGATCTGATAGCACATAATTATTGCAATGGACTGGAGTGGGTGCCTGAGGCTGAACGCTGAAAGGTGGCAGTAGCTGAGTAGGAAGAGAAGACCGACGCAATGCATACAGGCAGGAATGAAGATCAACTGGAATTATGCCAATGACATTGCGAAAGTTTGCTCCTCCGAAAAAAATAGGAGGATCTAAGTACAAGTAACATAAGTCGACGAGAGTTAATCAGGAAGTAAATATGCCTAAGGTGAAATAATAATGTGTCCCCGACGGCTACGAGTGCGCCACCTTGCGGTGGCTAGGTAAACGAATCTAATAAATGATATCCCAGTGATGGCAAATTTTTCGAAGGCTAACGCCAAACTTGAGAATTGTTCTTTAGCGTTCACCCTGCCCATAGCTTGCCAGATATGTCTTGGAAAGGTAAATATAACAGACAAACGTGAGCGGTGTAAGCAAACCAGGCTGATCAAATGGTGCAAGTTTCGCGTATTGGGTTGGGCGATAATAAGGATTTTTCTATTGACAACATTAAGACAGATAGTAGACGGGGATAGCCGTAGTTGTGCACGGATAGGGTATCCCACAGACACCGTCTATTCAATTGTTTGGCAAGATTAGCCAGCTACGAGTTCGGCATATGCCTTCAAACGAGCCGATGGTATAACACTCACGACTGTCTGTGATTACTGACACCGACAGCCACAGGACATGCAGGCCTATGGACGTTATGTCCCAAGTCACATATGTCCTAGACGATATGTCCTAAATTTATTATTAAATTTTTATGTTATTTTTTAACTTTAGTCTTAACATAAATCTGTTGATATATTAACACTAATGCTGGCACTCTTTGTAGAACACTTGAAGTCCATTGCATATTTTAACTGTTACTTAGCATCTTGTTTTTGGGACATATCGTCCACAATATTTGGGACATAAGTGACTTGGGACATAAGCGACTTGGGACATAAGGTCTATAACTCGACATGCACAACCGGTTAATCTTCCAGTTAACTGGCCTAAATTATTAGGGCCTTTTCAAAATGTTTGTGTAACCTTTCTTCAGTGTGTATCACTATGTGTTCGGAATGTCATTCTATATCATATCTGGTACAAAGAAGTCAGATATATTTTGTTTATTGTGTTTTAGAGCAATTTAATGCCGTCGAGCCATCAAGACTCAAGTAAATAAGCTGATGTCACAGGGCGTGAGCTGTTAGCGCACCCCAGATGCATAGTGACCGCAAAGGCGATGTCATGCGATTTGCGAATATGTCCCCAAAATTACATCATTCATTTTTATTCTGCATAATGCAGATTTATTTGTTTTAAGCTTAAATTAATAAACAAATATTGCTAATTATTTTATTTCAACTTCGCAATGCACATGCAAGACATTGCCTTTGCGGCTGTGATGCATCTGGCATACACCAACTGCTCGCACCCTGTGACATCGACTTAATTACGTCGACTCGATGGCATTAAATTACTCTCTAAAACACCAAAACAATTATATCTGACTTCTTTGTACCAGAAATGATGTAGAATGACATTCCAAACACTTGTAAACACATCAAAAAAGTTTGTAAAACCGTTTTGAAAAGGCCCTAACAATTTAGGCCGGTTAACTGGAAGGTTACCCACAGCCAACTGTGCCACAGGCATTCTTTTTCACTTCTGCAATATGCTTGTGGAATCAGATCCCTGAAATAACACCCTCTCTGTCAGTTCCCCACAAACCTTCAAAACTACCATTGAGACCTGGGTACGAATCCCAGGCTCACACTAGGATTACCTGTAGCAGGCACCAACCACGGTGGATAGTTCTGTCTTCTTCCTGCTATGTCTGTCGTCAGTTCTCTTCTCACCGTGTGCTCCTTGTCCCTTCTCATAACAGGCCCAGACCATATCTGATGTCTCTGTTATCTTTTTGCGTCCATATGTTACTCTGGTTGTTCGTCTAATATATTTGTTTCTGATCAGATCTTTCTTTGTTACTCCACACATCCATCTCAACATCTACATCTCATTTGTCTTTATCCTTGTTCTTGTCCTGTTATTATTGGCCAGGTCCCTGCTCCATACAGCTATGCGGTCTGACTGCTGTGTTTATGGGTCTTCAACATCACTAGCATCTTCCTACTGCATTCCTTCCAGTTGCCCCAAGCTGCACTCGCTCTCTGCTTCACCTCTGTTTCCATGCCTCCTTTCTCGTCCCTCACTCACCCTAGATATCTGAAGGGTGTCACTTTTTCCAGCTCGTCTCCTACAGTAAGTATTTTGTCTCTTCACTTCTTTCAAACTGAAGTCCATCAACTGGGTTTTTGGTCAATTGTCCGTTATTCGTCTTTCTTCCAGTGTGTTCCTCCATGTCACCAGGTACCCTGTCATCAAGTGTCATGTCAACCCCCTTTCTACCACACAGCACAATGTCATCTGCAAACATCATTGATATTCTTGTGCATCTTGTGTCACCTGTGTCAACTTGTCAAGGCATCCATCAATCAGTGTCTCCTCAGTCCAGGGTTGGCATTGATTTAATCAAATTGATTAAATCATTGATTAAATCATTGATATAATCAACTTGAAAAAATCAAGACATTGATTTTTTCGATTTTTTCAGATTATCTTAAATTTATACTTACGTTACATGGGTACTACCAGTTGATTTAACAGTATTTATTTTAAAATAAAGTTTAAATTTGTACATAACAACTTTGCTTTAATACTTTAGAAATGCTAAGAATGAAATGTTCAGCCTATTGGGTATATGATATTCCACTTTTATTTATTTTCCGAATTACATATTATTTCTTATGATTGTCAAGAATGTTGAAAAAATCAAATAAATCGATTTAATTGAAAACATCCGATTTATTTGAAAAAATCATGATTTTTTCCAACCCTCACACAGCTATTGGTGTGTTGTAGGTCAAACAGCCCGTGGTGTGTCCGAACCAACACGTCTTCTGCCACGGCTGCATGGACGTGTGGCTCAAACGCAACCAGAAGTGTCCGGCCTGTCGCATCCCCATCTCACAAGAGAACCCCTGTCGACCCATCATTGGTACTGACTCTATAGTGCGTGCGTGCGTGCGTGCGTGCGTGCGTGCGTGCGTGCGTGCGTGCGTGCGTGCGTGCGTGCGCGCACTCATGAGTATGCATGTTTTACTCCAACAGTGCATACACATTATGCAACAGACAATCAGGGATGTAAACAATCTTAGTTAATTGTCACTGTGACAGATTAAGATGTGCAGGACCTGCCATTTAGTAGTATTTGTATACACCATATATATATATATATATATATATATATATACACACATATATATATATATATATATATATACATATACATATACATATACATATAAATAATATATAATAAAAATGTGTATATACACATGTATTGTATATATTATAATATATATTTAAATATATATACGTATTTACTAATATATAATGTATGCATTATAATTAATAATTGAATAAAACATCTATATCACTTATATACAAAAATCATTAATCCTAACGATGAGTCGGGCCAGGCAAGAGTTGTCCTTGGACCGTGGGTGTCGCTGAACGTTTAGAATGGGAATGCAATCCCAAAGAAAGATTTCTTAAGTGTTTTTGAAAGATGGCTATAGTTTCAGATGATATTGTAGTACATTTGTAGTAGTGGGTGATTCTTAGTAGGGAATTGATGATTCTAGGACAGATGTTGAGTGAACGCCAATATTGAGTGAATTATAAATCTGTATATTGTTGGCCAGTTGACCGTGTGTCGTTCTGTCAGGTGGTGTGAATGTCCAGCCTGAGAATGACCAGTCCTTCAGCAGTCGGGAGTTGCGCCGGGCTCGGACAGAACTGCTCTTCAAAGAGTACGAGGTCAGTGGCTGGATTATACAGACATCAAATGACACCTTGGTGAACAAAATACGGCAGAGTTATTTGAATTAAGTTATTAGAGTTATTTTGGTTGAGTGCAGATGGAGATGTGTGACTGAACACGTGGCTGCAAACACAAGTAACGTTTTAGATCATTTGTTTCAACATCTAATGATCTGTTGGCACATAAGGCAGTGACAGAAAGATTCTTGGACAAATTGTAAATAGAGCATATATATACATATATATAATATATTAATATATATAATATATATATATTTAAATATATATTTATATACATATACAGTTGCACTGTATATATACACGGGTATATGTATATATATATATATATATATATATATATATATATATGACAAATTATAGGCAATGGGGGTTGAATATCAGAAATTGTCCTAGCAAAAATCAGTTATGAAAGACAAACGTAGTCCAAGTGTTTCAAACTCATGCCAGCTGGAAGGTGACTGGTGATTATAAAGTAAAGATGAGCTGAATGAGGAGTTACTTTGTATTAGTCGCCATAACAACCATTAACTCTTTGTGCTGGTGGCCATAGCAACCATTAATTTGTTGTGATGGTGGCCATAGCCTCCATTAACTTGTTGTGCTGGTGGCCATAGCAACCATTAACTCGTGAGGTAATGTTTATGTTGCATCATGGGATGTTTGCTCCAGTTTTGGTTATTTTTTATTCTGACATCAAAGCGCCTTCGTCTTTAACTTAAGTTCCAGCCAGTGATATCAGTGTTGATCTTGTGCAGTGGTTTTCAACATTTGTCTGTGTAAACCAGTGATGGCAATATTTATCAAACTTAAAGGCAAATGTAAAACAACAGGTTTACAAAACTGCAATTCATTTCATTCACATTTGTTTTCAAAATCATATGAGACTTAACAGTTTTCACTTCAACAGTTTTACACTAGAAACTACATCTTAAATATTTTCTGTTCATTTGTCCAGACTGAAATAGAGAGACTGGAGAATGAGATGCTTGTTTGTCGTCATGACAACGAACAGCTCCGACATCAAGTGCAAGGTCAACTGGACACCAGGTCATGTGACTCGAGCAGTAAGACAGCGCCCTCTGGCGGCCACGAGGTGGCCATGTTGGGCGTTCTGACCACGAAGCCACAAGAGGCGGCAGCTCAGTCGGAGAAAATGAAAGCAGAACTGAAGAAACTGAAACAGGTGATTTGAGAGTTGTGTGGTCAAGCCGTGTCCTCTGGTACGCTGCTCTATGGTCATCTACACCAGTAAGCAACATGTGGACGTAATTGCTTTCAAAGACGGTATGTTCTTGGGTGCACAGCAAAATTCTTTTAGAATATTGTGTAACAGCAACTTTCGAAACACTGATAAGACTAATGTGATCCTTGCGTGCCAGTCTTTGTAACCTTGCGGGGACCACCTTGCAAAACTCTGAACAGTCACTAATATCACTGCTGGCAATTTCTGGTGGATTTAGGAAGTAGACGTACCAGGTAGTTATCTGACTGACTACACAGTGTCATTCATTGAATCTAGACTGTAGTAGAGAGGGTAATTATATTGAGACTTCCTGAAGACAAGGGCTTCATCTTGGACCTAGGGCGTGGGTCACTTGTCTCTGACTCTCTGTGCTGTTATAACAAAGTCGGTCACATATTTGATCTTCCACTTGTCTTTGGGATTAGTAAAATACATTTCAGACAGGGAGTAATTTCACTGACTATGTCGTGAACAGGAAAAACAATAGGCACAATAAACATCTTCAAAAATCATATATAAATATATATGTATATATAATATATATAATATTGTTGTTTAGCTAACTTCCAAACAACACGTAAATCTGTGAGTGGTAGTGAATGTAATCACTCATGACTTGTGAGAACACAGTGTCTCTCTGACAACTCCCTTGGCAGTGGCAGCGATGACAAAATGGCTGCTCCCTTTGTTGTAGGCAAGTAGCTCTCTAGCGGAGGAGAACGAGAACTTGAGACGAGAGAATCAGCGCCTGCGTCTAGAGCTGACTGGTCGCTCCCCTCGCAAGTGAGTGACGAGTCGTCTACTTGTGCCGTGTATACAAACCTACACGTGTCATAGTTTGCACCTGGAGGGTTTCAGGATGAGATGTGATAAACACATTTTTATTTTTAACCTTGCCCGACCCAGGAGTGTTGACACTTACACCATCTAATATGTGGGGTGAAGGGACTGTTTGGTGGAATTTTTTAAGTAGTTTTTTTGGGGGTGGTGGGTGGAAAGAGAAGAAGTACAATTTGTGTTCTTCATATATATATTGTCAGCTGTCTGTTTGTTTTGTGTGATAAACCAGTTGCGATTCACTGACATATTATGTTCTAAACATTCATTTCATTGGATAGAATTGTGACCCTTTCTGTATATGTTTTGTAATTAGTTTAGCAGTTTTGTCACTTGGAGACATAGACACATGTCACTGTAACACTGCAGTTTATTGGCCTGTCCAGTGTGTTTGGATGGTGGGTGGGTGTCATCGACCGGTGACTTTTTTATTGCACATTTTTATGTATTTACAAATATTTACAAACCCCCTAAATAAAAAATGCACAACTACCCCCTGGTATGTAAGCATAGTGAATGTAAGTAGATTTTTCACAAAACAAATGTGACACAAAAAATGTAACTGGTTTGAATCTTCATACTATTGTGACAATGTACATTTAATTTTTACCTTACAACATACTTAGTGCAGTATTTATATACTATGTTGTTTACTTATCTACCTTACAACATACATAGTGTAGTATTTATATACTATGTTGTTTACTTATCTACCTTACAACATACATAGTGCAGTATTCATATACTATGTTGTTTACTTATCTACCTTACAACATACATAGTGTAGTATTTATATACTATGTTGTTTACTTATCTACCTTACAACATACATAGTGCAGTATTCATATACTATGTTGTTTACTTATCTACCTTACAACATACATAGTGTAGTATTTATATACTATGTTGTTTACTTATCTACCTTACAACATACATAGTGCAGTATTTATATACTATGTTGTTTACTTATCTACCTTACAACATACATAGTGTAGTATTTATATACTATGTTGTTTACTTATCTACATTACAACATACATAGTGCAGTATTTATATACTATGTTGTTTACTTATCTACCTTACAACATACTTAGTATAGTATTTATATACTATGTTGTTTACTTACCTACCTTACAACATACATAGTGCAGTATTCATATACTATGCTGTTTACTTATCTACCTTACAACATACTTAGTGTAGTATTTATATACTATGTTGTTTACTTATCTACCTTACAACATACTTAGTGCAGTATTTATATACTATATTGTTTACTTATCTACCTTACAACATACATAGTGCAGTATTTATATACTATGCTGTTTACTTATCTACCTTACAACATACTTAGTGCAGTATTTATATACTATGTTGTTTACTTATCTACCTTACAACATACATAGTGCAGTATTCATATACTATGCTGTTTACTTATCTACCTTACAACATACATAGTGCAGTATTTATATACTATGTTGTTTACTTATCTACCTTACAACATACTTAGTGTAGTATTTATATACTATGTTGTTTACTTATCTACCTTACAACATACATAGTGCAGTATTCATATACTATGTTGTTTACTTATCTACCTTACAACATACATAGTGCAGTATTTATATACTATGCTGTTTACTTATCTACCTTACAACATACTTAGTATAGTATTTATATACTATGTTGTTTACTTATCTACCTTACAACATACGTAGTGCAGTATTTATATACTATGTTGTTTACTTATCTACCTTACAACATACTTAGTGTAGTATTTATATACTATGTTGTTTACTTATCTACCTTACAACATACTTAGTGTAGTATTTATATACTATGTTGTTTACTTATCTACCTTACAACATACATAGTGCAGTATTCATATACTATGTTGTTTACTTATCTACCTTACAACATACTTAGTATAGTATTTATATACTATGTTGTTTACTTATCTACCTTACAACATACGTAGTGCAGTATTTATATACTATGTTGTTTACTTATCTACCTTACAACATACTTAGTATAGTATTTATATACTATGTTGTTTACTTACCTACCTTACAACATACGTAGTGCAGTATTTATATACTATGTTGTTTACTTATCTACCTTACAACATACATAGTGTAGTATTTATATACTATGTTGTTTACTTATCTACCTTACAACATACATAGTGCAGTATTTATATACTATGTTGTTTACTTATCTACCTTACAACATACATAGTGTAGTATTTATATACTATGTTGTTTACTTATCTACATTACAACATACATAGTGCAGTATTTATATACTATGTTGTTTACTTATCTACCTTACAACATACTTAGTATAGTATTTATATACTATGTTGTTTACTTACCTACCTTACAACATACATAGTGCAGTATTCATATACTATGCTGTTTACTTATCTACCTTACAACATACTTAGTGTAGTATTTATATACTATGTTGTTTACTTATCTACCTTACAACATACTTAGTGCAGTATTTATATACTATATTGTTTACTTATCTACCTTACAACATACATAGTGCAGTATTTATATACTATGCTGTTTACTTATCTACCTTACAACATACTTAGTGTAGTATTTATATACTATGTTGTTTACTTATCTACCTTACAACATACATAGTGCAGTATTCATATACTATGCTGTTTACTTATCTACCTTACAACATACATAGTGCAGTATTTATATACTATGTTGTTTACTTATCTACCTTACAACATACTTAGTGTAGTATTTATATACTATGTTGTTTACTTATCTACCTTACAACATACATAGTGCAGTATTCATATACTATGTTGTTTACTTATCTACCTTACAACATACATAGTGCAGTATTTATATACTATGCTGTTTACTTATCTACCTTACAACATACTTAGTATAGTATTTATATACTATGTTGTTTACTTATCTACCTTACAACATACGTAGTGCAGTATTTATATACTATGTTGTTTACTTATCTACCTTACAACATACTTAGTGTAGTATTTATATACTATGTTGTTTACTTATCTACCTTACAACATACTTAGTGTAGTATTTATATACTATGTTGTTTACTTATCTACCTTACAACATACATAGTGCAGTATTCATATACTATGTTGTTTACTTATCTACCTTACAACATACTTAGTATAGTATTTATATACTATGTTGTTTACTTATCTACCTTACAACATACGTAGTGCAGTATTTATATACTATGTTGTTTACTTATCTACCTTACAACATACATAGTGTAGTATTTATATACTATGTTGTTTACTTATCTACCTTACAACATACTTAGTATAGTATTTATATACTATGTTGTTTACTTATCTACCTTACAACATATTTAGTGTAGTATTTATATACTATGTTGTTTACTTATCTACCTTACAACATACATAGTGCAGTATTTATATACTATGTTGTTTACTTATCTACCTTACAACATACTTAGTGTAGTATTTATATACTATGTTGTTTACTTATCTACCTTACAACATACTTAGTGTAGTATTTATATACTATGTTGTTTACTTATCTACCTTACAACATACTTAGTATAGTATTTATATACTATGTTGTTTACTTATCTACCTTACAACATACTTAGTGCAGTATTTATATACTATGTTGTTTACTTATCTACCTTACAACATACTTAGTGTAGTATTTATATACTATGTTGTTTACTTATCTACCTTACAACATACTTAGTGTAGTATTTATATACTATGTTGTTTACTTATCTACCTTACAACATACATAGTGTAGTATTTATATACTATGTTGTTTACTTATCTACCTTACAACATACTTAGTATAGTATTTATATACTATGTTGTTTACTTATCTACCTTACAACATACTTAGTGCAGTATTTATATACTATATTGTTTACTTATCTACCTTACAACATACATAGTGCAGTATTTATATACTATGCTGTTTACTTATCTACCTTACAACATACTTAGTGTAGTATTTATATACTATGTTGTTTACTTATCTACCTTACAACATACATAGTGCAGTATTCATATACTATGCTGTTTACTTATCTACCTTACAACATACATAGTGCAGTATTTATATACTATGTTGTTTACTTATCTACCTTACAACATACTTAGTGTAGTATTTATATACTATGTTGTTTACTTATCTACCTTACAACATACATAGTGCAGTATTCATATACTATGTTGTTTACTTATCTACCTTACAACATACATAGTGCAGTATTTATATACTATGCTGTTTACTTATCTACCTTACAACATACTTAGTATAGTATTTATATACTATGTTGTTTACTTATCTACCTTACAACATACGTAGTGCAGTATTTATATACTATGTTGTTTACTTATCTACCTTACAACATACTTAGTGTAGTATTTATATACTATGTTGTTTACTTATCTACCTTACAACATACTTAGTGTAGTATTTATATACTATGTTGTTTACTTATCTACCTTACAACATACATAGTGCAGTATTCATATACTATGTTGTTTACTTATCTACCTTACAACATACTTAGTATAGTATTTATATACTATGTTGTTTACTTATCTACCTTACAACATACGTAGTGCAGTATTTATATACTATGTTGTTTACTTATCTACCTTACAACATACGTAGTGCAGTATTTATATACTATGTTGTTTACTTATCTACCTTACAACATACTTAGTGTAGTATTTATATACTATGTTGTTTACTTATCTACCTTACAACATACATAGTGCAGTATTTATATACTATGTTGTTTACTTATCTACCTTACAACATACTTAGTGTAGTATTTATATACTATGCTGTTTACTTATCTACCTTACAACATACTTAGTGTAGTATTTATATACTATGCTGTTTACTTATCTACCTTACAACATACATAGTGCAGTATTCATATACTATGCTGTTTACTTATCTACCTTACAACATACTTAGTGTAGTATTTATATACTATGTTGTTTACTTATCTACCTTACAACATACATAGTGCAGTATTTATATACTATGTTGTTTACTTATCTACCTTACAACATACATAGTGTAGTATTTATATACTATGTTGTTTACTTATCTACCTTACAACATACATAGTGCAGTATTTATATACTATGTTGTTTACTTATCTACCTTACAACATACATAGTGCAGTATTTATATACTATGTTGTTTACTTACATACCTTACAACATACTTAGTGTAGTATTCATATACTATGTTGTTTACTTATCTACCTTACAACATACATAGTGTAGTATTCATATACTATGCTGTTTACTTATCTACCTTACAACATACATAGTGTAGTATTTATATACTATGTTGTTTACTTATCTACCTTACAACATACTTAGTGTAGTATTTATATACTATGCTGTTTACTTATCTACCTTACAACATACATAGTGTAGTATTCATATACTATGCTGTTTACTTATCTACCTTACAACATACATAGTGTAGTATTTATATACTATGTTGTTTACTTATCTACCTTACAACATACATAGTGTAGTATTTATATACTATGTTGTTTACTTATCTACCTTACAACATACATAGTGCAGTATTCATATACTATGCTGTTTACTTATCTACCTTACAACATACTTAGTGTAGTATTTATATACTATGTTGTTTACTTATCTACCTTACAACATACATAGTGCAGTATTTATATACTATGTTGTTTACTTATCTACCTTACAACATACATAGTGCAGTATTTATATACTATGTTGTTTACTTATCTACCTTACAACATACATAGTGCAGTATTTATATACTATGTTGTTTACTTATCTACCTTACAACATACATAGTGCAGTATTTATATACTATGTTGTTTACTTATCTACCTTACAACATACATAGTGTAGTATTTATATACTATGTTGTTTACTTATCTACCTTACAACATACATAGTGTAGTATTTATATACTATGTTGTTTACTTATCTACCTTACAATATACATAGTGCAGTATTTATATACTATGTTGTTTACTTATCTACCTTACAACATACATAGTGCAGTATTTATATACTATGTTGTTTACTTATCTACCTTACAACATACATAGTGCAGTATTTATATACTATGTTGTTTACTTATCTACCTTACAACATACATAGTGCAGTATTTATATACTATGTTGTTTACTTATCTACCTTACAACATACTTAGTGTAGTATTTATATACTATGTTGTTTACTTATCTACCTTACAACATACATAGTGTAGTATTTATATACTATGTTGTTTACTTATCTACCTTACAACATACTTAGTATAGTATTTATATACTATGTTGTTTACTTATCTACCTTACAACATACTTAGTGTAGTATTTATATACTATGTTGTTTACTTATCTACCTTACAACATACTTAGTGTAGTATTTATATACTATGTTGTTTACTTATCTACCTTACAACATACATAGTGTAGTATTTATATACTATGTTGTTTACTTATCTACCTTACAACATACATAGTGCAGTATTTATATACTATGTTGTTTACAACATACTTAGTGTAGTGTTTATAAACTAGGTTGTTTACTTCTTCTACTGGGTGTTTTAGTTAACATTGTTCTCATGTTTCCAGATACGGTCGCTACACGGTGGCGACGCTGGAGTCAAAGGTTGAGTCATATGAAAAAGAGGCTCGGCAACTACAAAAAGCTCTGGAGCGAAGTGACTCATACATAGAGGAGCTACAGAGAGACTTGTCTCAGGCGAAGAAATCACAGACGCTGGGGGTACAAAATGGAGGCAGAAAACCAGTTGAGACTGGAACATCAGCGTCTGTTAGAAAGACGCGTCACTGCGACTTCGACGAGACCGATGACACTGTTGACGTGTCACTGGTGTCACCACAAAAAACAAACTCGGGGAGACACATGCAAGCCACACGCACCGACGAATCGTCGTTCCAGTTGGAGATGCCGAGTCCTGTTTCTCCAGACCTTGTAAAACAGTGCTTTGGTGACCGAGAGGAAGGGTCAAGGTCATGCAAGAAGAGGTTAGAGTTCATGCTCGACGGGCCGAGCAGTGGCGAACCGTTTATGAGCAAATTCTCAAAACTTGACACGGCTGATATTTCTGTCCTGAGTCTTGGGAGTCCGCCTGTGGACAGGGGGCGCTCCAGTGCGGTGAAACGGGATTTGTTCGCAGTGCCGAGTTGTGACACAACGATGGACACGCTCGAGCCAACAATGAACGAATCTGACCTGTGTTTGAACTCCGACCTCAGCGACTGTATGAAGTTACTGGATGCAGCGGAGAAGAATGTCGAACAGCGCCGCAGCAGCGAGGTGCTCAGCCAATCAGCAAGCAGCAAACACACCGTGTGGCGATGATGACTTCAGGGATTTTGTTTCTGAAATCCATATTTTCCCGTCTCCACTGTGACATTTTTTATACTGAAAAAATATTTTTACTAGAAAGAACAATTTTACATTAGTTAGTCGGCGTAGTGTGCTGTGTGTCATATTGCAAAATGTTCCTACATTGTGAACAAAATCCAGGAATCAACAATGAATGTTACAAGTTCCTTGTTACACTGTTATAGATGACAAATCTTATAATCATGTCATGGTAAGTAATAGTTTATTATGGTTTGTTTAGAAAAACTACAATTAAGTGGCAATATAGAGCCACACAAGTGTCACCCGTCACCATACTGGCTTTGTGCTATTCTCATTCACGATCCGGTCCCTAGCAACTCAAACAAACTAGTTATGTACTTTTTCACATACAGGCGTTACCATCACAGCCTCCAGTGTCAGTTCTATAGGTTTCTACTCAAACAAACACCCATGTAGAAGGTTATTGCGCAGATGAGTTGTTATTTTTAAATTGTCTGTGTATTGCAGTAGCTGTAACTGTGAATCTGCTCACAGACACCAAGATGGGACTGGTTGAGTGTCTCTCGTTAGTATGGCTAAAACAGACATGAAACAAAAATCACTTACTGTAACTCATTTTATGGCTCTGCATGAGCTGTCAGATGTTTATATTATTATTTATTATTATTATTATATATTTTTGAACTACCCAAAGCAGTAGTGATGTCAGGGTTGATATAGATTTGTTTAGATAGTTTCATGTGTTTTTGATACAAAATGTTGAATCAAGATATGAACTATGAGTGAGTGCTTAGTTTTATATACCTTCATAAAACATTGTTGAAGTCCCAAATTTGAACTTACCCATGTGAGTGACGAAGCCATTCTGTGTTGGACTGCGATGGACGATGCGATTCTGTGTTGGTACACAAGGAGTCTCAGGAAGTGTGTAGATTTAACACACTACATTGTACATCAATGTGTAGTTTCAGGCAGATGTGTACTTTCAACAGAAAACATTGTTGTGCTCCAATTGTGGATGATTACAATTTTACCTCATGTATATTAATTAATATATATTATTCTATGAACCATATTGTCAGTTTAAATCGATAAACTCAATCTATTGAGTAAACTATTGTTAGAAAATAAATATGGTAATAAAGTGAAGTGTTGTTACTGTACAAAAATGGTTGGTATATCATTTTACTGAGCAACTATTTTAATTTATACAATTTAATGGTGTCTAAAATTAACTCATTAAGCACCAATTTTATTTTATTGAGTACAATTTTATTGAACACAAATTTTTTATTTACAATTTAATTAAATGGTGGGTGTACAATTTTATTGAACACCAATTTATTTCAACACTACATGCAAAATAAATCTAAACGTAATAAGCATTTTTACTTGAAACCTAGGTAATGAAATATAGCCAAAGCTTGTATTCTATAATACAATACAATGCACATGCAACAATGGTAACTTCTATTGTGCCTAAATCATTGGACATCACGCTCAGAGGCACAGCAATGCAAGAGAAGTTGTCGATTTCAGTGTCAATAAACAATTCCAGTTGTCAAATGACTGATTGATACACCAGGCAGCTATGATGGTAGGCAAGGTTGTTAAGATATGTTTTTAAGTATATAGATAAACAGATTAAAACATGTGCAAACTGCATATAAAACACAAAGAACCATTTTTCAAAGGCTGCAAAAATCTATTTTACTAACAATCTGCCTCTCTCTGTCCAAGATGCATAACAACAACGAACACATCATTTTAGTCACAAATATTGATCCCGTATTTAACAGGGACATTGCAACATTCTTTATTCCTTTGAAAACACCA
This sequence comes from Oasisia sp. SBJ-2009, assembly GCA_964017155.1. NCBI lineage: Eukaryota > Metazoa > Annelida > Polychaeta > Sabellida > Siboglinidae > Oasisia > Oasisia sp. SBJ-2009. The sequence goes on from OZ024867.1 coordinate 39,931,694, forward strand.
ACTACAATTTGCATAGATGAGCCTGCCACCTAGGAAGCATATATACAACAGATATATATATATATAATGCACAAATAAAATAATATCGAAAGCCTCCTGAAGAAACAACAATAACAATTTACATGTAAAGTATTCAAGAGAGTGGTGCGATGGTAGGATATATTATTAGCGTCCACTTGGAATTAAAAAAGTTAAGAATACAAATAGCATAACCTCAACACCAAACACAAAATGCTCTTTCCATACATTTTCACCGGCAACGTGTGGTTAGTTGTTAATATAATAAGCCAGTTTCAATTCACTGACATGTAATGTGTTATAACCATTGTTTTCATTAGAAAGACCTGGAGCCTAGTTTATATCCCAACTCTGTTGGGCTGGCCACTGGATCAGAATGTCGGACAACTGTCTCCCCGACAAGTACTTTTGGTACAACTAACACACGCTACGAGAACACAGGGTGGACAGAGAAAACGATTCATAGACACTGCTAAACAGTATATGAAGCATAGTTAACCACCACATGGCAGTGAGCTCAAACTGATTCACATAAACACAGTAATATATCGGCTTGTGGTGCAGATAACATCCACATTATGCATGGATTTGCAACATAACATAGCAGAGCAGAACTTATGGGAAATTAAGATGTTTCGATACAGCACATCTCAAATGAACATAAACTTACAAAGAATCCCTTTAATGAAACACCCTAAGGCATGCACCCAAAAACCTGCACTGTTAAACGTCCCTAGTGTCAAGGTCACAACCTGTAGTGGCACTCAAAAGATGGCGACACTGCAGTGAACAATTCCCCAACGCGACGGATATAGATAACAAAGAATTTCCCATCCATATAATATACATATGTACTTTTTAGTCACACAGTCACCTATAGAAGTTATACAATACTTCAACAGAGCAAGTAATAATTTTTCACATTTGTTGATCCCCAATACCTGTATAAAAGAATTAAGTATACATGCTTTACAGGTGACCCCTTAATGCAACCATTGTTTCTAATATTACATTTAAATTAGGGACATCTGTACACCTCTATAGCCATGCACTGTGTCCACTACAGTCACACTGACCAGTGACCAGAGTTGACCAGTAGTCTTGTCCGTCTTGGACTAGCAGGTGGACACATGGTTGTGTGTGGCAGACTCCACCTGCTAGCACCGGTTCATGTTATTTGGATACACAACTCTCAGCTAATGTCCTCATAAAGGTCCAGGGATCAGTCATTATTTCCATCCAGCAATGTAAATCACCGTTTCTCCAGTGCCCTCAAGAAGGCCGAATTCACCCTACAATGAAACAGAAGTTAGCAGACAGGTCCATATAGCTGGGGTGGATTTATTGAAGAACACAGTAACATTGAAACAACAGGCGACTGCGTGGACCGCCCACCTGACAGAGGTATCAGAATCCAGTCAACACTCAACTATACCATGTCACTGGTGGACTCAAAGTGTAGTTTCAAAGTGGGACATTCTAGTGACGTCTGACAGTGTCTGGCGGCTGCCACATTGAGACGTGTCCTTGTTGTTTGACCAATAAGAACAAAAACAGGGTTGCCACTCATGGAAGCTTTCAAAATTCCCTGACTTTTCCCTGACTCAAAATTTCATTTTCCCTGACCATGCTGGCTGAGTAATCATGGAAATGTATGCCCGATGTACATATAATTAGCAATTAACTTACAAAATGTAATCAGTGTTCGATGCCCACTCAGATTGCCTAGTTCAATTCCTATACCACTCAAACCTATGTGTATGTTAAAGTTGCCAAAAGAACAGTTATGGCATTATTACAACAGCCAACTGTAGATCATATCATTTGTATGGTATCCACATTTTTAACAGCATATGTTTGTGATATCAACATTGTTTCACGGGATCGTTAAGCGTAATGAATTCGAGTTCACGGCGTTACGCATATGACATAAGAAAGTCGGTATACCAGAAAGTCAAATTTCCCTGACTTTCAAGGGATTTTCTTGTATTTCCCCGACTTTTCTCAAAATCTCAAATTTCCCTGACCCAGCACAAAATTCCCTGACTTTTCCCTGACCTTGAATTTCCCCGACTTTTCCCTGACCAGTCGCAACCCTGAAAAAGCTTCTCTGGCATGTATGCCTTTTACTGAAATTTTACTGTTTTCTTCAACAAACCCACCCCAGCTGTATAAATTCACCAACAGACTGCTTGCCATGGTTACTATCGCAGCCGGACAAGAATACTACTGGGACAAAGTTCATCTGATTCAGAATGTGTGCACACTGCAGGGGTCAACTACCCCCAAAATGTAAGTTAGCCCAATCAGTACTGTGTGCTGACCAACCGTAATAAATAATGTACGTATTAGCCCATATGTACAAGAATTACACGTTCAGCTTTTGTAAAACACAAAGTCGAGAGAATAAAGATTCCTGTTTGTTCCACCTCCTGTGGTCTTGTCTCCACCTCTCCTGGCGTTCCTCGTCTTCTCTCTCGTTCCTCTCGGCCTGAAACAACAAACACACGAACTACGTTATGTATTCAGTGTGGTTTCTCTCGACTGTGGTTTGCTCACCGTCACAACATAACAACAAATAGAGTCATTCAAAGACTAACACATCACCAAATGGTGTTGTATTTTGGCTCAAAGCTTTCATCAGAATTTGGGAAAGGAGGGTTACTAAAAAAGTAGTAAAGGTAAGTTATTATATAGCAGAGTATCCAGTCCTCAGGACTGCTCAAAGCGATTTACACTTTACACTTTACTTCCTAGACCAGTTAAATCGTACACAATCTCTACTTCTCTGGGGAGCATCCGGCCAGAAGACTATCCATACAGAAATGTCCACCACTGTCTATAGCCAGGTACTCATTTATACAGCTGAGTGAACTTGAGCAATGTAGAGTGAACTTGCTCAAGGTTTGGCACGGCAGCACAGGATTCGAACCCGGGTCCTCTTAGTCGAGTGTGAATCTCTACCCACTGAGCCACACTGGTTGACACTTCATGATGACAGTTACTATCCTCCTCTCATGACAGTTACCTTCCTCCTCTCATGACAGTTACCTTCCTCCTCTCACGACAGTTACCTTCCTCCTCTCGTGACAGTTACCTTCCTCCTCTCGTGACAGTTACCTTCCTCCTCTCGTGACAGTTACCTTCCTCCTCTCGTGACAGTTACCTTCCTCCTCTCGTGACAGTTACCTTCCTCCTCTCGTGACAGTTACCTTCCTCCTCTCATGACAGTTACCTTCCTCCTCTCATGACAATTACCTTCCTCCTCTGGTCCATCTTCTTCCTGTTCACCTCCTCAGCCTCCCTCCTCCTCTCCTCCTCTTTGTACTGAGTCGACTTCTGCTGTAGACACAAATGACGCAATCTGTGTCAGTGTGTCATCAGTGTCAGTTTATGTCAACATCAACGCGTATATCAATGACTGGTCATGTTGAGTCGTTAAATTGAATTCACCAGTCAAAGGTCACTGTTTGTGTCACCCGAGTCAATAATCAAGGTAATCAGACATCATTGTTTGTGTCATCAAAGTCATCATCAAAGTCAACACCCAAGTTAATTCAGACATCAGTATTTGTGTCATTAAAGTCTATACTTCATACTTAATCAATCATCACTGTTTATGTCATCAGAGTCAACACAAGTCAATCAGACATCACTGTTTGTGTCATCTATGTCAAAACATCCAACGTCACTATTTGTGTCACCAAACTCAGTTTATACATATATATACAGTGTATATATATGTATATTACATATATATATATATATATATACACACACAAGTTAATCAGACATTACTACTGTTTGTGTCACCAATGTCAATATACACAAGTTAGTCAGAGGTCACTATGTGTGTCATCAAAGTCTACGTTCAAGTTAACCAGATGTCATTGTTTATGTAACCAGAGCTAGTTAATCAGACGTCAGTGTTTATGTCACCAGAGTTAATATCCAAGTTAATCAGATGTCATTGTTTGTCACCAGATGTCACTGTTTGTGTCACCAGAGTAAATACCAAAGTTAATCAGACATCACTGTTTGTGTCACCAATATCAATATACACAAGTTAATCTGACGTCACTGTCTGTGTCTTCAAGGTCAAAACAAAACCATTCACATATCACTGATTGTAATAACTGTGAATATTAAACAAAAAAACAGATGTATTGTGAGTAATCAGGTGACTCCGTCTGTGAACCACAGACTGTGTCCTCAGACTCAACCGTCAGCCACAAGATGTTTTCCTGTAGTGACCCTTGAACCCTCACCTTGCTGTTGAAGGTCGAGTTACGCTGTCTCGGTCGGACGGGTGCACCACAACTGGCGCCACCTAGTGAAAAAGTTACAAACAAATCATATTAATTTTATTACACGTGGATTCATGAAATTTTATATTTCTTTGAAACTGTGTAAGCATAAACTAAGTGCACTTGTCCGGTGCACTTGTCCGGTGCACTTGTCCGGTGCACTTGTCCGGTGCACTTGTCCGGTGCACTTGTCCGGTGCACTTGTCCGGTGCACTTGTCTGGTGCACTTGTCCGGTGTTCTTGTCCGGTGTACTTGTCCGGTGAACTTGTCCGGTGTACTTGTCCGGTGTACTTGTCCGGTGTACTTGTCCGGTGTACTTGTCCGGTGTACTTGTCCGGTGTACTTGTCCAGTGTACTTGTCCAAGTGATGAGTCCATTATGAAGTGCCATTGAACATGGTGTGTCCTAACACGAAAACCAGGCTTTGGTTTCAAACTGTACAAGACACATATCCCATCTTACTCACCCACAGTGCCCCACAAGACACATATCCCATCTTACTCACCCACAGTGCCCCCACAAGACACATATCCCATCTTACTCACCCACAGTGCCCCCACAAGACACATATCCCATCTTACTCACCCACAGTGCCCCACAAGACACATATCCCATCTTACTCACCCACAGTGCCCCCACAAGACACATATCCCATCTTACTCACCCACAGTGCCCCCACAAGACACATATCCCATCTTCTGAGTTTCCTTGTAGCGTCGGTAATTGTCTTCCTCGGCTTTCGCTTCTGAAATGTCAGAAAGTTGAAATGTCACCTAAATTACCTGGAGGCTGACATATTGTGTCAACTGTTATGTACATATAGCACAACCTGTCATAAAATTATGCTCCAGCAAAATCCAAATTTTTATGGTACAAAGTGTGAGATTTTTGTCATAAATCTATCTTAATTAAAACTACCTCTTGTAACACAACCTTCCGAGGCAGACATAGTTAATTACATAAGTCTGTGATCTTATAAAGGAAAATGTTCCCACGCAAGGAGACATGTGATTCATCTTTTGATTAAAATCACCAAAAAGGTGAAATGCACATTAAATTCAGTTACTCATCCTCACACACCAGGGGGCGCTGTTGCTGGGTGCATCAGTAGCAGTCAGCAGTATCCCTGGCTGATCCCTTTGCAAAACTCTTGAATTTAAGCTCAGCCAATTTGATTAAATCGCCCACCAGGAATGTGGTTTGCCTGTGGTCATGTGATAATTTGGGGGTAATTTCAGCCACACACTGCTCATGTTATATTCAATGTTTGGAATGTGGAAGAAATATTTATACACATAAAACTGTTCAATGGCTCGTGCAATAGGGTGAACAGGTAACTATACTGGGATTCCCGAAATTGTTTATCCATTTTCAAATTGGGGCAGGTATATATATGCACAGCTCTCATGGGAGTTGTGACTAGCAGTTGCTAGTTCACTTCTACTCCTTACATAGGGAGTCAGCCAGGGGTAGTTTGCATGGCAAATGCATGGATGGATTTACTAAATAATGCAAAATAACTCAATGTGTCTTTTGAAATATGTTGCCAAAGTGTAGGTCAGAGTTCAACAACACAAGGATGAACGATTGCACACAGAACGGAGACGGACATCAGTGCCTGAGAGGGGATTCACTCACACTGATCCTAAGTGAGCACATTACTATGACATTAGTGGCTTCTTTGACGGTCGTCATGCTCAAATTTAGTTGCTGTTCCCAGAGTAACGACAAATACCAGAACACTAGCTTTCTCAGTCGGCACACGTACTCTGTGGAATACACTTCCAGACAATACTACATCAGCAGGAAACATTGTTACATTTCACTGTCACCTAAACAACCTGTCTGTTTAATCTTGTCTCTCCCACCTAGCTTCTTAGGGCAATCACCCAAAGGTTGACGACCTTGCACTGCCCTGGACTACAAGAACACTTAATCCACTGGTTTTGTTGTGTCACTGTGTCCGGATTTTGATCGACATAAAAGTTATTTATAAATATTATTATTATTTAAGAAATGCCCCCTACACATGTCTTAATTAGTATCAAGGACATTATGTGAGACTTACTTTCCATGATAGTTCTACGTTTCTCCTCATTGGGAGGTATCATTGTGTAGGCTTGGTGGCTGCAACACAATCAAACAGTCAACTTTGTAATGATCACACAGTCCTCCGATGACAACCACATCAGAGAGAATATAGCATGAGGAATGTGGTGGCCAGCTATAGGCTGATGTTATGTAGGGGTCTTCGGTCGTGTCTCTTTAATATATATATATATATATATATATCTATATATATATATGAGTTTGTTTGGTTGTCGGATGGGCCCCTCCAATGGCAATACAAAATCCTGGCTATGCCACTGGCACTCTTACAAGGGAACAATATTATGTACTATAGCTCCCATCCCACAAGAGGAAAACATGTGTCAGAAATGCTAAACCAATTACAACTACATCAACTAAAAACCAGACGAACAAACAGACGCCTCACATGCATACTCCACAAAGCCATCAACGCCAACGGACACATATCCTTGCCTGTCAATAACCTCCTCCAGCCCGTACAACGCCTATCAAAATTTAAACAATAAACACCATCCATGCTGCTGCTATAAATATTCATATTTCCCTAGAACAATAAGAGACTGGAATTCCCTGCCAGATGCAATAGTTAACATTTCTAAACCGCTAAATATTAAACAAGCTTTAATACATGACTAACAACCCAGGCCAAGGCCAAGTCCAACAGCATGCGCACCCAACCCTGCCCGTTTGACTCCACCAGGAGTGTTGGCCAGTATACCGACAAGACAAGACAAGGAAGAAAAAGACACCAGTACGAGACCTTACCTTTCCGTTTTTCCTGCGCCGCCCGCGCAAGAGCCGCCAGCACATGACGTCGACGGCGCCTCGGACCGCGCTCCCTGGACAGGACCAGAGAGAGGGAGTTGAGACGGCGGTTGGTGGGGCTCCTGCCACGGCGTCGCCGACGGTGTCGTCTGCCCGGGCACTCGACTCCGAGGCTGTCCGGCTCCCCTTGCCGCACCTCTGCCCACAGTCCGTGGATTCCTGGTTCGCGTAATTCCTGTATAACTCATTGTTGATAAACAGCAATGAACGCCCGTGTTTTAGTGTTTAACTACATCAGTAAGTAAAGCAACGTGAAAGTGAGTCAACGCAAAAATCCCGTCAACGCCACCTACACGCGAGATGTAAACATCCGCTCGTAACCAGGGACCAGTTAGTATTTACTTTCGAACGAGAAGGGGTGATTAGTAGCTTCGATTACTTAGCTTCCGTGAGGTGGCAGCACTTTTGTACCCCGCCACCGTTGCCTGGGAAAATTACGCTCTGCGTTTGTGACCGACAGGGCGATTTTTACCCTAGCAAAGGGTATATACGTTGATTGGCTCTCAGGCCGAGTTTGAAATAAAAATAAAACATGCGTACCTTTTATATAAGATAATACGTCTTTATAAAAATATTCAAAATTCAACTTAGGTGAACACAAAATGTGGATACAATTTTATGTTCTTTATAAATTAGACATTGTCAGCTGTTTCTATGGTTATTGTTTGATATATAATAAACCAATTGCAATGTACTGAAGTGTAATATGTTCTAAACAATCTCTTTTAATATAAATCATTAAGAGCCACGTGTGTAAGTCTGTATATATACACACACACACACACACACACACACACACACACACACACACACACACACACACACACACACACACACACACACACACACACACACACACACACACACACACACACACACACACACACACACACACACACACACACACACACACACACACACACACACACACACACACACACGAAACTGTAATGACGTACATCCGTGGAATTGTATATCGTTGCATATACCTTTTCCCGGCTACCGATGAACAAGGAACGACATAGTTTTAAAAAAAAATCCAAATAATCCAAAAACATTTGGATAGGATCAATAACACACACCCACCCGACATAAAAAATTATGTTGGGTGGGTGTGTGTCATTGATCCTATCCAAATGTCTTTGGATTCTTTGTTTTTTCATTTTGTACATCATAACAGTTTTGTGATCCCACTGATGTAGGCGGGCTACGGTGTCGCGCTTACATTTTTCCGGTCGTTAAACATTTTCCGATTGACGTTTCTGCGCATGCGCAATAAATGTAAAATCATCAATGTCCAGTGAAACGACAAAGAATGTTTGGTATCAATGCCATGGGCTATTTGTTAACTCTACCGTGATGATTACTGTGAAGAGTTTCTTAAAATGTCGTTCAATGCAATAAAATATTACTTTTTTTTAAACCACTGTCACGGGTTATGGCACTACAGTCACGTGATTTACGCTTGCTATCAAAATATGCCTCAAAACTTGTTTGCCTCGTGTTAATTTGCGACAAATAACTTCGCTGAGAGGTTATATACATTCTAACGAACAACCCGTGGTATTTATGCCACAAACGCTTTGTCCTTTCGCTGCACGTTTACATTTATGGCGATGCGCAGAAAAGTCAATCGGAACGTTTATAACGCCGGAAAATTTAAGCGCTACAACGTAACTAAATTTCTTGATCCCACTGTGGCACTGATGTACGTCACTAAAGTTTCGTAAGTTTGGTAATAAATAATATATGCCATATATTATACGCCTCCACCAAATTATATCTTTATCTAAACGTGATCAACCATGTTCTCAGTTAGGAATCTCATGTTGAAGATCTAGTGGCTAATTATGATTGTTTGTCGGAAACCATGCTTACTCGTTTTATACTAGCAGTTTCATTTTTTATCATCCTTCCTCGGATCATGCGTTTCCCCTCAAAAAAATATTCTTACAGAAACTTAGCTGATATTGGCAAAGATGCCGTTTTTGTACTTGCATTCTGCAACATCTACAAACAACTCCTATCACTAAAAATTCGTCTGGAACTATAGCCACCTTTCGAAAAAAAACTTCAATACATAATTGTTTGAATTCGCATTCACGTTTAAAAAATTGGCTATACCGTGATCCAATTATGACTCTTGCCTGTCCCTAGTCATGGTTATGTGATTTGTTTATGTCGCATTGAAGTTGGATTCCTGAGGATTTAGACGTCAAAGAAGTTTCACTATTATTACTATAGTATAGTCAACTGTACGTGTAGCACTATTGCCGTTTGTGGGTCGATTGGGTGTCGTTCTTAGAAGCATAATTTCTTGGGTTGGCTGAGCAGACTTTACGGTTATGTACGTATATCTCACATTAGGGTACATTTCAATTTTTTGAGCGATTTAGATTTTAGTTCAATCTTCTGGCAAATGTTGTCTCTCATATAGTTTCGTTTTTGATATCGTTAATATGTGTCGATCTCCAGGCACAAGAATTATGTTCCGAGAATGTTATCAGTTATAATATTCATCAATATTAATTCGCAATTGTACAGTTCTTCACATATAAATTATGGTTAAAAAAAATCATCGGTTGCTTTTTCCACCCAATGTAACAATTAAGAGCCGTATACATACGGCTTTTAATTGTACACCCGTGCATGCTCCGTACCTACGGCGCATGCATGGGTATTTTTTATTAAGTGAAAAAAGTGTATTTATGGTAGGCCCTATTGAGGATAATTATTTGACAGCAATATTTGACAGCTCCCGCTGAAAATATAAGATACTATGGTTGACCAGAGTACATGTACTGTACTTTACGACAGCTATATAAATATTATACTAAACTAGTGTTTTTGTGGAAAATAGTACTACTTGTTCTTTATTTTACCATGGTGAATATATTAGTTCACTAGGGTAAATATATAGTAAAATGTAATATACTATGTCTTATTACTTGACTGTAATTTGTGAAATTTGTCATTCATGGTTTTCCATAATAAAATGTAGTATTTTTAGCAGGGCTACCTCTCAACATTGTATCTATATGGCTACTGCACCAATATAATATTGGTTTGTTTATTTACAGAGAGCAACTATTTATACTGTAAGGCGATACGCGCATTTTCTCTCTCTTACTACACAACAGTTGTGGACTACGTCTACGATGTACGTAGTTACATACACTCTCGAGCTTGGTGATTGATTACCGCTACGACAGAATGGACACCCACGACAGAAGGCGTGTGGTGACATTAGGTCACGTGCCGCATGCAGATTAGGTCTCCCCCTAACGGCGCTTTGGGTAACCAACATGCATTAGCGCAGAGAGCTGCGTTCGGCTCGGAGGTTGTATTTTGCTTATGCATTCGTCCGCGTCATCTTACCACAATGTCTACCATGTCTCCATCGGAAAGCGATTCATATCGTCAATATTGTCTGCAACGGAAAATCTGCGTCAGACTTCCAGCGATCGCCTCCGTATTCGCGTCACCTTGGTTTGTCGCTGGATAGACGCCGTGCGCTGGTTGTGTGATTACTCAAGCGTGACTTGTTTACAATTGTACCGTGACCGACTCACTGGGAAAGTGTCACGTCCATTGACGATACTCAATTTGAGTAAACTTAATTCTAGAGTTACCGACGACGTCGCTGAATGAGATACCCTGCCGTAACACAACCCGACTCCCGGGTAAGTTGTGCCAGCCTGGGCTGGAAATAGGCTAACATCATTCACATGTCATTATCGTGACTGATATGATATTCGTATCGTATGAGATAAAATGCACTGCAAAATTACACGACCCAAAGCTGTCTGGGGCATGACTGAGGTCAACATTTCTATGAGAAATATGTCATTTAAAAATACACCAGGTCCTGTTATATTTAAACTAGTATTAAATGGAACCATTATAATATATGAAGTGTCTATGACTATGCATACGTGAGCCGTATCTTTAGACCCGTGCCCTAACCGTATGTGAGGATGTGCGCACATCTGTTTTTCAATTCTGCGCATGGATGTTGCGTCCATCTCATCGCATCGATATGGCGGAATTACACGAGGGAACGACGTTATCGACGTCTATATATGTCAACTTGCGAACAAAATAAAAGGCACAAAAAATCATGTATATTTAGAAACTGAGTGCCAAAAGAGCTACCGTTCGTACGTACATCGACATGCAAGCGCGGAAAAACTCACATACGTTTAGATTTGTTTGCTAAAAATACGGAATGCACGCGTGGCAAAAATTCACCTAGGCGCCTGCCTACTTATAGATCTGAGTGCTAAAGATACGGCAGTAGAGCTTATATAATATAACATGCAGTTTTCACGTACTTTTGGAATTGCTATCTACTAAAGAGAAGGCTCACGTATGGAAATCATGCGCATATTAGACAAAGATGCTAAAAATACAGCTCACGTAACTGAAAATAATAGCATATGCGCAGAATGAATGCCGTACTTTTAGACCGACGGCCTAAACGTACGGCTCACGTACTGCCTATAATATAAGATGGATAATTCGTCATTAGTTATTTATTGTAATAATCATCTAGTATAGGGGCCTAATTATGCCATGGCCTAGATGATTGGTTGATATTACAACATTTTTAGTTAAATAAAAATATAATAATATTAACGTATGCTCCAGAGTGTGACTGCGTGCATGGGTGCATTTATTACCCATATTTGCTTACCTTAATTACGATCAGTTCTTACTGTACTGTCACATCCTTGTAAAGTTAAAATTGTTATTGTATAGCGCAATCATCAATATTGCTCAAAGCGCTTTATGCTTTACTCCCTGGCAAATATGTTCAATCGAACTCAGCTACCATGGGAAACATCCAACCATGTTGCAATTAATGCACATACGCTATTCGTACACAATTTGCACCACTATCTATAGCCAGGTACTCATTCATACATCTGAATGAACTGGAGCAATGTGGAGTGAGAAAACATGCCTCGGGTCTTATGGGGCAGCCCTGGATTCAACTACACGTTCTCTCAGTCGAGAGTCCGAAGCTCTAGCCAATGAGCTACTACACTAACAGGATCGAACAGCCTCGTGTAACCAACTGGCCTGTGTGTATATAGCTATGTACTGGTGAGAGAATAAATTAATCAAGTGTGAGTAGATTCCATGGTTGCTCAAAACATTTTCTTACCAAAAATAATAAGGTTTTGGACAGTCACTCTCTGGATCAAATCATTTGTGACTGCTCAAGAAAACATGCACCTAATCGCTATTCACACAGCTATTGGCTATTCAAGGTATTAGGGGTTAACATGGATCAGACATGGGGTTGATTCCACATCACAAATTCCTATAAAAAATAAAATGTATTCAAATTCCACCCACATTATGGTAATTCCGATATCCACCCATTTGGTAAATTGTGGTCATTCTGATACCTTTCCAGGTCATTTTTGTTTAAATATGTTACAGAAATATTGGTTATTCACCCGACATTTATACTAACTGTTATAAGTCTAGACTGGCAGAAATTTGAGCTGACAAAGGCTGCCCAGTCATGTGACATGGTCATCATAAACAGTAGGGCCACTGACAGGTCATCTTTTAACCTGCATGGCCTCAATTCATTGTCCTCAAACTGAAGCCAGCCCTCCCCCCCTGGGGCCTGGCAGTGCCAACTAGGTAGACAGTGTTAATAATTTAGGTTAATTTTGGCCCAGCCAAGGTCTGCATGTGCCTGGGCTTACAAGTGGACTGGTACACACAACCTCCAGCTTCATCAGAAGCTGATCCTGCGTACTGATGTAGTGCATGGCTGATGGTCACAGTGAATCTGCATTCTGCAACACGACACAAATAGTGAAAATAATTAATTAGCCAGCTGCCAGTGATATTGCGCAAGAATGCAGTGACAATGACAGGTGACAAAGGTGTCCCCTTCCTTAGTTACACCTGCAGACACAGGCTGATTGCCAGTGTGTTTCCTGGTCACCTGGTGTCCTGGTCAGAGTTACACCCAGGACGGTCAATTAGTTCCTGACCTGCACAAGATATTAAGGCTGACTTCGATTCAGCAACTCGAGTAAGTCTAGATAGTAACACACGTACCAGTCAAATAGTCACTTTCTCACATGATCATTCTTGACCTAGATTAGTGAGGTGAATCTTCAAGGTCGCTACCCGAGACAATCATGGTTTAGGGAGGATTCACTCGAATCCTCATCAGGCAATAGGGAATGAACTAAATTTAGACCTCTACCACATAAGAAATTAATGAAACATTACACGAAACAATAATTTAAATGTGTATTTATTGTATTGTATTAAAGTCACCACAAGATACAAATTATCATTTAATAAACAGAAAAATGTCACATTTATACATTGATCAATTGATTAGTTTTAATTTATTTACATAAGAAATTTATGTATGTGATCATGATCAAGCTATGGGCAACATCATATGGTGATTTTGTCATTTAAGTGTCACAGAGTGTGATTTATCACCCTGGACTCACCCAAATGACATCCATACTGTTGTAATCCTTTGCTTATTGGTTGGATTAGCTGGGTCTAATAACCCTAAAATTTACAGAATTGCAGAATTTCAAAATCGAAACATCTTTCAACATACTGTACATACTTAAATTATAAATGCAATTTTCAATCATTTAAAATCTACATCAGAAATTTATAATAATTGTAGTTATAATGCACCATATGTCCAGAATGTTTTTTTCATATTTTCTAAATGGAATTGGATTAGATTAGAGTAATTTTGCCAATAGGCAGCAACACACTTAAGAAGAGCTGAGATACAGGTATTTAATATTCAGAAACAGCAGGATAAATATCTAGTATAAAATGTTGAAGTTCATCATTTAGTATACAAACTATATATAATAGTGTATACAAGTACATATGTACTTGCATTTATCAGTACTCAATTTGTTTTAACCTTATATGAATAAGAAAATGCACTTCAAGTGTGAGTTAAAAACACACATTTAACCATTTGCAAAATGCAGTCAGAGTAATATAGATGTCGTCTGTTTGGGAAACTTTATTGTTCTTTGTGAAAAGTACTAGTTGCTTACAACATATCTTTTACCCTTGCCCTTTTCAATGTGTCACTCAGGTGGTAGTGTCTCCCCACTGGCCTACACTGGGCACAGTAGGCAGTGGCACAGTGGCTATAATTGGCAGGCTCTTCACTTGTCTATGTCTAGATCACTGTGACACACAGATACCATCAGTGACAGTCCTACTGACACTGTTAGGATGTGTTGCCTCAGTAGATTTCTGTGTCTCCTATTCTGGTGTTGTTAAACTGCATATTACAATATTACATGTGTAAACCTTAACCTTTACACCATTACAAATACTGCTTCTACCCATCCTCATGCATCAGGGCCATACCAGCTCTTCTCTACTCCTGGTATATCTCTTTAAAAAAGTCAGCCAATGAAATCACAATTTTGGGCTATTTCAGCCACATGCTGATTGTGCTAAAAAATTGCCGCTATGGTGGGCAGAGTCATTCAGCCTTAGTAAATATATTGTTCATGGCTCCAAGAATGGTTTATTTAAGTATGATTTACTTACTTTGGAGCACTATTTGTCAAAGCGAGTACGACGTTTCGACCCGTCTCTTGTGCCAGTTGGATTCACGGGTCAGTACTTTAGTGTTCTTCGTTGACACTGAGTGTCTTGTGGCCCGGCAATGATCTCCTACTCCTGTTGGTTTGTCCAGGTTTGTGTGTTCTTTGAATCTCTGGCTGAGTGTTCTCTTGGTTTCACCTATATATGTATGTGTGGCTGCTGTTGAAATCAGAGTCAACACTCGTGACACCAGTACGTGATCAAGGCCCGTAGATGACGGGTCGAAACGTCGTACTCGCGTCGACAAATAATGCTCCAAAGTAAGTAAATCATACTTAAATAAATCATTGAGCCTTGTTTTTGTACTCTGTGGTGCTACATCACAGCTGTAGTTGAGACGGTGCGCTGCTGTTCTTGTGGCTTCTCTGTGGATATCTTTAGCCTGATGGTCTACAACTCACACACAAGACACGCAACGCAACCATGTGGCGTGTGCTGCTGTCATGTTTTATTTCAGCTTGAAAATAGTACTCTTAATGAACAGAGACAAATCAGTTTTTTATTCTAAAATGACATCATACATGCAACTACCAGAGTTTCCAGTCATTTGGTGGCGTTTGTTCTCGTGGTCACGTTTGCGTCACACAACTACACTGTATTAACTTATTAAGTCACTGTGCATGTCTTGTGCGTGTTATCGTAGCTAGATTGGTTGTGGAGAGGTGTGGTCGACATTTTGAAGTATTCACAGAGAGGGCAGTGACTCCGTGAGAGTTACAGAACTGGTGATACAGTAAGCCTGTGCTACATCACAGGACTTAGTATGGCCCTAGTGATACTCACAGTAAGCCTGTGCTACATCACAGTCTTAGTATGGCTCCTGTTGTCCTAGTGATACTCACAGAAAGCCTCTGCTACACCACAGTCTTAGTATGGCCCATAGTGATACTCAAACTAAGCCTGTGCTACACCAGTCTTAGTATGGCCCCTAGTGATACTCACAGTAAGCCTGTGCTACATCACAGCCTTAGTATGGCCCTAGTGATACTCACAATAAGCCTGTGCTACATCACAGCCTTAGTATGGCCCTAGTGATACTCCCAGTAAGCCTGTGCTACATCACAGCCTTAGTATGGCCCTAGTGATACTCACAGTAAGCCTGTGCTACATCACAGTCTTAGTATGGCCCTAGTGATACTCACAGTAAGCCTGTGCTACATCACAGTCTTAGTATGGCCCCTAGTGATACTCACAGTAAGCCTGTTCTACATCACAGTCTTAGTATGGCCCTAGTGATACTCCCAGTATAAGCCTGTGCTACACGAGTCTTGCTGATGTATTATCTGGTGGCAGGAGATGGATCCTGTCTGGCCTAATGAGTAATGATTCCACCATCATTGATTATTCACTGAATCAGTGGCAGCTATGCTGATGTGTACATCCAGTCTGACGCAGGTGTCACAACCTTCAGTGGCCCAGTATCATTTGCAGTTATAATCTCTCATCTATACAGTCTATCTACATTTAATTATCTAAGTAGAATTTTGATATGTTCTTAGTAGAATTATAACAGAGCTTGATGATACGTTTCCTATATTTATAGGCCTACAACTTGTAAACTGTCCATGTCTCAGACATGAAACTTCCAGGGAGCATATCTTTTGAAACATACAACGTAATGATATCTTGGAGCCATGATCAATATAGTCCATGTGAAACTTTCAAGGGTTTGTCTGTTTGTTTGACTATAGCCCAACATAAGGGTCCACAATCTTATGTGCATATAAACGTCCCAGTACAGGGGCTGTGTGTATTCATAGACAAATGCCACACTATATTTGGCACTGTGCAAATGCCAATTATGATTAGTTTTATAAATGTTCATTCCAACAGAACATAATTGTTTTAGGAGAGCGACCTTTTCATAATTAAGCAGCCTCACAGCAGTTTCTTACCAGCTTTATGCAGCTAACTCTAAAAAGCCTTTAATGGCTAAGTTTCAATAATAAATTTATTTAAACTGACATTTGTGCATCTAAGGATTGTAGATTGTGATCCCAAAGTGAGATTTCTATGAATAGGTGAATCGGAATGGTTGTAATGATAATATTGGTTATTTCAGCTCTGTGTTGAATTCTCTTTGTGGCTGTCCTTGTTACAGGACGGCTGAGGATAGAGAAATGTGGAACACTGGCATGTCAAGATCAACTATTGGCGGGCGGGCGGGCGGGCGGGCGGGCGAGCGAGCACGGGCAGATGGGCAAACTATCCTACACTAGCCTCATATATTTACCTGTTAAATGAAGCTGTGCCACACTGATCAGTTTGTCACTCTGTATTATAATTTTGGCACTATGCTATTATTTGGCACAACAAATATCACTGTGACAATCCCCAGTCCCCGTGAGTCAATGGTTCACACTGCACCAAAGCTTGTCAGTTGTTTGAAACATCACCGGTCATTTTTGAGAGATTTCTACGATTATTGGAAATCAAGAAAACCACAAATCAACCGGCTGGAGTAATTGTTGTAACATTCACGTAAAACACGCAAAATACATTGAAATAAAAATTGCAAACCCTTCATGTTAATTAATTATTAGGCCTACACAAAACTTTGGGAAACCACCCTGTGCATGTGTGTAGCACCCTGTTGTAGCCTCTGTTGAAGCAGTAACTGATGTAAGACCACAATAAGGTGCTCATCCGCCATTCTCCGACCAAAGAGTACCCTATAAAAGCAGCATTATGCAGGTTGTCTGAATTTCTGTGAGCACGTATGTAGTGTGTAGTGGTTATAAATGAAATTGTTATGCAGCGTGGCATCAGAGCTGTCAAATTATGACAGCTGTCATTCGGTGCATTTCTGCGTATTAAATTAATACAGTTGTCATTTTGCTTGGTGATGTAATCAGGGGCAATCCGGGGGTGGTTTGAGCAGAAATGGAGGGGTGTAAGGGTTGAATGAAGTTTGTGGGAGCCTGAGGTATGAGAAGTTCACACATTTTGGACATAACTTGTATCTAAGGTGGGTAAATATGCTGTGAAATTGTCAATAACAGAGCACCGCGAGATTAGTAGGAAATGAAGGAAACGTTATAATGGTCGCCTATGGAAAATGCAAATGTGGTCTGAGTCCAGGTGGACTACAGGACTCCTAGGTCTAGTTCTGTCCTAGCCACAGACACAACCCTCTGGCAACCTGTAGACTGCACCAGACGGCAGAACACAGGTCCTGTAATGAGTATTTTTGATGAGAAGAAATGTGACAGTGTGCCAATTATGCAAGCGCCCTGTGTCATGTGACGACACACTCGTGTGTCTGCATGTGTCTGTCTGTGTGTCATGATGACACACAGACAGACGACAGAGTTCACTGTACGGTTGTGTTTTATTTTTAATCGACTAGACCAGGTCGTCGGGTACAGCTCTAGTTGTCAGTCCTGTCAACAGTGTAGTCTGACTCTGTTCAACTTGTGATATCTACAAGTGTGTCCACTTCACTCTGACCACTACATTGTTTTGTGTACCTGCTGGTCCTTGCAATGTCCAGTATCTTGGTCACTACGGGATGACAACAGCAGAAGTATCTCTAGGTAAACCTTACACGACCACAAACAAGAGCTTGACCAAATATATCTATACAGCAATATGCTAAATGTGAAGATCTCCTTTTCATGAAAGTATTTTGCTTATATGCGAAAGTTCACTGACTCAAGTACGTGTGCTCATAGGTTTGTCTATAGACCTGTCCATGTATCGCTTGGATGGGTAAAGTTCATTTTGGATGTGTTGAGGGTATAAAATGCTTATTGGACTCTGTTGTCTGGCTACTGTATATGTCAGAAGACACACAAATCTTTAGGCTGGCGAAAATGAAAATGTTATCCAGCATAAAGGACTGCATGTACTTCATCCTGCCTGCTGGATTGTGGGAGTCATGTGACATGGAGTCATGTGACGTCAAAAGCAATTCCAGGAGTCAGTGGTTGGACTGTTAGCCCCGCCTGCCTCTATCTTTTGTTATCTACACAACTTGCATGTTTCACATTCACTTTCTTGGCAAAACATTCTAACTGCAAACAATATGTTTCACATCTGCTGACTTAACTTTGGCGAGCAATATAAATAGTCAATGTATGTACAGCTGTACCTATAGTATTGAGAACATTCTGTTTAAAATCAATTAGGAGCAAATAAACGTCATTTCAACCAGGCTGATTTTCCATGCAAAGCAACAGTGTCCTTGAAGGGTCCTTAATAATAGGATCATACTCTGGGCCAGGAGGCTTCTGTAGTAAGTAGGTATTGAGACAGGACTAGTGAATGGGACTCAGATTATGTTACATACATTGAATGGATGTGGCAAATAACACCCCATTGTGTGGTCACTGATACGTCCACTGCAGTTTGTATAGCGACCATTCAAAAATACTCTCAGTATTAAGATAAAGGACAGCCCTGACACAGGGCATAAACGCCACAAGTAGACAAAGTTTTGATCCAATCATGACACACAACAACACATTCAGTAACGGGGAAACTCAGAAGGGAAAGCATGTTTGGTTAATGTAGGCCAAAGTACATCTCAAAAACGAGGAAGATAGACAGTGCTCTGAGTGAAGTAGACGTCTGTGTGTGATGGGGTGTGAAGTGGACACTATTTACTAGGGGGATGGTTCTACCAGATGTTATGCGGACAGAAATGTTGTCATGAACATTTTATTTTGAAGTAAGCTACTTCTGTGGCACTTGGTAAACAATCACTGTTATTGCTTTATATAGTGAAATGAGGGCATTTCTAGATTGACCAGATGTGAGGTGTGAAGAATTATTATTTGTAGCTGACGTTTATTGTGTTGTATCCAACACTGCGTGTGTGTGTGGGTGTGTGTGTGTGTGCATATGCGCGTGTCTGCGTGTGTGTGTTGTGTGTGTGCATATGTGCGTGTATGTGTGCATGCATGTACATGATACTGTGTGCACACAACTGTGTATTTCCACCTTACAGTTGGTCCTGCCAACATGGATGGGACTAATCAATTAAATTCCATTTTCTTTGGTTTTTGTTACTATAAACACGGTCTATAAAATCTGTCATTGAGTCTTTCAACCCTTCATTTCAATCCGCCAGCCTTTCGTTTTGGGTTTGTTACCCTTTCTTTGAGGGTCTAATGGTGTATGACGTCAACTAGCTGGTGTAGTTATTCACCTGTTGATTGACGCCGCAGTAGTCCTGTGTCTTTGTGTCGGCTTTGTCAATCAACTCTGTGTGTGTCCGCATGCATGCATGAACGCACGCATGCCAGTTCTAGTGGGGCGCGTTGTCTGACCCACCCTCACTGCACTGGCGGTATAACCCCCCAAGGGCAACTAGTGACATCTGGTGGTGACCTTAACCCAGCCGAGGCAAGGTGATATGGGTCGTGGTTGAGTGGTCGTGAATACCACATTGCCAACCTGTTGGGAATTTTTTTATGTTGAAGAGTCGCGGTCCAGTGAACCTGACCATATAATGTAACTATTGCTGGACACAACTATGTTTGTTCTGGAACGTTCCAGATCCAGAATTAGAACCAAAAAAACATTGTAATGATTGTGTAATTGGGCAGTATGTTTTCAGACCCTAGAAATGTGCAGATGTGATTAGGTTGATGTTTGGTAAGAATTTAGATGCTATGAACTGTAAATGGAAGAACAGAATATTCACACACCATGGAAGGGCAGCTTTTTATAAGCTGTTACAAAACAAGTTGGACTCATAATTAGCCAAGGTCAAGGCCAACTGGAACATTTCTAATTCTGAATCTTCTTTACAGTCTGTTATTAAGGCAGTAGTGAGTATGCTGAACACATTTTGTTTAAAAAAACATCTCCATATCACTTGTTTAAAACTGATTTAAGCACAAATGTGATTACCCTGTGAATAAACACTGTAAGAACTGAATCAGTAAGATAAAATAGTTACATGCTAACTACTGCTTTGTGAATATTACCATGAAAATTAGAATAACGTTACGGGGGAAAGGAGGGTTACCGTTCAGCTTTTTTATAAGTGTACGTCCGACTTCAGAAGGTTCAACATTTCAAATGTTCCAACCTTGCCTAGTGAGTACAGTAACTTCATCTAATAGCTTTATTTAGAGACCCTTTATTTGGATGGGTAAACCAGTTTTGGACAGGTGACAATAGATGGGTTAAACATAAGGAGCAAAATATAAGGTCTTCCAAAATCATTGATATTGTCAGTGATACTTTAAAAATGGGTGTCACATGTGTTTGTAGTTTATTTTAGGTCATGATCGATATACATCTTGATTCAGGCGTATGTGAAATATTGTGTATGTGAGTTAACATACACATATCTACCATAACACTTGTTACTGACAAAAACGTTATCCTGCATAAAGCCCTGGATCTGATTGAATGAATGAATATTTATTTTTTGGAAAAGGATCTGACCCCTTTTAATATCCTTCAAAAAAATCACCCAGTCGGCCAGGTTTACCCCCAGCCCTGGCACATTGGTTACACAGAAGGGGGCTTAAACAGTGTGACACCAATGGAGTTGTGACCCTATTACGGCTGGCTGACTGCTTGAGTTTTATTCACATCACCATAAGTCCACTGTGGAGATGACATGACAGAAACGATATAAAGCCTTCTCTGTGTTCAGATGTAGGAAAAGTAGAAACAGCCATATAATTATACACACGCACGCACGTGCACACACACACACACACACACACACACACACACACACACACACACACTAATAACCAGTGTCATGTTATAGTTGAATTATCTCTCGTTCATTGATACAAGGAAAAAGAACTAATAATACCGCTGTACAAAACAATAGTTACGCCTCATTTAGAATATTGCATACAGGCATGGAGGCCATATCGCATGAAGGATATTGATATACTAGAAAGAGTACAAAGAAGAGCAACCAAAATGATACAAAAACTCAGGAATATTAGTTATGAAATGCGTCTAAAAGAATGTGGATTAACAACACTAGAAACCAGGAGATTGAGAGGAGATCAGATAGAAGTTTTTAAAATATTGAATGGGTATGAAAATATTGACAGAAATATTTTTTTCTCAGTTAAGGAAGAGAGAAGGACTAGAGGACATGGAATTACATTAGCAAAGAAGCAGTGTAGACTAGATATTAGAAAATTTTCATTTTCACAAAGAACAGTAAATGAATGGAACAGATTATCGGCTGATTGTGTAGGTGCTAGTAGTGTTGATATGTTTAAAAATAAAATTGACATGTACCTAAGAAGGGCTGGGTACATTTAGATAGTTAGGTTGGACTCTCGATAAGCCAAATGGCTTCCTTGTCCACCTGCCATCTAGAGTTGATTTTCTAGGTGGCAATCTTGTTAAATCTTGTTACATCCCGCGACACTGCTGTGTGCCTGTGATACAGTTAGTTGTATGAGATGAATGAGGTTGACAGCTCAGGTGACAAAAAGAACACTTTGAGTGTCTTTTTGTTCAAGTACTCATTTTTTCCACTTATTAAAAATAGAAAGATGGATTGCATACAGTGAGTGCAGAAACTCTCTGAATCATCATTGATTATTTACATTGAAGCAATGTAGGACTAGGAGAATACATTAGGCCAACAAAATTGCTCGTTTCTCAGAATGTTGTCAAAGAGTAAAAGAGGGCCGTGGTGTGTGTGTGTGGCTGTGAAATGGGTTAAATTCTCAACAATCAACAACTGAGGCTGTTTGCGGAGCATGTTTCTCGCAAATGCCAAGGACATAGACATGTTTATTTAACCTATCACTAATAATAGTTATTTTGGGTGTGACAGAGTGTGTTATGTTACTGTGTCTAACAGAAAACACAGGATGTGTTGTGTTAGTATGTGAGACCAAATATGTTACTAATTGATGGAGTGTTACTGTGTGTGACAGTGTTCTGTTCCTCTTTGTATGTATTAGGATATGTTGTGTTACTGTGTATCACAGTGTGTTTTGTTACTGTGTGTGATGGGTGTGTTGTGTGACAGTGTGTTGTGTTACTGTGTGTGACAGTGTGTTATGTTACGGTGTGTGAGACAGTGTGTTATGTTACTGTGTGTGACAATGTGTTATGTTACTGTGTGTGACAGTGTGTTGTGTCACAGTGTGTCACAGTGTGTTATGTTACTGTGTGTTATGTTACTGTGTGTCACAGTGTGTTATGTTACTGTGTGTCACAGTGTGTTATGTTACTGTGTATCACAGTGTGTTATGTTACTGTGTGTGATGGGTGTGTTGTGTGACAGTGTGTTATGTTTATGGTGTGTGACAGTGTGTTATGTTACTGTGTGTGACAGTGTGTTATGTTACTGTGTGTGACAGTGTGTTGTTACTATGTATAAACAGTGTGTTATGTTACTATGTATCAACAGTGTGTTGTGTTATGTTACTATGTATCAACAGTGTGTTGTTACTATGTATCAACAGTGTGTTGTTACTGTGTGTCACAGTGTGTTGTTACAGTGTGTTACAGAGTGTGTTTTGTTCCAGACTGGCTCTGGCTCTGTGCCATGGACATTACATAAGGAGTCGTCCAGCAGGGCCTATCACAAGAGGTAGGTACAGGGACTGGTGACAGTAGGGTGACACCCTCCACCCTACAACAGATCACAATATACCTGTCTGTGAGAACTGTATATGTAGAGCTCCACACATGTTAATGTTTAACTTAGGATTGGATAGTTAATTAATGTATCCAGTACATTTCAGTTTACTTGTGTCAAAATCACAATGATGTGTGAGGTTGTCAGCAATGCTGATAACGGTCAAATATGTTATTTACATTAATGCTGCCATGTGACAACTTTGATCTAGAGCAAACATTACTGCACACATTAGACACTTTAATGACTTTCCCTTAGATTTTTATCATAAAGATAATCTTCTGAAACTAGAATTTCAACAAAGTATACGATGGAAATCACGTTTTGTCGACCATTTGGTGGAGTTTGCTAAGCAACCTGGATACATCAATTTCTGCTGAGTACAGCCACAGAGAACTGTTTGTATGTTACCAGATTATCCACCACAGAGGGCGGTGAATACTGGAAAGGGGGAAAGTAATTTATTGACAAATATGTCTTATTTCACCCTGGGTGAATGACATACAACGTGTGGCTCGCATGCTACACGCATGCAGGAGCACACACGTGGTCTGACTGATGGAGTGGTCACAGGAAGTAGAACTCTTCAGTGTGGAGGACAAACACACACAAACACTTGAATCTTTGTTGACAGAGTCATTAGAAAGGATAGTTTCAAGACGCCTGGTCACTTGAAATAGTCACACTACATGTGTGTAGGGAGACGTCTGTAGGCAGGGTTCAGTTTATGAGTGACTCTATGAGTCTGAGTCTCTGTGAGTCTTGAGACTGTGAGTCTGAGAGTCCTTGTTTCGGCTGCAGACTCCTGAAATGCCCTTTGGTCTGTATGACTACCTGGATTGTGATGAAGTCAATAAATCCGGTGTTGAATAAGAACAAGATGTTTATTTTTTGACCCCAAAATAAGTACATGATTTCAATAATTGAAGTGGTCGGTGTAACGTCTATGTCAAACCTACACTTACGTCTGTCATGAAAATGTGAGTTTCAGGGCCTACTTTTTAAATGAAAATATGCTATAATTACTTTAAACATTCCCCAGTGCAAACCTTTACAATTGTGAACCCTATTATGGGCTTACTAAATATAATGTTGTGTCAGTACACCAGTGTAATATTTGACTAGTGTGAATTATGACTTCCCGTTTACAAATATCACCTGTTTATAATATCACCTGTTTATAATATCACCTGTTTACTTTGTATATCTAGTGGAGGTGTGGCTGTGTCGCAGGTAGAATTCAGTTATCATATCTAGTGGAGGTGTGGCTGTGTCGCAGGTAGAATTCAGTTATCATATCTAGTGGAGGTGTGGCTGCGTTTCAGGTAGAATTCAGTTATCATATCTAGTGGAGGTGTGGCTGCGTTTCAGGTAGAATTCAGTTATCATATCTAGTAAACTATAACTATGTTTACATAAACCAATGGGGAATGACTGACAAATCAATTACAGTGTAGTCTGAAAACGTAAATTAACTTCTCTAAATAACTAAGTTTGTATTTTTTATAATACATCCAGATTTTCTGATGCGACGACAGTGACTAAAGGAAGTGATAATGACTGATGAACTGACAATGACTGGAGGAAGTGACAATGACTGGAGGAAGTGACAATGACCGAAGGAATTAACAATGACTGCAGGAAGTGACAATGACTGCAGGAAGTGACAATGACCGAAGGAATTGACAATGACTGGAGGAAGTGACAATGACCGAAGGAATTGACAATGACTGGAGGAAGTGACAATCACCGAAGGAATTGACAATGACTGGAGGAAGTGACAATCACCGAAGGAAGTGACAATGACTGGAAGAAGTGACAATGACTGGAGGAAGTGACAATGACTGACGGAATTGACCAATGACCAAAGGAAAGGTCAATGACCAAAGGAAGTGACAATGACCGAAGGAAGCGACCATAACTGAAGGAAATGACAATGAACGAAGGATGTGACAGTGACCGATGAAGTGACTGACTGTAGATGGAGATATTGGGAGGTGATACACTTACCATACCCCAGACTCAGCAGGTTTATGTAGTAAGGATTACCGGGTAATTAAATAACAATACATTGTATATTTCTGTATCGCGATACACTGAAATAACATTACAGTCTGGTGTTACACTAACTACCAAAACAGACCTAGACTGTAGGTTTGTTTTGGTAGTTTGGTAATTAGGACTGTTCTAGAGACACCTATAGGCTAAATGAGGTGAGATTCAAAGAGAAACGTAAATAGTGAATATCCTACTCCTAGCAGTGGCCAGAGACAAGCTCTCTTCCCAAGCGCTGTAGTCCTGATTGTAAAATCTATTGTGCACACCTAAATCCATAGAAACTAATCTCAGAGGCACATCAATACAAAAGGGTTAATCAATCTCAGAATCAGTGAACAGTCCGGTTGATAGGAAATGGATTGATACAGTATGGAGCTATGGTGGATAGACATGGTTATAAAGGTACGTCTAAGTGATCACAGAATTTTGCCATATTTGTGGCTGATCTAACAGTAGAAGGAATAATATTCTGGCAAATACTTAGGGACAAATGCATTGAATGGATGAATTTAATTGTTCAAACAGATACAGAGTTACAACAGATAAGAATGAATTTACTTGGTTAAATAAATGGAATGTTATAACAGATGAGAATGGATTTATTTGGTTAATAAACACACACACAAAGTTTGAACAGATAAGAATGAATTTACACCGGCTATTCGCGGCTAATCATGCAATCAAACCTTTTGGTATAAATTTAGAACAAGTCACCTTCAGCTAATTTTGCAGTTGTATTAATTAATTAACTCGTAACGGAGACATTCCACTCCTCTACGCAGCTAATCAAAGTGGTATGGTGGAGGGAGGGGGGAGGGAGGGAGGGAGGGAGGGAGGGAGGGGGGAGGGAGGGAGGGAGGGAGGGAGGGGGGAGGGAGGGAGGGAGGGGGGAGGGAGGGAGGGAGGGGGGGAGGGAGGGAGGGGGGAGGGAGGGAGGGGGTAATGTTTTCGCAGAAGTTTTGAGATTCCATGGTTGGTGAATATAATAGAGCATAGAGAGAGAGATTGTGAATAGAAGCTTTGTGGTGTGGAATGTTACACTATGACACACATATAGTAAACACGTCATACGTCATGTTTACGCACACAAACTATTTATGGCTGTACAACATGCCGTAAACACCTTGAGATGTCAACGTGATATATATTAGGCAATAGATATACAACTCTAAACAGTACTGTTTACTGGCATAAATAAACAGAAATATGATGTTTAAATAAAGAAAACATTTGACAACATTTACATGGGAGTGGCATAACAGTGGAATGCATTGACTCAATCCATAAAACTCAGGTTTAAATCCTGAGCTGCCATGTTGAACCTTGGAGACGTCTGTTCACTCTACTTGCTTCAGTTCAGTGAGCTGTATGACAAAATACCTGACTATAGACAGTGGTGGATATTTGTGACATTTCATATATATATATTATATATATATATAAAGTATTTGTAAATGCTCATATTTCAACTGGTTATAAAGGTACTTTAATGTGCGTATGAATATATATATATATATATATATATATACATATATATATACATATATATACATATATATACATATATATATATATATATATAGTAATTTTTCATTCATCCACACACTTTGGTTCCCAAGGTTTTTGTTCTGATAAACAAAATATGCAGATTAGCTAAACATATTATACATAGTACATGTATGGTTCCCACACAAAATGTGCCAATTGTGAAACATACGACAGATTACTGAAGACTGAATAAGCGAGACGTGACTGTGTACATGAATACAGTATATAATAAATGATTACCCAAGTCAGAATAAAGAGTGATTTGTAAACAATTTATTTTTGAATCAATGGTTTTCATAACGAAATTCAAGATCTTAAATTATTTTTTACCTGTAGAGGTTTTCAACTGAATGTTTCACATTGACTTCAGTGTGAAATGTTCAGACAAAAGCCACTACAGTACACGTATAGGTAAAAATTAATTTCAGATCTTGTATTTGGTTATGAAAAATGGAAACCATTGATTGGAAAAAAAGAGAAATCTTGAGAAATGTTCAGTAACAGTAATTTATTTTTGAATACAAGTGGAGTGTCAGTGAATGCCAGGAGAGTATTTTGGACTCAGTCCAGAGTCAGCTGTATTATTTCACAAAGCCATTTTGTCACACCAAACCCCCTGTTGTCACCAATGGCCAATGGGTGGGTGCTATATGGGTGGGTGCTATATGGGTGGGTGCTATATGGGTGGGTGCTATATGGGTGGGTGCTATATGGGTGGGTGCTATATGGGTGGGTGCTATATGGGTGGGTGCTATATGGGTGGGTGCTATATGGGTGGGTGCTATATGGGTGGGTGCTATATGGGTGGGAGCAGTAACATCCGGTGACTTGACCCTATGGATAAGGTCAACTCATAGTAACATTCCAGCCTTGTGAGTATAAGAATGAATGTTTTCTGCGCAGTAATTACTTCGCGGTTGGACGCTTCAGAGAAAACATGAAAGGTGTTTACCTGAGCAGGTAACTGCAGTCACTGCGTACTGTGCCTGGGGCTATGAGTGTCACAGTAGGGCGTAAATTGGGAGTTTTATTTATTTTATATATGAAAGTAGAGTACTTTTATATCTTATCACAGCCCCTTGTGTTCTCTAGAGGAAGGTCTAAAAACAACAAAGGAGCAAAAACAACTTGTTGTTTAGTTCCTACTGGAGCTGTCCGTTGAAGTAATCAACACTGAATTTACTTTGGAAAAAGGACCTCTGGGAGTGTGCACATGTACAACACAGTACGTAGAGGGGAGAGGTGTATATACAGTTATCATACACTGTATATATATATATATATATATATATATATATATATATATATATATGACTTATTGCCATTAGTGAGGTATTTATGGTTATAAAATTGAGGTAAAAGGCAGTCCCAATGTAACTTCAACTAAATAGTCGTTTCAAGAAAACATTTTCATAGATGGACCCTAAACCTTCCGTATTGAAGAAAGCAGCGGTGTGGGCTGTGGTATTCTTCTGTGTCTCGTCGGAGATTCTACCCTCAAGGGGTAAGGGGTTAACATTTACAATTCAGCTACACAAATTTTTGAATCGCGTTGATCGGTGGGCCGCTGTGTTTTTGTAGTCGTGTATTGTGCTAGGACTCCCTCTGTGGAGTCTAGTAGAGCTCGGAGCCAGTCGCGGTCCTCTGGTGCGTTGGACCGCGACGGAGCAATATAAAGGCAGAGAACTGTTGACAGGACTCGAGATCAACAACCTTACTCCGTGTCTTGACCCATGACAAATATGTTTACTCCGGCTGTTTACTCCGGTTACTCCAGCGAGACAGCAATAGAAGATCCACCTTGACATTGTCCTGTTTATTGGAGTGTGACCGTTGGCTGGCTGCCAAGTACCACAGCTCCAGCTGTCTCAGTGGAGCCTCTGTAGAGCTCTCATTGATTCAACTGGAGGTTGTTTGTGGACACTGTGGGCTGATCAATGCCTGGTGCTAGGAGGATCAGAGAGAGCTCTTTACACTGAGACAAATTCACTGACACTGGGTCTAGATTGACAGTGGGATTATGCTTGCTGATTGACTAGAGCTCATTAAAGTGCATATTTTGGGTTAATTATATGGACTGGACACAGAGTGACCATGTGATGTGCAAGGGAATAGTCAGTTGTGGTCAGTTACAGTGTACAGCTGTACATGTATATATCCCAAATATATGTGTTATTTACCAAGAAAATAGCAGCCAGTTATTTGCTCACCTGTGAAATAGTAATACGGAGTCTAACACAGGATAACATGTCTGTCAGTGTAGATGTTGCCTGCAAATGTTACCAATTCAAACAGTTTATTGTTGACAGTTGCACCACAGAAACCTTTACACCACCACTTGGTATAAATGGTTATAATATATATATATATATATATATATATATATATTTCTATATATATATATATATAATATATATATATATATAGACATACATATATATGTATATATATGTATGTATGTATATACACCTGTATATGTTTATTGTATGTATGTATGTATATATATATATATATATTATATGTATATATATATATATATATATCATTTATATATAATTCTATATATTATTCTAATGGCAGCATACATCAACCATATATATGTGTGTGCGTGCGTGCGTGCGTGCGTGTTTAGTAGTATTCCCTGTGAGGTGAGTAACCGTGAGACTTGTTTACTTCCTCCAGTTGACAGATGCTATCAGTCAGTGCTTGTGGCAGTCTCACATGCCTGACCCAGGTACCAGGTTGCTACAGTGTATCAAGTCAGTCTGATCTGATCATGAAATTACATTGTTATATCATACAAACTATAATCTAGTTAAACGCCATGTGATTATTGGGCCAGTTTTTTTATTTGACCTATTTTGTGAATGAATAACAGTCATAGGTAATTGGTCCATTTTGTACAAAGCAGCTGGCACATTGCAGGTTTCTGTCTAATGGTGAGTGTCCCGTCTAATGGTGAGTGTCCCGTCTAATGGTGAGTGTCCCGTCTAATGGTGAGTGTCCCGTCTAATGGTGAGTGTTGTCCATTGCAGTCAGGAGGACAAGAGTGTTGCTGGTCTACTCAAGTTAGACGGCAAACGCTACAGGGTGATAATGTCCGGGGGGCTGGACGGGTTAAAAAAGAGTGACTCGGGCGGCAGTATCTCAAACGGCCTTGACCTTGGACACACGCCCTTCACCAGTCATGTGGACCGCGGCTTCTTCTCGTCGATGCCGATTTCGTGTTCCACGCCCAACCTGCCGTCGTCGAGCGACGTGGACACGGTGCTGGAGACCGCGAGTAGAGACAAGATCAAACTGTTCCTACGCTCCAGCCACTGGCCGCCCAACCACGAGGTACGCAGCGCCCTCTGGAGGAAGCTGTGTGAGTCAGTGCGGGAGTGTCGCGGCAACATCTACAAGGAGACGCTGCAGGACACGTTTGGTTCCGGTGAGTGCAGGTGTTTGGTACAAGAAACAACATTGTACTGCAGCAAATACAGTTCACTTCTTAGAAAGTATATGATGCAGTGCAAATAAATATTTAGGCAAATATTGTTGTCAGTTAGATGTCATGATTTTTGAAAGTTAAAATTAAGTTCAAGTTCTGCATTGAGTGTTGAAGAAACGAAACACTACACATTGCACAAAACAAAGCCCTGAATGTGTCAACACGACAGGTTTGATACTCTACTTGGGTTCAGGGATTAATGCAAGTGGGACTGACTACTTGCTGACGCTTTTGTCTAATCAACTGAAATATTGCATGTGTTTGCACCACTATGGTGTGTTACATTGTATCAGTTTGCTTGGTTTCTGCCAATACCAATACTGCCAATGATAAGCCCAAGAAGTGTATAAAGTAGGGCGTCATGGCTCAGTGACACCTGGTAACTCCACAGGTGTGAGAAAGGTCACATCAAGGCACTCTGTCGCGACCATTTACGTATAACGTGTGTAATAACCTGCAAGTATGTTGGCGTGTACACACATCCAGTGATGGTAAGACAGTCTAACTGGTGTGTTGTGTTGTGTGGCTCAGCAGTAGTATAAGTCTAGTGAACACAATTGGGTCATTCTTGACATAAATCTGGGCTGCCTTTCACAGCCACTGTCTGACTGTGACATTTGAGGGTCCAAGTTGTCATCTGGTGACGGATGACACTTGAGGTGTACAGGTTTAGAGACATGCAGTGACGGTCTGTGTTCCTCATGCTGTGGCAGACGGGGCTGTTTATGAGGGGTGGGTTAGAGTAGGAGACCATGAGGGTGGGGCGGTCCTTTGGTAGGAGACCATGAGGGTGGAGGTGGTCCTTTGGTAAGAGACCATGAGGGTGGGGGTTGTCCTTTGGTAGTAGACCATGAGGGTGGGGTGGTCCTTTGTTAGTAGACCATGAGGGTGGGGTGGTCCTTTGGTAGTAGACCATGAGGGTGGGGTGGTCCTTTGGTAAGAGACCATGAGGGCGGGGTGGTCCTTTGGTAGTAGACCATGAGGGTGGGGTGGTCCTTTGGTAGTAGAACATGAGGGTGGGTGGTCCTTTGGTAGTAGACCATGAGGGTGGGGTGGTCCTTTGGTAGTAGACCATGAGGGTGGGGTGGTCCTTTGGTAAGAGACCATGAGGGTGGGGTGGTCCTTTGGTAGTAGACCATGAGGGTGGGGTGGTCCTTTGGTAAGAGACCATGAGGGTGGGGTGGTCCTTTGGTAGTAGACCGTGAGGGTGGGGGTGGTCTTGTGGTAGGAGACCATGAAGGTGGGTGGTTCTGTGGTTGGAGACTATAAGTGTGAAGGTTCTTTTGTAGGACCATTAGACCACTATCATGTCAGAGGTGTGGATAGTAGGGGTCTGCTCAATAACATAATTTTATGCATTTCTTAAAGGGGATAATTTGTCGCAGTGATATGTTTTTAAAGGTAAATATTTCAGCTGTTAGAACACACACACCTACTGTTAAACTTCGCTTTGTCACCACCTCTCTAATGCAACACCTTGTGTAACACAAAGCCCCATGTAAGACAAATACCTATGTAAAATAGCCACTTCTTTAACACATTCATCTCTGTACACACACACCTGTAATACAGCCACCTCTGCAATACAGCCACTTCTGTAATACAGACACCTGTATTACAGCCACCTTGCAAACAACGTCGTCCTATCACAATGAAAGACTATTTCCACATGCCATACAACTGAGTAAAGTACAATAACTCAGTCTTTCTAATATGGTTACCTGGCTATTCAGGTCACTCACACAGACCTGAGATGAACCTTAATAGAGACAGACCACATAAGACGGCCCACAATGCAATGCACTCTGCCCCTGTTTGCAGGAGAACGCTCTCATTATTGTTATCATTACCATGACCTTATAATAATAACAATAAGAAGAAGAACATTTATAAAGTGCCCTAAATCTAGAAATATCCATTCGGAGGTGCTGTAGATGAGTAAGTATACATGTGTCGTAGAATTATAATAATAACTTGGTTAAGGTAAATAAAATACATAAAATATTTATTAAAAAAAAGGTAATAGTAATAAATAATAAAATAAATAAATTGGCTACAGACAGTTATTAAAATAAATGGTATATTCATAATAAAATAATGAATATGACATTTTGTAAAAGTAAAATTAATGTAAAACATGCACAAGATAATAAATAGGTAACAAAACAAATTAAATAAACTGACAGATGTCTACACTTCTTACACAGCCCAGAATAGGTGGGTTTTCAATTTTTGAGGACTATATATATATATATATATATATATATATATATATATATACTGCCAATGATAAACCAAGGACTTGTTCCCCGCAGACGAGACAGAACACGTGATGACGCTGCCCCAGTTTGTCGACCCGTCCTACATGCACAGCTACCACCTGGCGGCCGGGGGCACCCACGTCACCAAGAAGGTCGTCTGTGTCATTGGCTCCACCTGTCCTGACGTCATCTTCAGTCCAACCATCTACGGCCTCACCAGTCTACTCCTCCACTACCAGGTGACGCCACCGGTGGCCAGTGCTGCCCTCTAGTGATTACCTGGTGGTAACACTGGGCACCACTGGAATGTTTTTGAGATGTTTTGGTGGACTTTCTATACTATACTTTTAAGATATACCGGAATATATATATATATATGTAAATTTATTTTTATTGTTTTAGCCCATTTTTGTCATTTTATTATAACATTTGAAAATATATTATTAATACAGTTAGGTGGGACAGCTCTAGAAGGAAGAATTTATTTCCAGCATGTTGAAATCTTAGTGTAAAGTACTATTTGAATACAGCAGTGTGTCTGTTGATTGTGTACGGGTAGGCATAATCTAATATACTTGATGTATATTGTATAAGTAGACATGGTTGTGTACATTTAATATACTGTGATTGTAGACAGAAAGAGACCTACAACTGTGTATATTATATTAACTATTATTTATCATTATTAGTATTTTATTTGAATATTATGTATTGATTTTTTTACTGAACTATTTATTTTACCACTACATCTCTATGTTTTTTAAGGTAATCTGTAAATTCCTGTGAAGTGTAATGCGCCTCTGAATGCTTTTATTGCTAGAGATATGGCATAGACAAATACTGTTATTTATTATTAGTATTATATATTCCTTTAATGTATCTATACGTCTACACCTTTAATATATGTTTTTGTCTATATCTGTGATTGTAGACAGAAGAACAGACCTACAACTGTATCTATGGCATTGTCAGAGACAAACAGGCAAATCTCCCTCAGACTAAGACTGCATTTGAAGCGACAAAATTCATCCTGAAGGACCTGGCCAGGAAATATGCAGTAAGTTTGAACCAGCGCAGATACCACATGGTGAAAAAAACACCTTTCTCATTCCAAAACCTAAGTCCACAGGTTCTCATTCAAAATCTGTTTTTAATTGCACTCTTCCAAACTACACATATTAGTAAATTCATTTTCCTATTTCAGTGTAATGAAAGGTCTACCAATGGCTTAGAATATAGTCACTGTAGAAGCCAATGTGCCAGTACATGTTGTGTTGTGTTGTGTTGTGTTGTGTTGTGTTGTGTTGTGTTGTGTTGTGTTGTGTTGTGTTGTGTTGTGTTGTGTTGTGTTGTGTTGTGTTGTGTTGTGTTGTGTTGTGTTGTGTTGTGTTGTGTTGTGTTGTGTTGTGTTGTGTTGTGTTGTGTTGTGTTGTGTTGTGTTGTGTTGTGTTGTGTTGTGTTGTGTTGTGATGTGTTGTGTTGTGTTGTGTTGTGTTGTGTTGTGTTGTGTTGTGTTGTGTTGTAGAAGCCAATGTGTCAGTACATGTTGTGTTGTGTTGTAGAAGCCAATGTGCCAGTACATTAGTAAGCACGGTCTACAGATCGAAGGGATCCTCGAAGGCTGGATCTGGTGGATCTTCCATGATCTACCCTTTGAGTACTTGGTAAGTGTGATTGTTGTGAGGATGTGTAGGACGTGTGATTTTTCACATTGCTCACGTCTATTTTCTGTTATTTATTCTTACTTCTTCTGTATTACTTATGTGTTAACACGTGAACACTAAGGATGTTACCATGTGTTAATACGTGAACACTCAGGGTAATGTCACCACTACACACAAGTTGATTGAGCTGTGCGCTAGCTCCTGGCCACAGTGATGGTGTTAGACCCAACTAGTGCTGCTGTGCAATCAGGTTACTGAAGGGTCCAACAATAGACACTCTACACACTATCACACAGCCATTGTCACATCTATTCACACCTGTGACATGTGATCACAGTTGTACAGTCTACTTTGGTTTCCTCTCTTGACAATGTGAAATCAATTTACGTTACATTACTAAATGAAGAAAGCTAAAGTTTTGCTATTGAGCAAATACCAGTGACTACACGAGCCCACAGACAGTGTGGCAGGAACCAGTGCAGCATGTGTGGTTAGAATGGATCAAGTGATAGGTTTAAAGAAAGTAAAGGTAAGTTCTTATATAGAACAGTGTCCAGTTGTCAGGACTGCTCAAGGCACTTTATACTTACACCCTGGCAGAACTATCAGATCTCGTCTTCTCAGGGAAGCATTCAGCCACACAGCTATTAATGCACAAAGACTGTTTTATACACATCACACCACTGTCTATAGCCAGGTACTTATTTATACAGTTGAGTGAATAAGAACAATGTAGAGTGAACTAATTTTTGACATGGCGGCACAGGATTTGAAGGTGGGTTCTCTCAGTCAAGAGTCCAGACTCTAGCCATTGTGTGTAACTCAGGTTGTTGTCGACAGAAGTGTCATGTTGTCACGTGTTGTTGTAGGTGCGTGTCATCGACTGTTTCCTCCTGGAGGGGTGTAAGGTGTTGTATCGCGCCGCTCTCGCCATCCTTGTCCTCTACCACAGACACGTGGGTGAGTCACCTACTGGGGCCTACTGCAGCCTACTGGGGCCTACTGCAGCCTACTGGGGCCTACTGGGGCCTACTGGGTCCTACTGGGGCCTACTGGGGCCTACTGGGTCCTACTGCAGCATACTGGGTTCTACTGGGTCCTACTGCAGCCTACTGGGTTCTACTGGGTCCTACTGGGTCCTACTGCAGCCTACTGGGTTCTACTGGGGCCTACTGGGGCCTACTGGGTCCTACTGCAGCCTACTGGGTCCTACTGCAGCCTACTGGGTCCTACTGCGGCCTACTGGGTTCTACTGGGGCCTACTGGGTCCTACTGGGGCCTACCGGATCCTACTGGGGCCTACTGGGTCCTACTGGGTCCTACTGCAGCCTACTGGGGCCTACTGGGTCCTACTGCAGCCTACTGGGGCCTACTGGGTCCTACTGCAGCCTACTGGGTTCTACTGGGTCCTACTGCAGCCTACTGGGTTCTACTGGGTCCTACTGGGTCCTACTGCAGCCTACTGGGTTCTACTGGGGCCTACTGGGTCCTACTGGGGCCTACTGGGGCCTACTGGGGCCTACTGGGTCCTACTGCAGCCTACTGGGTCCTACTGCAGCCTACTGGGTTCTACTGGGGCCTACTGGGTCCTACTGGGGCCTACCGGATCCTACTGGGGCCTACTGGGTCCTACTGCAGCCTACTGGGTTCTACTGGGGCCTACTGGGGCCTACTGGGTCCTACTGCAGCCTACTGGGGCCTACTGGGTCCTACTGCAGCCTACTGGGTTCTACTGCAGCCTACTGGGTTCTACTGGGTCCTACTGCAGCCTACTGGGTTCTACTGGGGCCTACTGGGTCCTACTGGGGCCTACTGGGGCCTACCGGATCCTACTGGGGCCTACTGGGTCCTACTGGGTCCTACTGCAGCCTACTGGGGCCTACCGGATCCTACTGGGGCCTACTGGGTCCTACTGCAGCCTACTGGGTCCTACTGCAGCCTACTGGGTTCTACTGGGGCCTACTGGGTCCTACCGGATCCTACTGGGGCCTACTGGGTCCTACTGCAGCCTACTGGGTTCTACTGGGGCCTACTGGGTCTTACTGGGGCCTACTGTGGCCTACTGGGTCCTACTGGGGCCTACTGCGGCCTACTGCGGCTTACTGCGGCCTACTGCGGCCTACTGTCCTCAGAGGAAACTAATGCATCATAGCTGAACCATCAATACAAGATGGATTATTGTGCATACGTTATAAAAAAATTGTGAACTGAATGTTT
>OZ024867.1:39973404-40000904 GCA_964017155.1 Oasisia sp. SBJ-2009
ATATATGACACTACATGGGACTGTCCCATGCTGGCCCTAATTGTGAGGTGGCTGTATTGAGGAGGTGACCACAAAGCATGGTGTGATTCTGCTGTCAGACATCACAACTAGTGTTTCTAATTGTGAACGTTCATTCGTTCAATTGATATCTCTAATTACCAGTTCTCACTTATGTAGAATTCTCACTTTTGATCTTGCCTGAGTTCATGTTTTCTATTTGCCCTCCTAAATGTTGTGTTTGTGTGCTTACTAACCTGGCGTTGCTGATACTAACATAATCTCTAACAGAGATGCTTGTGTCACTAACATACTTCTGGTTCTGATGGTCGGAATGCTTCCAACTAGGTTAAATGTGATGTTTGGGTGTTTTGGTGTATATTGAACTGGTGCTGCCCCTGGTGTGCGTCACTAAATAATTGGTGACCTTTTTAATAACATCGTTGGGTCACCACGACCTGGTGGTGTGTGACGTCTCTTGCAACATTCGCTGACATCTGTACCAGTGCTGCCCTCTGCAGGTGTCTTGTGGCAAAACTCACTGTATTGTTACAAATACTCTTGTGCTGACATGGTGGTGTATTGTGACCATGTGCTGACATGGTGGTGTATTGTGACCATGTGCTGACATGGTGGTGTATTGTGACCAAGTGCTGACCTCTGGTGGTGTGTTGTTACCCAGTGCTCACCCCTGGTGGTGTGTTACGACCCAGTGCTGACCCCTGGTGGTGTGTTACGACCCAGTGCTGACCCCTGGTGGTGTGTTGTGATCCAGTGCTGACCCCTGGTGGTGTTTCAGTGGCAAGAGATCTGGAGCTGGTTGCCGACGCGGATCACACTGCAGCAGCCTGAGTTGATCTACACAACCGCAGAACACGGCACCAGTCTGAAGACATTCTACAGCCGTGTGGACGGGGAGGAACCCTCACTACTGCTCATCAAGACCACGAGAGACGAGGTGAGTCTAACACCCTCTACAGTAGGGTGGATAGAACTCACCCTACTGCTCATCAAGACCACGAGAGACGAGGTGAGTCTAACACCCTCTACAGTAGGGTGGATAGAACTCACCCTACTGCTTATCAAGACCACGAGAGACGAGGTGAGTCAAACACCCTCTACAGTAGGGTGGATAGAACTCACCCTACTGCTTATCAAGACCACGAGAGACGAGGTGAGTCAAACACCCTCTACAATAGGGTGGATAGAACTCACCCTACTGCTTATCAAGACCACGAGAGACGAGGTGAGTCTAACACCCTCTACAGTAGGGTGGATAGAACTCACCCTACTGCTTATCAA
Source organism: Oasisia sp. SBJ-2009 (assembly GCA_964017155.1). Lineage (NCBI taxonomy): Eukaryota > Metazoa > Annelida > Polychaeta > Sabellida > Siboglinidae > Oasisia > Oasisia sp. SBJ-2009. The sequence continues at coordinate 39,974,704 of OZ024867.1, forward strand.
GACCACGAGAGACGAGGTGAGTCAAACACCCTCTACAATAGGGTGGATAGAACTCACCCTACTGCTTATCAAGACCACGAGAGACGAGGTGAGTCTAACACCCTCTACAGTAGGGTGGATAGGAAACTCACCCTACTGCTTATCAAGACCACGAGAGACGAGGTGAGTCTAACACCCTCTACAGTAGGGTGGATAGGAAACTCACCCTATTGCTCATCAATACCATGAGAGACGAGATGAGTTTGTAGATCCTTATGATTCGTGTGTTTGTAGATCCTGATGATATGTGTTTGTTGATTCAGATGATTCGTCTGTTTGTAGTTCCTGATGATCCGTGTGCTTGTAGATCCTGATGATCTGTGTGTTTGTAGATCCTGAGGATCCGTGTATTTGTAGATCCTGAGGATCCGTGTATTTGTAGATCCTGAGGATCCATGTGTTTGTAGATCCGTATGATCCGTGTGTTTGTTGATCCGTATGATCCGTGTGTTTGTAGATCCTGGGAGCGTACTGCTCCATAGACTGGTCTGTGCGTAAGGACCAACAGAAGGACCTGAGCTACTTTGGGACCGGTGAGACGTTTGTGTTCACCCTGGCCCCTGAGAGGACCCAGTACCCCTGGGTGGGGGTGAGTCTGGGGACCCAGACACGCACCACCGCACACATGTTCATGGCCGCCAACAAGAAGATGCTGCTCATTGGAGGGGGGTGAGTGTGTAGTGTGTGCACAGGCTGTTGTGTTATTGCATTATTAGTTAATAATAATAACAAACACTATTTATTTGTGATAACTTCATAAAATATACAGTTTATTAGTTTACTTTCAGAATGAGTGTGATTATAAAATAATAGCATAAAAGTAAATGCTTAACGAATTAATAAAATAAAATCATATTATGTTGAATACTGGAGTGAAAAATTATTTAGAACGTTCAAATTTAAAACCTAGATTTACACAAGTAGTATTGGTAAATTATATAGCCTCAATTAATAAAAAAATTAAACGCTGTTAATATGTTGTAAAAATGACCTTACTTGGTGCATAATTTGGGAAGCGTACAACGTTTAGACATCAGCTATGAGGCTTAGTCACATACTGGTATCATGTGAGATGACTCAGGTTTTGGTGGGATATTTTGGCTGTAGATCGCGAGAAGATGACATCCTTCTCTGTTGTCTGTTTGATATACATGTACATGGCCTCCTTCACTTTCCTCTTGTGCAAGTTTCATTCCCACCAAAACCTGAACCATCTCAAATCAACATTGACACAGCGAGTGTTACTTACAGCAGCTCAGTTATAATTATGAACCAGACATTACGATTGTAAACAAAACATTCCAGTTGTGAACCATACATTACGATTGTAAACAAAACATTCCAGTTGTGAACCATACATTACAATTGTAAACAAAACATTCCAATTGTGAACCAGACATTACAATTGTAAACAAGACATTCCAATTATGAACCAGGCATTACAATTGTAAACAAAACATTCTTATTGTAAAGAACCACTCTCCTCTTTTCCAAGCAGTTGTTGATATTTGGAGGTTTAATTTTTATTAATCATTGTTCTAATTAATTTTGATGCAGCAGTCTACAAATTAACATTAAATTAGTTGTTAAATTATTTATCCCCAGGCCCTGTAGAAGGTGTTGAAATGTTATACAACTGGTGCCTGTGTCTGCCACTAGAGGGCGTGTCGTGTGTTTGCAGGAGTGGCGTGGCGATACAATTGGACGAGGACTTGTTTCAAGGTCGCACCGAACGATGCGACACGTTTGGCAATCCTTCCTTGCTCGCCGAGTCCGACTTCCAGTGTTCCATTGTGGAGGTGTATGCGTTCCACTAGGTGGCACCACCCGTGCCACTCACCAGACCGTGAAGGTCACTTGCCTGATCAAGAAGGTCACATGTCTGACCCCCAAGGTCAACACTTGCCTGAAGGTCACTGACGGGATGATGTAATGGTGATTACTTTGTTGTGCGTTGACTGTCTTGCGTCAATGTGTCACTGAATGTCAACGCCTGGTGTTGTCAGGACAACGTATGTCACAAACTGTCAACAGTTTGAACTGTGGAGAACATTTAGCACAAATGGTGACAGATTGGCAACAACGTTGACACTTGTATATAAACAATGAACTAGGCTGAGTCTAGTCAAATAGTGTCACAATTTCATGTCACAGTCAATTTGTGTTACGGTTCTGTGTCATTGTCAGGTAATGTCACTTTACTCTCGGTGTCTCTTAGTGTCACAGTCTGACGTCAGCTTCGACACTACACCTGTCTGCTGTCGTTTTCTGGTGTCTCTTTAGAATTCACTATATATTATTATTTATGTTCCCTGCGTGAACTCACAGCACATTTGTTTGGTTAGTTTTGTATTCAGTTGTTTATATTAAACACTAGATTGTTTTCTGAGTTATATTCAGCAACTTTGGCTGCACCACATTGCCTCAGTGGTTGTGTGTTGTTTACAAAGGCACTGACAAGTTCACACTTCTGTCCTCTGCTCCCGTAGTTGAACAAATGTCACATTTGAAATGTCACGCTGCATTGAGTGATGTGAGAAACCACACACACAGTTACTGGAACAGTTACTCCAGATGACAGTGTAGATGTTCCCACCACAGGTGTCAATGATGACTGCCAGGACAATTTGTACATAGCAGTGAATGAAGCTAGCTTAGAAATAGTCATACATATTCACACTGACAAATGTATGAAGTTACAACTTCGCCATGAACGCGAGAAAGTTAGTTGGGTACCATGTTGTGATGGGTGTGTTTTAGACTATTGAGATATTCATTCTTTTGTATTTCTACAAAATGTGTGCGTCTAAGAAGAACAAACAGTCGATATTTAAATATCATTTTGATTCAGACGTTATAATGGCAATGGCTCGAGTGAACACTGTAAATTACTACTAAAAATAACCATCCAATGCCTAGAATGTGTCGCTTACTCATTATCTTAAAATCAAGTATCCCTGGTAACCAAATGACCATCGTCTCTGGGAAAAGGTGACCGTGGTGAAGTTGACAAGAGCATTGGACCGTAAATGAAGAGAACCCAGCTTCGAATGAGCACCTCCTGGCTATAGACAGTGGTGGAAATTTGTGACATTTTTATAATTTTGAGAGCAGAGAACATTATTGTATACCTCAAGTGGGATTGTCAACTTACGCAAGTAGGATTTTATATATTAATTATTAATAGTGTTTTATATTGGAAAAACATGAAGTGCAATACATTAGCACAGCCCCTGTTTGTGGGAACGTGTGTCAACTTAGCAGTGTCTTAATAACTTTCACTAATTTCATACGGCATGACAGGCGATATAAGTAAGTATTTGAGGTAATTTTATTTTACGAATACTTGAAGAATGTCCAGGTTATTAGTTTGTTGATTATAAACACACACGTGAACGGAATTGTTAAATATGTACATCGTTTTTTGTATTATTCTACATTTTGGATGTTGAAATGATTGTGTTGAGCGTCCATAAAGACCAACTGATGAGACGGCGTAGCCTGTTGAACTATTGGCATCACAGTGGGCCGTCTTCTACAATTTTGTTTCCTGGTTTTCTAAGTTTGGATAATTATCATTTCGTTTTTTTTTACTTATTTTGTTACATTCAATGCATTTTACCCACATGAAAAAACGACCTCAGTTATACTAGTTGTGTATGATAATGTGATGCTGTGTGGACACATGTGCAGGGTGTTGTATATTCCAACTGCTTATACTGGACAGGCACGTTAAGGTCATGTGACTACACTGAAATTGACCTTTAACCTATATGGTGTCCTGTACCAGCTGTTGTTGCTTGTATTAAATAAGTGTTGTGGTACAGATACATCTATTCCATTTAACAATTCGTGGCTGGTCAGACCTGTCAGATATTTTAGGTTAAATTCATTCGTATTTTGCTCCTGGAATCCTGCAACTTCATTGGTTAATTAATCAGCAGCAAATGATACCTTTTGGGTGTTTACTGTAAATTTTGTCTAACACCAAACACTTGTTCTTCAAATGGTATGGGTTTTTCATTCAACTCTGTCTTATTGTAATTACACATAAAAATAATTATTTCCTATCTACAACAAATCCACACACAAATCAGACTTAGCCACATGTGACCAAAACTATGTATTTCAGCTGACATTTCTGGATGATTCACAAGAAAATATATTACTGCAATTTGTCTTTGTATCAAAGCGATAAACAGCGAAATGTATTTCAGACAGACATAGTCATAATAAGATAGTATTAGCGAAGTAGACAGACAGTACACTATGTGTTACTAATTAGTAGTTCTAATGAGAAACAGGGTTTTATTAAACTGGCGTACTGTTATATGTTAATAATAATATATAAATTGGGTGATGTATCTGTCAAATCTGTACAATTTGTACATGATGATGAATGAAGTTAACTTAGAAAGAAACGGACACATTTGCACAGGTAAATGTTTCAAGACAAACCAAGCTGGTTTAATTACATCACCCTTTATAGAAATATGGAAAATGTTGTGTGGACCAATGAAGAATATATTAATGTTTATTTCATCCCTGAACTAATGTGGTGTATTGATAGCAGGTTAACATGGCCCACCCAGAGCTGACAGTTGTCGTAGACGACCTGGTATTGGATGTATTGTGTGACTGATGTAGTGAGAGCTGACCTCAGTTATGTGAAGTCAGCTGTCATGTGCATATATATGTGTACACCATGTGGAACATAGCATTTTGTTGTACAATTATGACATGTGTACACTAGATGTATGCATAAATTGTGTATCTATTGTGACATTGTTGTGTGGCCAAGTGTTTAGCTGTTATATGTAGTTACCATGAAAGTAACGCATAAAATCTGTAACGCAATAACTGTGTAAGTTTGCATATATATATATATATATGTGTAACACACTACACATGGCTATAGATGCCTGGCTTACTAACACATTTGTTGCAACACACCTACGTGAATAGGGCAGCAGGGATGTAGATGTGTAGAGTAATGCTGCCTTTAAACACCACTGTCTATGTGTAATGATCCAGATGTGTTGACAAGATGATCCGTGTATGAAAGATCCATGTAGACACATCCTGGTTTATGATATATTCCTGTACAGAGATCAGTAGCTGGGACACATTTGAGGATTTGTTGTATAGATACAACCTGGGTAATATGTAGATCGGGTGTGACATGTGAATCCATGCGTGACGTGAACCCATGCGTGACATGTGAACCATATAAAGAAGGCATTTTTGAAATGTGCACTATTTAAAGAAGGCAGTTGTGAAATGTACTAATATAAAGAGTAGCAATACATGTGTGGGTGGCCTTTGTTTCTTAGGCACCCATTGTTTTTGTGATCAGGGATGTGCAGTTCTGTGTTCAGCAAATGTAAAAATTCCTTTTCTGCTCGATTTTGTTCATCATGTTGAAAATTTATTTTGCATCCAGTTAGGACGTTTACACAACTGTTGTTTTAATGAACTGAAATGCATTTAGAATCACTGAGAAATGTTCAATAATTAAAGGAAAAGTATTCACCTTAAATATTAAACAGACGGCAAATGACATTTAACTCTTCACATATTTTACATTTGGGTAGACAAATTTGAATTGTGATGAACAAATCGGCAGTCTTGGTTAGCTTCTAACACAACGTGGGTATCTGTTGCACAGATATTTCATGGTTTGTTTAGCAATCTAGATTACATTTTGGCTCCGATGCGAATCAGGATTCTATATGTATTTATCATTGTTGCATTTAATAACCGGCCTGTTGTCAACTGAGGACTTGGGGGTTATATTGTATTTATTCAAATTCCAACAGGAATGTCTGTGTTCTGGGGTTGTCAAACTGTCCAGATAAACTTCACAAATGAAGTTATGATGATGGCATGTGTGGTGCCATCTATGAAGTGGTGACGACAACACTACACCACAAGAACTTTGGCCAGAATTGCCCACGTGTAAAAACTGTTAACTTTCTGATTACATGTTGTTAGGTAGTGCTTATTAATGTTAGCGTTGCAGGCTACTCAACGTTCCATATAATGTTACATTCACAGTGTCTTTGTGTAGTCTTGTACATGCTTGCTGTGGGTGGACATCATGTAATTGTACCCCGCCAATGTGCAATGTTTCTGTATATACTGTTAATGCATCTACATAGCCCCAGGTTCTGAATTCACAATAAAACACAAAGAGTACTGCACGTTACTAACTAACTGAAAACATCTGTATCTGCGTGTCTGTATCTCAGGTGAAAATTCATTGTATTGTTTATACGTATTTACAGTTTCACATTGGTGCACTGTTGAATGTAGTACGTTAGTTATCCACTCTACACGTGCTGTCCGTGGCACCCCCTGGCGGATAGGTTGTGAACAAGTAAGGTTTAAAGTCAGGTGTCTTATTATTTCAGTCAACAGTGCTCCTATGGCAGTGGTCTTGGAGAAAGAGCTGAATACTTCCCTGCATTCACAATTAAAAACCTTTGTTATGTTCTGTGATATTTTGTTTGCCACACACGCAGCATGCGATGTATTGACAGTGTAATAAACATTACCTTTTGTGTCCGACTAAATCATTGTCTTCTGTGTTATGTCAATTTATAACATTACCCAGCTACACCTTTCAGTGTCCCAGAAATAGGTCGTGCACACATGCACAGGACACAACAAAATGTTAACCTGAGGCCTACTCCACATACCTTTTGTAACACTGAGGCCCACCGAAGTTCTCCAACCCCAGGACGAATTAAAAAAAAACCTGAACCACCCCAAAGACCCCGCTAGATCACATGCAAAATGTAAGCTAAATACATGAAAAATTGATGGAAATACTGTTATAATATATGAAATACAGTGGACATCATTACATACATGTAAGTTTTTGAATTAGCAATGACACTGGATGTTTGGACTCTATAACGCTGGTAGTGAGTGAGTGGTCAGAATCCTAGCAACGAAGTCGTAAGTCTGATGTCATGCGTCGCAAGCCGCGACATGAAGAATTAATCACAACTTGGAATATGATTTCTACAACTATGTATGATTTCTACAACTGCCCTGCCTTAGACAGCCTGTCTACTTCAGTGTGGCGAAGTTGACTGAGGAAATGTGAGTGAGCTTTAGTTCCCAAAATAGCAGTTCATCCAGCACAAATAATATCATTACACTATAGAGAATTAAAAATATAAGATTTATATCTTTTCTTAGTTAATACAGGAACCCCTTAAATGTTCCCCCCCCCCCCCCCCCCGCAAGAGGTCAAGGAGCTAGTGACCCTTGCAAGGGATCAAGGGTCCCCCACAAGGATACAATGGACCAAGGCCCCCCACAAGGAATCATGGTGACAAATTCAGAAAAATAAGAAATTCATTGGACGGAATGTATTGACTCACATTAGACAGAACCAGCAGACGTGTACACATAACACACCTCACATAACACACCTCACACTTAACTAGTTCCCACACTTGTGTCTTGTACAGTCCACAAGACAAACACCTCAGTTCCAACACTTGTGTCTTGTACAGTCCACAAGACAAATACCTCAGTTCCTACACTTGTGTCTACACTTGTGTTTTGTACAGTCCACAAGAAAAACACCTCAGTTCCTACACTTGTGTCTTGTACAGTCCACAAGACAAACAACTCAGCCCCTACACTTGTGAATGTTGTACAGTTCACACTTACAGGTGCAATCAAAACAGCAAGGCTATGTTTAGCATTACGTGTACAAATGACATTTCTATGAATCACATTATATAGAGCACCTTAACAACTGAATTACACACTTACACTCTACGCCAAACACGCAACTTCACTGGATTCAGTCTTAAATAAACTTAAATATATTTTCTATCGATGCATGTATCTACTTTACATGGACACTGCCAAAACAAAACACATTATTATAATACATTTATAGAATACCAAATACTGACCCAGTTCTTAACAAGTTTGTCTCAATGGCCGACTTCGATTGAGCTACTCGATTAACTCACGTAACCCGAGTCCCAATACAGCCGAGATCACTTGAGCATGTGACCATTTTTGACCTAGATTAGCTACTCAAGGCAATCGTGAGTTTTGCAGGATTCACTCGAGTAACTGACGTCATTAGCAGTGACAGCTAATAGAGAACATTACATATGACACAATCAGTTAAATATGGAGTAAAGTCACGACATTCTATGAATTATTATTAAAGTCCAACAAGATGAATGTCACAATTTACACACAAAACAAATGATTACTTTATTTTATTTATTTACATAAGGGGTTTATGTCCGTGATCACGATCATCGCTGTTCAGTTGGATTACGCGCGGAGTCCGTAGAGTTACGCGAGTAACTCGAGTAGCTCAATTGAAGTCGGCCAAGGTGTTCCTGTCTGAATGTATAAATTGTGACCTGACCCCAGAGCTACGCAGCTGGGCACCAGGCACATATCTGATGTGTCTCTTGTGGCTATTTAGATGTGTAACTATATTTATTTAAAAACACTGCAATTATCACTCAGCATCATTGGACGGAATGTGTTAACTCACACTACACATAGAACCAGCAGATATGTACCACATAACACACCTCGCACTTAACACACCTAACTTACAATGACAGGTACCTTATTTCCTACACTTGTGTGTTGTACAGACATACACATTACTTCTGACACTTGGTGTTATACAGTTCACAACGCAGACACTTTAGTTCCTACACTTGTGGTGTTGTAGAGTACACAAACCAGACACCTTAGTTCCTACACTTGTGTGTTGTACAGTCCACAAGACGGACACCTTAGTTACTGTAGGAATCAAGATGAGAGAGAGAGAGAGAGAGAGAGAGAGAGAGGGAGAGAGATAAAGGGAGGGAGAGAGAGACAGACAGACAGACAGACAGACAGAGAGAGAGAGACAGACAGACAGACAGACAGAGAGACAGACAGACAGACAGACAGACAGACAGACAGAGAGAGAGAGAGAGAGAGGGATGGATAGAGTGAAAGGTAGGGAGAGAGAGGTAGGGAGAGAGAGAGAGAGAGAGGGAGAGAGATACACAGAGAGCAAGCAGAAATGGTATCATCAGAGGAGAGTATACCATTACACATCACGTGACACATGTCCCACTGAAGTGACACGCTGTAGATGGTTTCAAATAACCAATGGTGACATTTAAATACAACTACATCGGGTGAGTGTGTGAAGTTGTGTGTCGTACTACCACACAGACATGTTATAAATGAATAAATAACAGGGAAATAATTACAACCTGCATCAACCACACCTCAGGCCTGTTTAGGTGATAAGGAAAATCACTGCAGGAGACCTAGCTACTTAAGTTGTACAATCACAAAAGCTACTATGGAAACTTCACGAATCACAGCGATGACACAAGGCATTATCCGCAAACTGCATCATCCATTTTGTGCATCCGTGGATGAATAACACATCCAGAAGCGTGTTAAGCAACACATCACATTCCAACATATCTCATCTCACTGCTGAACACACCTCCAATATAAGACATCAATCGACAGCTCAAAGCTAAACACCACCTGCAATATAATACATCAATCGACAGCTCAAAGCTGCCCACAACTCATTTTGTAGATTACTGGTGTTTGTCGCGTTTTGCGAACGAATGCTTCCTGCATTATGCCACATCACCAAATTTAATGTCTGTGAACTTTGTTCAGTTTGCACATCTGGACATAACTTGAGCACAGAGGAAGTCACAGCCACTCTCTACCTGTGTGACAATGACACGTGCTTCCACTTTGTTTATTGACGCAGGACCTCGGTGCCTGTAGGTGGCAGCACACTCAACGCACATAGACCCACAATGCACTGTTTCGTGCAGATGGTGCCACTTGTTTATCTCCAGATGCGGCATGTGTTGTCTTTACTACCTGGAAACAGACAGAAGAGTTTCATATTTTGGAAAAGACGCGTACACATGCATTAAAATTATCAAATCAAATTATCGATAATAAATGGGTATATAGAAAACAAAATGCCACATATGGACTTGCTAAACTAGAGGGTTTAAAAGAAGGGTGCCAGCTCCTCTGCCCAGCATTGGCTGAGCAGTAATCTGTATCAGAAACTCTTGTGTCTAGAACACTGGAGAATTAGACATCAAAGAGTATTTCAGTTCAGTTAACTCTGTGTTCCTTTGTAGTTAAATGTGCAACTGAAGGTCTCTACTCACCCGTGATGATAGTGTTGTCCTTGTAGTTAAATGTGCAACTGAAGGTCTCTACTCACCCGTGATGATAGTGTTGTCCTTGTAGTTAAATGTGCAACTGAAGGTCTCTACTCACCAGTGATGATAGTGTTGTCCTTGTAGTTAAATGTGCAACTGAAGGTCTCTACTCACCCATGATGATAGTGTTGTCCTTGTAGTTAAATGTGCAACTGAAGGTCTCTACTCACCAGTGATGATAGTGTTGTCCTTGTAGTTAAATGTGCAACTGAAGGTCTCTACTCACCCGTGATGATAGTGTTGTCCTTGTAGTTAAATGTGCAACTGAAGGTCTCTACTCACCCGTGATGATAGTGTTGTCCTTGTAGTTAAATGTGCAACTGAAGGTCTCTACTCACCCGTGATGATAGTGTTGTCCTTGTAGTTAAATGTACAACTGAAGGTCTCTACTCACCAGTGATGATAGTGTTGTCCTTGTAGTTAAATGTACTACTAAAGGTCTCTACTCACCCGTGATGATAGTGTTGTCCTCATAGTTAAATGTACTACTAAACGTCTCTACTCACCCGTGATGATAGTGTTGCCCTCGTAGTTAAATGTACAACTGAAGGTCTCTACTCACCAGTGATGATAGTGTTGCCCTCGTAGTTAAATGTACAACTGAAGGTCTCTACTCACCAGTGATGATAGTGTTGCCCTCGTAGTTAAATGCGCAGCTAAAGATCTCATCCGTGTGTCCTTCCAGTATTTGGCTGCACTGACCAGAGTCCACGTCCCACATCCTGGCACTTTTGTCCGAACTGGCCGTCAGAATGCGTGTGCCTTGTGGGTTGAAGCACACCTGGTGGCCACACACAGAACCAGTTAATCGACAACGTTGGCATGTACCCAAATGTGGCAGCCGCCAAAAGATTTATCATATTTTTTATCAAAATGTATCAAACGACTGGCGAAGATAATCAGGGGTCAATATCAAATCAAGGGATATTGAAGACATCAAAACACAATATTTTTGTTTTATGTTTGAAAACATCCACAAAATGTTATAAGAAACTTTATGGAAACATTGAAATCATCGACAAATATTGTGAGAAAGTTTAGTTATACAGATTTGTGTTAAAAAAACAGATATCTAAAAAGGTTCTATAAATATCTACAAACGTGCAGACTACGAGGTCACTGACCTTTGATATTTCGCCCTCGTGACCTTCTAGTTTGGTCAACAGCTGCTGGGTGGCGACGTTGTAGAGTCTGGCCGTGCTGTCAGCTGAAGCGGTCAGCAGATACTGACCGGTGTAGTCAAACGTGACGTCCAACACTTCGTCGTCATGTCCACTCAGTGTGCCAATGCACTGACCTTGACAGAGACACACCGACCTTGACATCACTAGGACAACCTTGACATTCAGTGCTGATTGTGCCTACATATAGTAACACTGGTGACACTGACCTTAATGTACAAGAGACACTTTGAAACAAAACCAAAAAAGAGTGGCCTGAATATAAAGATATTTGATATCGATGTTCTTCTATATATTATGGGAGGGGGTAAGACTGAGGGGAGTGAGCCTGGGAGGGGGTAATACTGAGGGGGGTGAGCCTGGGAGGGGGTAAGACTGAGGGGAGTGAGCCTGGGAGGGGGTAAGACTGAGGGGGGTGAGCCTGGGAGGGGGTAAGACTGAGGGGGGTGAGCCTGGGAGGGGGTAAGACTGAGGGGAGTGAGCCTGGGAGGGGGTAATACTGAGGGGGGTGAGTCTGGGAGGGGGTAAGACTGAGGGGGGTGAGTCTGGGAGGGGGTAAGACTGAGGGGAGTGAGTCTGGGAGGGGGTAAGACTGATATTAGGCAAGACTCAGAGAGGGTGCTACTAGGTGGGAGTGAGGAAGTGGCAATTAAGACGGGGAAGGAGGGAGGAAAGGAGTGGGGGGTGAACCTGTTGGTGTTGGTGGGAGGCGCTATCCTGCTGGTGATGGAATGGAGATGGAGTGGGATAGGGAGGTAGAGGGAGAGGGAGGTAGAGGGATAGGGAGGTAGAGGGAGAGGGAGGTAGAGGGAGGTATAGGTTGAGGTTTAGTGAGAGGTAGAGGGAGGGCTGTCCCTGCCACCCACCTGTTGCTGTGTCCCACAGTTTGCATGTTTTGTCCATGGAGCCGGTGGCCACGAGGGAACAGTCCCAGTTGAACTGGGTGCTGCTGATCTCTGCCCGGTGTCCTATCAGGGTGTGTAGTCGCCTGTGACACGTCATGTCAGGGTGTCAGTGTGGTCAATGCCCTTCTTGACATCATTTATTTTATTGACGTAACAAGCTCATGGGCCATCTTAATTTAAAGCAAGGGTGCCAGCTCTTAGGTTAAATTTTTTTCATTTAAAATTACATCTTTACGATGACAACATGCATGTTGAAGGTTTACTGCCTGTCTATTTGTGTTCAGTTCCTTTATTAAGAGTTGTTGTGCGGAGCACACATAAAATAATCCGGATGTATGCACCATAATACACACACAAGTAAGACCGCATTACACCCTAACAAGTCTGCACACTATAAAAGCCACAACTTGACGCCAACCATCATCCGAATCAAGCCCGTCGTCGTTACGCAACCACCTCTACGAGGAAGTCGCGACGCCGGCCGTCGTCGGAACAGCCTGTGATCTTCGCAGGCGTCATTGTGCCTGCACAATAAGTGCGCGCACAATATAAGCTCAGAACAATGTTCTCAATTTTAAATTTTGTTCTAATGGAATAGAACTAAAGGTGACCACACTCACGTGCCCGAGTTGACGTCCCACACAGACACAGTGTGGTCGAAGGAGCCTGTGATCAACTGATCACCCGTCGTGTTGAAACTTAGAGAGATGATCTCAGCAGAGTGACCCTGAAACATAAAAAGGAACACCGGCCGTGTCAACTGAAACAAACACTGTCATTGTCTATAGTCCAGAAGAAACTAAAATATATTCTTTATTCCACTAATAGTAGTCATTTGCTAGACCAAGTCTTGATATCATGAATGCACCAAAGATGAAAGGGAAATTGTGGTTCCCCCTGGGAACACAGACATCAAAGGGTGGGTGCAGTGTGTGACAGTGGGGACTCAGGGTGACTGAGGTGACAGTGGGTGAGACTCAGGGTGACTGAGGTGACAGTGGGTGAGACTCAGGGTGACTGAGGTGACAGTGGGTGAGACTGAGAGTGACTGAGGTGACAGTGGGTGAGACTCAGAGTGACTGAGGTGACAGTGGGTGAGACTGAGAGTGACTGAGGTGACAGTGGGTGAGACTCAGAGTGACTGAGGTGACAGTGGGTGAGACTCAGGGTGACTGAGGTGACAGTGGGTGAGACTCAGGGTGACTGAGGTGACAGTGGGTGAGACTCAGGGTGACTGAGGTGACAGTGGGTGAGACTCAGGGTGACTGAGGTGACAGTGGGTGAGACTCAGGGTGACTGAGGTGACAGTGGGTGAGACTCAGGGTGACTGAGGTGACAGTGGGTGAGACTGAGAGTGACTGAGGTGACAGTGGGTGAGACTCAGAGTGACTGAGGTGACAGTGGGTGAGACTCAGGGTGACTGAGGTGACAGTGGGTGAGACTCAGGGTGACTGAGGTGACAGTGGGTGAGACTCAGGGTGACTGAGGTGACATTGAGTGAGACTCAGGGTGACTGAGGTGACAGTGGGTGAGACTCAGGGTGACTGAGGTGACAGTGGGTGAGACTCAGAGTGACTGAGGTGACAGTGGGTGAGACTCAGGGTGACTGAGGTGACATTGAGTGAGACTCAGGGTGACTGAGGTGACAGTGGGTGAGACTCAGGGTGACTGAGGTGACAGTGGGGTGGGGTGAGCCTGAGAGAGGTGACAGCTGTGGTGACGTACGTTGAGTGTGCACAGTTCCATCCCTGTCTGCACGTCCCAGATCTTGGCGGTTGAGTCCATGCTGCCAGTTGCCACCACTGTGCTCTGAGGACTGAATGACAGACACACCTACAAGCACAGGAGTGTGTCACATGACTTGGTCACATGACTCGTGTACACCGTAACAGTTGCATTGTGATCTACCTCTAGTCGAGCTAAATAACACCGTTATTGTTTTGACATTCCTAAGGTTTATACAAGGGTTCATACCAGATGTAAAATGCTTGATCATAATGTTGAGCATAATACATTCTGTGATGTCCGAGAACCATAGATAATTTGGGACACTTTAGATGCATTGATGCAACACCTTTCTTTCAAACATATGATATCACATTTGAAGAGTTTCGGGGTAAAATGCAATAGTTAGGTTCTTCACTTTGAGAAATGTCACATTTGTGTTTGCAAACGAAAGATAATTGTGTTAGTGATGCCCTGTGTGTTTGTGATACCCTGTGTGTGTGTGTGTGTGTGTGTGTGTGTGTGTGTGTGTGTGTGTGTGTGTGTGTGTGTGTGTGTGTGTGTGTGTGTGTGTGTGTGTGTGTGTGTGTGTGTGTGTGTGTGTGTGTGTGTGTGTGTGTGTGTGTGTGTGTGATGCCTGTGTGTGTTTGTGATGCCCTGTGTGTTTGTGATGTCCTGTGTGTTTGTGATGCCATGTGTGTTTGTGATGCCCTGTGTGTTTGTCATGCCCTGTGTGTTTGTCATGCCCTGTTTGTGTCTGTGATGCCCTGTGTATTTGTGATGTCATGTGTGTTTGTCATGCCATGTGTGTTTGTGATGCCCTGTGTGTGTGTATGATGCCCTGTGTGTGTGTGTGATGCCCTGTGTGTTTGTGATGCCCTGTGTGTGTGTGTGATGCCCTATGTGACTGCCATGAAGGTGTCCCTGTCACTCACTATCTCTGCCGTGTGTCCCTTGAATGTGTGGTAACATTTGCCCGTCTCTGAGCTCCACAGTTTACACGTCTTGTCAAATGAACCCGTCGCTATCTTGTCTCTGCCAGCACAAGTACAGTATTTATAGTAGCACAGTGGCACAGTGGGTAGAGTATCGAACTCTCAACTAAGACGACCTGGGTTCAAATCCTGTGCTGCAATATCAAACTTTAGGCAAGTTTGTTCACTCTACATTGCTTTAGTTCACTCAGCTGTATGAATGAGTACCTGGCTTATAGACAGTGGTTAATATTTGTGTACAAATAGTCTTCGCGCATTAATTGAAGCATGGCTGGATGCTTCCCAGAGAAGCTGTGATGGAGTTTGATTGAACAGGTCTGCCAGGGAGTAAAGCGCTTTGAGTAATCCTGAGGATTGGATACAGCGCTATATAAGAACCTACCTGTTACATCTACCTATCTCTCTGGTACATCTGCACACAGCCAAAGGTATGTGACAAGGTAAGTCCTTATGTAGCGCTGTATCCAGTCCTCAGGACAGCTCAAAATCCTGTTTTTCTTCCAGACAGACTTGTTTGAACAAGTGATTACAGTCTTTGGAAGCATCCACTCATGCTGTAGTTAATGTGTAAACACTATCCATACACAAATACCACCACTGTTTACGGGCAAGTACTCATTCATGCAGCTGACTGAACTGGGGCAATGTAGAGTGAACGAACTTGCCCAAAGTTTGACACTGTAGCACACTATTTGAACTTGGGTTCTCTTAACTGTTAACATAGCCTCCTAACCTGGGATAATGTAGCCCCCTAACCTGGGCTAACATAGCCACATAACATGGACTAACACAGCCCCCCTAACTGGGGCTGACAGGTCAGGGATATCCTTAACCTGGGTTATAACATCACCTGGGCAAAAGCATAAGTGATCAAATTAATTAGTTAAAACACTGTAATAAATTTGTTAAACACAGCATATATATATATATATATATATATATATATATATATATATATATATATATATATATATATATATATATATATATATATATATATATATATATATATGTATATGTATATGTATATATATATATATATAAGCAAAGGAATAAATTAAGGAGCTGAATAAACAACTAAAATATAGTTAACAAATAAAAACAAATTACATAGAAGTATTTCATATGTAACTGTAAATAAACATGAAATTCAACCGAGTTAGACAGACTGAGAATACATATGTTTACCATGCAGCCACCAGAGGGCGTGCCAGTCACTCACCCGTAGGGGTTGTTGAAGGCGATGGCGTAGACGACATTGCGGTGTCCCTCCAGAGTGTGTAGCTCCTCCCCCGAGGCTGTGTCCCACACCTTACAGGTGCGGTCGTAGCTGCCCGTGATGAAACTGCAACGTCCAGCGGGGAGAGGAACCGTGAAGCCAAACAATATAACCTTTCCAGTATACACAAATGTTGAAGGAAAACACTTTGAAATGTTTCGTTCATTGTGTAATGAAATGTAAACTGAAGAAGTGTGTGTGTCATATGTTAATGGTCTGTTGAGTCCTGAATTACGTTACTGAGTTGAAATACAGGAGCTTACTTCTTTTTTGTGTTCACAATTACACATGCTGACAGGCCCCACAAGCTGATGCTGACAGGCCCCACAAGCTGATGCTGACAGGCCCCACAAGCTGATGCTGACAGGCCCCACAAGCTGATGCTGACAGGCCCCACAAGCTGATGCTGACAGGCCCCACAAGCTGATGCTGACAGGCCCCACAAGCTGATGCTGACAGGCCCCACAAGCTGATGCTGACAGGCCCCACAAGCTGATGCTGACAGGCCCCACAAGCTGATGCTGACAGGCCCCACAAGCTGATGCTGACAGGCCCCACAAGCTGATGCTGACAGGCCCCACAAGCTGATGCTGACAGGCCCCACAAGCTGATGCTGACAGGCCCCACAAGCTGATGCTGACAGGCCACACAAGCTGATGCTGACAGGCCCCACAAGTTGATGCTGACAGGCCCCAGTGACATGGTCAGTCTGATCTCTCTGGGAGAAACAGCCTGGTAAGGGAAGGTGTGACTGGGAGCTGTCTCCCATAAGGGAGGGAGGAAGGACTGGGTTACCTGGACCCGTTCTTGTTGAAGGCGACATTGGTCAGAGGCAGAATGTGAGCTCGCAGCACCTACAAACACAACCACAGTCAGTGTATTGGTTCTGAGCACCTACAAACACAACCATAGACAGTATTCTATGTTTGTACCTGTCAACATACAGTGAGTGTCAACTTCTCCATATCAACATTTAAAAACGGCTACTAATATAGCTGCATTTAAAACATGGCTGCCACAATATTTAATTTATCTACTTGTGACCAGCTAAATAAAATTATTAACATATTGAATTATGCTACTGTGGTAAAAAACACATTGAAAAATATGAATATTTGTAATATCTATTATGGTTACCACACAGAGTTGCTACCTTTAAAAGTATTCCTTAGTTTCTGTAAATATAATTGTTTTTGGGTCAGAATACCACCAAAATATATGGAAAGCACAAATACATCATGGTCTTGAAATCAATTTTTTTATGATTTGATAGGACAGAGCGGTTGCTAGGCAACTGGTCACATGACAGACAGGTCAACCACAACCTCACCTTGAACAGATGGAAGCGCCGGTCATCAACCTGGGAGATCTTCTCCTTCAGTCCTGGACAGCGGTCAAGGAAACACACAACACTGACCTATGCAAACGTACAGAGTCAGTAGAACATGACTGAATCAGGATAAAACATTACTGATAGAGCCACATTTAACTGTGTAGATCTATATGATACATGTCTATATTATAAAACTACAGCGGTTTGTTTGAGGCCTTGTATCTATGTTAGTCTTGCTTATATATGAGCTTATTTATGTTCATAAACCAGTGGAGAGGTGGGTAAGTTTAAAAAAATTTTAATTTTTTTGTGGATGGAAATTTTTGGGTCACATAATTAAATGGCATTCTCTCTACCAGTGCTATGAGTAGGGAGTGGAACTGTATGATCTAGCTGGGCCACTGGGGTGGCTGACTGATTTACATTTTTCTCAATCTATCCCGGGATGGAGACATTAGAGATCACAAGAGTGTTAGTGTAGGAGACCGCCTGTCAGTCCCTCAGACACTGCCCCGCAACTCAGCCAGTGTCTCTCAATGACCAATCACGCACTCATCATGTCAACCACTGGCGTTGAGTTGTGAACACATTGTCATGTGACTCATGTCAGTCCTCGCACTGGGGTGGTATTTTCTTTAATAAATAAATAAACCTATAATATAGCACCAAATCTAGTTACAATTATTCAAGGAATTTTATATGTAGTAGATATAAATTAAAATAATTACTTAAACACATCATTAAAATTATCTCAATGTGTCATGCTTATAAAATTCATAAATAAACACATACCCAGGGGTAATTAACAAATAACTCAAAGATGTATAAAATAATTTAAATTAAAAAAAGTTATATAATAATGTTACACGTTTCCATCGTGAATTCCACAGGAGCAGGCAAATGTCAACAATGGTTAGTGTACGTGGAACGTCAGGCAAGGATACGCATGATGAGTTTTCGCACTTGGTCTGTCTTAGACATTGTCACCAATGGTTCCTTGCGGGCAATCTCATCCACAACCGCATCCACATCAGTGCTGAAAACACACAGTACCACATCCTCAATACAACATCCACACCCACCATAACACATGTGTAAAGTAAGGTAAAATAATAAAACCTAAATTAAAATATACCTATACATAAACCAACAAGATTAAATTAAAGTTTTATGCCATGTAAAAAAGTTACTAACAACACATTACAGACTATGCAGGGGTAGAAGTTCAGCTTTTATTTTACTAGACAGTGTGCTAGTA
Source organism: Oasisia sp. SBJ-2009 (assembly GCA_964017155.1). NCBI lineage: Eukaryota > Metazoa > Annelida > Polychaeta > Sabellida > Siboglinidae > Oasisia > Oasisia sp. SBJ-2009. Next base: position 39,993,681 of record OZ024867.1, read on the forward strand.
AAGAAAAAAGTTTACTAGCCAGGCAAAAAAAAATTTTTTTTGTAATTATATTTCTATTTAAAACTACAACAAACAGGTTTAAAAAATAATAAAGAAATACCTAACGTAATTATTTAAGAACTGAGGATATGCTCTATATAATAAAACTGCACAATTGAAAAAGAACGCCAATTGTGCTCAAAGACCAGTACCACCCTACCATGACACACAGCAGCCTACCATTATGAAGTTCCCATAATCATTCCAGAATTTGACCTCCCATTACTGTGCTATGAAAACTGCTCTACTGGATTATTAGGCAGATTTACTATTCTGGCCTTATCTTTACTAGTGGATTAGTGGGTAGTTCTACCCCTGCTATGTGAAAAGAATTTGTCAATTTCTTTGAAACAGCATACACATGTAAATACAATATACTCTTACCAAGCAGCATGTGAAACATGAAGCATGACGTGAACTCATGTTAGCAACCACGCCCAAATATGGTCATTTGTTTATCACAAAACAACCAGTTCCTCAGCTCAAACTCAAACCTTAAAAATGTATTTTAGATGAGAACTGTAGCAACCCATCACGTAGGATTCAGCTTGACCTCTGTCCTAGACACTAAGTACAACTACTTACTCAGCTTTCAAGTCGAGGAGATCTATGGACTTGGTCTTCAACAGTCCTGTCTGCTCATACTCAAGAATGATCCCTGAAAATAGTCAAGATTCAAAAGACTTTATTCTCCATTTAAAACATCACATTAGAAATGGAAATTGTTCTTCAGTTACACATTAAAATAACAGTAATAAGATTGGTGAGCCATAATATATACGGTTAATAAGGCACATTAAAATTGTAATATTTAATCCTAATCAGCACTAAAATTGGTAAAGTTAATAAATTAAGTATATAAATAAATACTCTAGATAACAAATAAATATAAGCAAGTAATATTCTTTAAAAGGTCCTTTGATAAGACACAATGTGATAACAGTAACAATATTTACTAAAATTGGTAAATAAATAAGATTAGATAAATTGGTGTTGATTGTGCACCCAGATCGTTTATAGTTTTGTTTGGGTTCTGGGTAACACTCCTGATAGAGCCAAATGGCCAGGTGCATGTTTTTGGTTATAACACAATGTTCATTTATTATTATTATAATAATATTATGAACATTGTGTTAAATAACAAATTATACGTGCTAGGTAAAAAAATCGTACCATTCCGGCATTGATATATATGATATATCAATGGTACGATTTTTTTAGCTAGCACATATTTTCAGCTTATTAGTACATACGCCAGATACGGTCGTATCAACGTCGTAGGCATGCATGCACAGGCCTATCCATTATTCCAACCATGATCGATGAGTCAGAGGCACAGTGCCAGACCCCAACATTGCAATAGCACAGCCTGGGAAAACTGCTTAATATCGCCCACCACTTGCACCAAATCTGGCCAAACAATAACTAGAAAATCCCTGCAAGGCGCTAAGATTAAGTACAACACATCCTTAAAAACAGTGAATTGTGGTACGATTTGCTTAGTTACGACGGCGCCGTCACCACTGCATTTAACTGATCGTCGTTGGCGTTGTCTTTGACTGAAAGGACGCGCATGCACCCGTGTTGAATAACGTTTAACGTTAATAAGTCCATATAATGCCGGCCGAAAATGTGACTCCTGTTTGTTATCTTAATATATATTGCTTCGTACTCAATGAGCATTATACCTGGGGGGTAATATCGCAGTAAAAATCGTTTTAGCTTCATCTTGTCTGTTCGTCTCTGTTTCTACAACAATCCAGTATGGCCGCAAATACATCGGTTACTAACAAAACGCGAACTATCATTGGAGACGAAACAGGTGGTGTGACGCCCTCTACCGAATGAATGTTGATCTGCACGAACATACATAAAAACGCTCTTTGCTTACATGCCTGCCTACACGGGGACACATTATTAAATTTAAGATATTGGCAGCAACTCTCAAATAACAATGTTGCGTAAATACAAATAAATCTGTGGTTTAAGCTATATCACTTTTATTCCTTCAACAACGGATCATATATAACATTGGAAAACGGAGTCCATGCATACATGGACCCGTGCTTGTTTTTTTTAATAATATTTTGGGCGCGACACTCACATCCCACTCATGACACCTAGCCGTCACACGCATATCCCACTAATGACACCTGTCACTCGCATCCCACTCATGACACCTGTCACACGCATTCACTCGTGACACTTGTCACACACATCCAATTCCTGACACCCGTCACTCACAACGCTGCAAGTTTGTTCTGCAAATGATATTGTACGGATCTACAACTCTGCCGAAATGTGTTTGTTACTGGGCGTCGAACAATTAATATATAGTTGACGGGGTAGTAATCACCGAGATTTCTGAAACGGTGTAGTAGTTTTTAATACTTTTCCTAGTTGAGAAACACCAGTACATAATAATTTTTACATAACCGTTCATAAAGTATAATAACACATCTACTATGATCTTCTCCTTCTCTCTTAATATTTGGACTTGGATAACAATGGCTAAACGTCTACGCATGTGTTCTTTTTTAACATTCGATCCTGTGGCCCTCTTGCGCCGTGACCTGAGCTCCCGTCTTTCTAGACAGCGATTAGGAGATAGCGAGAGTCGTTCACCCCCCAGGCACGCTCTGACGTAGTTCGAAAGAAGTCGGACGCGATAAAGCGATAAAGCGTGGACCACACGGAGCCTACACACACGGAGCACGGAGTCAGTTCTACCGACAGACGCGTCCATGAACAGCGGTCGCGGACTCCACGTGTGAAGGCGACTTGTTACACACGGAGCCCAGGCGGGAGACCCTGGCTACCTGAAGTACACGCACGACTACCCTCGTGTCTGCCAGCCCGCACAAGCTTCAAGAACACAGAGGTAATGTCAACTTCTTGTGCTATACATTCTGCAGTGTGACGTCGTGTTCTGTCGTTCCAGCGGTATCGGGTAAAGCGTCGCGGCAGACTTGAACCACTGGTTATTGCAACGATAACTAAATGTATTAACGACTTAGCAACATTAGACCATCGCAGTTCTTCTTGTTCTTCTCGTTCTCCTTTTTTTCTGCTTGTTCTTCTTGTTATCCTTGTTCTAATTGTTCTTCTTGTTTTTTTCTTGTTCTTCTTGTTCGTCTTGTTTTCTGGATCTTCTTGTTCTTCTTGTTTTTTCTTGTTCTTCTTGTTCTTCTTGTTCTTCTTGTTCTCCTTGTTCTTCTTGTTCCTCTTGGCTTTCTTGTTTTTTCTTGTTCTCTTTGTTCTTCTTGTTCTTTCTTGTTCTTCTTGTGCTCATTGTTCTCCTTCATCACCTTCTTCTGTTTGTTCCTCTTGTTTTTTTCTGGTTCTTCTTATTATCTTTGTTCTTCTTATTCTCCTTCTTGTTCTCCTTGTTCTCCTTGTTCTCCTTGTTCTTCTTGTTCTTCTTGTTCTCCTTGTTCTTCTTGTTCTTCTTGTTCTCCTTATTCTTCTTGTTCTTCTTGTTCTTCTTGTTCTTCTTATTCTCCTTGTTCTTCTTGTTCTCCTTGCTCTTCTTGTTCTTCTTATTCTCCTTGTTCTTCTTGTTCTCCTTGCTCTTCTTGTTCTTCTTATTCTCCTTGTTCTTCTTGTTCTTCTTCCTCTTCCTACTGTTCTTCTTGTTACTGTTCATAATTATTATTATACCCCTTCTTCGGCTCCTCCTCCTCCTTCTACTTCTTCCCGCGTTTGACTACTTGACGAAGTTGTGATCTAACAAGACCTCTTTAAGCAGCCACTCCCGGGTCGCCGTGAAACAGCAAACGAAAATGCGTTTCTTCCCTAAATGGTGGAAAAGAAGTCCCCACTGAGATATTAGAGAAGGGTTTGCCCAGCCACAAACCCCTATTTCCTATGTCTATGACGACAAACCCTCTCACAGATTCTGTCTTCGACCTGCACAGTTAGTCGACTGGGCTGCTCTGTATCACAGCTTACAGCAGATGTATTCAGGCACACATTCAGCTCGTCCGTGTTAGAGGCCTTGTCAACAATTAAAGTCGTGTTTTGCTCACGTTAGCGGTCTATTGAGACTTGAGAATGACATTATTGTTCCCATATTGTACAGCCTACGCAATGTCTGATGTGCTCGCAAGACGTGTATATGTCTTTCTTGTCCTGTTGTGTTTGTGTTTGTGTTTGTGTTTGTGTCTGTGTCTGTGTCTGTGTCTGTGTCTGTGTCTGTGTCTGTGTCTGTGTCTGTGTCTGTGTCTGTGTCTGTGTCTGTGTCTGTGTCTGTGTCTGTGTCTGTGTCTGTGTCTGTGTCTGTGTCTGTGTCTGTGTCTGTGTCTGTGTCTGTGTCTGTGTCTGTGTCTGTGTCTGTGTCTGTGTCTGTGTCTGTGTCTGTGTCTGTGTCTGTGTCTGTGTCTGTGTCTGTGTCTGTGTCTGTGTCTGTGTCTGTGTCTGTGTCTGTGTCTGTGTCTGTGTCTGTGTCTGTGTCTGTGTCTGTGTCTGTGTCTGTGTCTGTGTCTGTGTCTGTGTCTGTGTCTGTGTCTGTGTCTGTGTCTGTGTCTGTGTCTGTGTCTGTGTCTGTGTCTGTGTCTGTGTCTGTGTCTGTGTCTGTGTCTGTGTCTGTGTCTGTGTCTGTGTCTGTGTCTGTGTCTGTGTCTGTGTCTGTGTCTGTGTCTGTGTCTGTGTCTGTGTCTGTGTCTGTGTCTGTGTCTGTGTCTGTGTCTGTGTCTGTGTCTGTGTCTGTGTCTGTGTCTGTGTCTGTGTCTGTGTCTGTGTCTGTGTCTGTGTCTGTGTCTGTGTCTGTGTCTGTGTCTGTGTCTGTGTCTGTGTCTGTGTCTGTGTCTGTGTCTGTGTCTGTGTCTGTGTCTGTGTCTGTGTCTGTGTCTGTGTCTGTGTCTGTGTCTGTGTCTGTGTCTGTGTCTGTGTCTGTGTCTGTGTCTGTGTCTGTGTCTGTGTCTGTGTCTGTGTCTGTGTCTGTGTCTGTGTCTGTGTCTGTGTCTGTGTCTGTGTCTGTGTCTGTGTCTGTGTCTGTGTCTGTGTCTGTGTCTGTGTCTGTGTCTGTGTCTGTGTCTGTGTCTGTGTCTGTGTCTGTGTCTGTGTCTGTGTCTGTGTGTGTGTGTGTGTGTGTGTGTGTGCGTGCGTGCGTGCGCGTGCGCGTGCGCGTGCGCGTGCGCGTGCGCGTGCGCGTGCGCGTGCGTGTGCATGCGTGTGCATGCGTGTATGTGTGTGTTTTTGCGTGCGTGCGTGCGTATGTGTGTGTTTGTGCGTGCGTGCGTAGGTGCGTGTGTGACTGTGTGAGTGTGTGTGTGAGTGTGTGTGTGTGTGAGTGTGTGTGAGTGTGTGTGAGTGTGTGTGAGTGTGAGTGTGTGTGGGTATGTGTGTGTGAGTGTGTGAATGTGTGAGTGTGTGAGTGTGTGAGTGTGTGAGTGTGTGAGTGTGTGAGTGTGTGAGTGTGTGAGTGTGTGAGTGTGTGAGTGTGTGAGTGTGTGAGTGTGAGTGTGAGTGTGAGTGTGAGTGTGAGTGTGAGTGTGAGTGTGAGTGTGAGTGTGAGTGTGAGTGTGAGTGTGAGTGTGAGTGTGAGTGTGTGTGTGTGTGTGTGTGTGTGTGTGTGTGTGTGTGTGTTTGTTTGTTTGTGCGTGCGCGTGCGCGTGGGCGTGCGCGTGCGCGTGCGCGTGCGCGTGCGCGTGCGTGTGCGTTTTGCATTCTTCTAATCACTCAATGAGCTAAACAGAAAGCGTGATACGACTATAAAACGTACTTTATTGGCAAATCTGTTATATACCTGTTATACACCTGCTATATGCTGTGTTGTGTTAGTCGTGTGCACACCATTCCGACACAATGCCACACGACACAATGCCACACGACACAACGCTACACGGGAACCGCGACAAACTTGTCCCAAACGACATATTCATAACTATTACGTCCAATTAACTCATATCCATATTCCTCCTACGGAGACTCTCGTGTGACGTTGCCATGGTGATGTGACTCGTCTTCTGCTTCCGTCTGTAGTCGCCCCAGGAAGCATCCCGTCCAAGCCGACTGCGAGGACCGAGGTGAGAGACAGGGCCGAGCGAGAGACGCCGTGTCCGATGGAGTGGACGGCCAGTGCGTTCTCCGGCGGGGGAGCTGCCATGAAGGCTGTGCAGCTGGACGGCTGGGACTTCAGCACCATCGTCGTCTACTTCGCCATCGTGCTCGGCATCGGGCTGTATGTGAGTAGCACAGTCACGTACAGTAGCACCGTCACGTACACCGTCATGTACATCCTAGGATTTGCCCCAGCGCCCGGCAACGTTCCATTGTGACTGTTCTTACTCAAATAGCCAGATTGTCCAATTTGTTGTCGCCAAGTCGGTCACCTTTCAGGATTGTCACTAATGTGATGCGTGGTGTTCTCGGCGGTGCTTTGGAGTCATAAAGTGAGACAGGACCGACAATAAAGCGAGGTTTTTATGCTGACACTGGGGGTGGTCACTGCCATGATGCTTGTCATCCTCGGTAGTTAGTTTGCGTCACAAATTAATAGTAAAAATAATAATATAAATCATACTGTATTAATTTATGCGCTAATTCCCGCGCAGCGGATCGAAATCGACAACAACGTGATCTCTCTTCACTGTCGTTGGTCGTGGTCGGCGCCAGGACATGCGTCGTCACCAGTGGCGTCTTACGTCACCCATTGACCTGCTTTGGTGAAAGCGACAATCGCAGATGATAAAAGCAATAACCGTATTTAAAGGTCCGTGCGTAACTGTTGTTATTTTGAGCGTTTGTCTGTTTGAACAACGGACTTTGTTATCGTCGAGTAGTTGTTATCTTAAGTCGTTCGTTTGACACGGAATGCATGGATTAGATTGAGCTGAAGACGGAAAGGTAATGATCACCGTAACCCGGACCAAAGCCCACATAAGCAATGCTATGTATTGACCATGTAGACCTATATATGCACCGTTCTCAAACGCCAGATTCGTGAATTATTATTTATCTCTTTGTGTCTGTCAATTTCTAAAATCTCTTGACATGTTTCCGCATAGATATTTCCCGGCACCCCCAGCGCCTCGTGTACCCCTCCACGCACCCACCGTGTCGCCCTCTACCCACCCTGCCCTCTCACCCCGTGTCTCCTGGAGCTACACGACCTACACGTGCTCCACGGGTGGTGCTTCGTTTCAGGCGATGGTTGGCGTCAAAACAAACACGGAGGAAGGCTAC
>OZ024867.1:40013404-40015904 GCA_964017155.1 Oasisia sp. SBJ-2009
GGTGCTAACTGTAGCCGTGTGTTGACCGCCTGTAGATGATGGTGCAGCGTCTGCTCGCCGCCAAGAGTCTGTCCCACGCCCAGGGCGGCTGTCTCTTCTGCGGTTACCTTAAGGTCGTCCCCTTCGTCGCCATGGTCATCCCCGGCATGATCGCCCGCGTGTTGTATCCAGGTTCGTCTTTTGCAGCAACCTCTTAGTAGCACGCGGAGACTGGGCGGGAGAGATATTGATTTAAATATACTCAATCCACTCATTCCCGTAAAAATCGTTTGCTCCTAGCGATTATTAGTAATTTCACAAAAAGCGGAGGTATCAAATACTCAGTAATGATTGCCTGGTTGGTTTATGCAGACATGATACTTCTTTTTCTGAAATTAATTAAATAAGTAGTAGGTCGATCTCGCACAAAGCACGTGACCCAAAAACACAGGACATCGGCAGCTGATGATTGTTTCGCCAGTTATACCCGGTGTAACGGCGATTCTTTTTTTACGATAAAATAATGACAAGTATGCATTAAAAAAAATTATGTGACTGTGCATTCTATTTAAACTATTAACACTTTACACAACTGGCCATAAAAGAACCGCAAACGAGTGGAGGGAGTACCTTTAACACCACAGGCAAATTTACCAGTTTTGTATCATCACGCGTCAGTTGTGTTCGTCAATCCTGATCACTGCCGCTAGATGGCAACACGGTGTTGTTTCTGCGCGGTGCAGTCGGTAGGCTTTCACTGCGGCCGATGTCGATATCAATTACAATATTCTTACTCGCTGCTGCGACTGAACCGAGTTACAGAGTTTGCCAAGACACTTCTGTACACTACCAAATTTGTTTGTTCCATAATATTTGGTAGAATTAAACGCCACAGATTATAGTGCTATAATGATGATGATGATGATGATGATGATGATGATGATAATAATGACTTCTTATGCGCCAATATCCATGAAAATCTAGCTCAATGACGCGACAAAACCAATGTAATAGGCTTATGCTATGTCGTTATCATAAACAGTGCGATAGAACGTTATATGTGATAATTTACTCATAACCACAATCCATAAAATATAAACAAGATGAATATTTCTTCAAAGCGCTGCGATGTGTTTTTGTATGAAATAGTCTCCCAGCGAACCACAAAACGGCTGGCTGCGGTCTACACGTTGTCTTTGTGTTGCAGACGAGATCGCGTGTTCAACACCGGAAGACTGCATGAGGATCTGCGAGAGCGCTCACAGCTGCTCCAACCTCGCCTATCCGAAACTCGTGCTCGGCGTCATGCCGTCAGGTGGCGTACTTTGTTGTCATGGAGACACGTCTGTCGTGTGTCTGCCTTCTTTCGCAGTCGTAGTTCGTCTTCACTACTTTGGTTAATTGCAGGCGTGTGCTGTCGTTGCGCGCAATTAGAATTTTTGTCTCACCAAAGTGGGAATTCCCAGATAAAGAATTTCACATCCAAATTAACACGACGACGACGACGACGACGACGACGACGACGACGACGACGACGACGACGACGACGACGACGACGACGACGACGACGACGACGACGACGACGACGACGACGACGACGACGACGACGACGACGACGACGACGACGACGACGACGACGACGACGACGACGACGACGACGACGACGACGACGACGACGACGACGACGACGACGACGACGACGACGACGACGACGACGACGACGACGACGACGACGACGACGACGACGACGACGACGACGACGACGACGACGACGACGACGACGACGACGACGACGACGACGATAATAATAATAATAAAGATAACAATAATTATTATTACTATAAAGATAAGAATAATGAAAATGGTAATAATAATATGAATAGCAGCAACTACAATAATTATAAAAAGGCAACTTCTGTTGTGCCTATGTCCTTAGTAATCACGCTCGGATGGGCACCAAGAATACACAGTAGGTTAAATATAAAATGTGGGTTCAGTATTCTTGTCGTTAACATTACAAATACAAGTAAATTTTCAAACTAGCAATTTGCCAGATGCAAAACACCCATAGTCCGACTAGGAGATTATCACTGTAGAGCTTAGCATATATTCAACGTTTAAATATGTTTCTCTCACGGATTCATGCAATGTTAAAAGCACCAATTGAATGGGACATTCCACCTACTCAAAATTGTCCACTGTCATTGTGTTTCGTTGTCGTTGCGATCTACCTGGGTGGTGAACTATTTCTACCTCTCCACGTAGAGATACGTATACACATCTGATATAAATATTGTACAGCTATATATTAAACCAACTGTGACGATAGTAAACAAGTAAACAGGTAAGTTTTTATATAGTGTATTATCCAGTCCATAGGACTCCTCAAAGCGCTTTTACACTTTACTTCCCCGGCAGACCTGTTCAATCAAACACCATTTGAACTTCTCTGAGAAGCATCCAGCCACATGCTACAACTAATGTGCGAAAGGCTGCTCGTAAACATATCCACCACTATCTA
>OZ024867.1:40020904-40023404 GCA_964017155.1 Oasisia sp. SBJ-2009
TAGAGCATTCCATTTTATTATATTTATTTATTTATCTGATTATATATATATATATATATATATATATATATATATATATATATATATATCCGTCGTGCCAGGACGTCGGTGGTGGTGGTGGTGGCCGTGGGGGTCGGTCTCATCCCCGTCATCCAGATGGCCCAGGGCAACCAGATCTACACGTACATCCAGGCCATCACCAACAACTTCTCGCCGCCCATCGCCGCCGTCTACCTCGTCGCCCTGCTGTGGTCTCGGGCCAACGAACAGGTTCGTCATCTCCTGTCTGTCTCGTACATATAACAGGTTCGTCGTCTCTTGTCTGTCTCGTACATATAACAGGTTCGTCATCTCCTGTCTGTCTCGGACATATAACAGGTTCGTCGTCTCTTGTCTGTCTCCTACATATAACAGGTTCGTCGTCTCCTATGTGTGTCTCCTACATATAACAGGTTCGTCGTCTCTTGTCTCTCTCCTACATATAACAGGTTCGTCGTCTCTTGTCTGTCTCCTACATATAACATGTTCGTCGTCTCTTGTCTGTCTCCTACATATAACAGGTTCGTCGTCTCCTGTCTGTCTCCTACATATAACAGGTTCGTCGTCTCCTGTCTGTCTCCTACATATAACAGGTTCGTCGTCTCTTGTCTCTCTCCTACATATAACAGGTTCGTCGTCTCTTGTCTGTCTCCTACATATAACAGGTTGGTCGTCTCCTGTCTGTCTCCTACATATAACAGGTTGGTCGTCTCTTGTCTGTCTCCTACATATAACAGGTTCGTCGTCTCCTGTCTGTCTCCTACATATAACAGGTTCGTCGTCTCTTGTCTGTCTCCTACATATAACAGGTTCGTCGTCTCTTGTCTGTCTCCTACATATAACAGGTTCGTCGTCTCCTGTCTGTCTCCTACATATAACAGGTTCGTCGTCTCCTGTCTGTCTCCTACATATAACAGGTTCGTTGTCTCTTGTCTGTCTCCTACATATAACAGGTTCGTCGTCTCCTGTCTGTCTCCTACATATAACAGGTTCGTCGTCTCTTGTCTGTCTCCTACATATAACAGGTTCGTCGTCTCCTGTCTGTCTCCTACATATAACAGGTTCGTCGTCTCCTGTCTGTCTCCTACATATAACAGGTTCGTCGTCTCCTGTCTGTCTCCTACATATAACAGGTTCGTCGTCTCCTGTCTGTCTCCTACATATAACAGGTTCGTCGTCTCCTGTCTGTCTCCTACATATAACAGGTTCGTTGTCTCTTGTCTGTCTCCTACATATAACAGGTTCGTCGTCTCCTGTCTGTCTCCTACATATAACAGGTTCGTCGTCTCTTGTCGGTCTCCTACATATAACAGGTTCGTCGTCTCGTGTCTGTCTCCTACATATAACAGGTTCGTTGTCTCTTGTCTCTCTCCTACATATAACAGGTTCGTCGTCTCTTGTCTGTCTCCTACATATAACAGGTTCGTCGTCTCTTGTCTGTCTCCTACATATAACAGGTTCGTCGTCTCTTGTCTCTCTCCTACATATAACAGGTTCGTCGTCTCTTGTCTGTCTCCTACATATAACAGATTCGTCGTCTCTTGTCTGTCTCCTACATATAACAGGTTCGTCGTCTCTTGTCTCTCTCCTACATATAACAGGTTCGTCGTCTCCTGTCTGTCTCGTACATATAACAGGTTCGTCGTCTCCTGTCTGTCTCCTACATATAACAGGTTCGTCGTCTCTTGTCTGTCTCCTACATATAACAGGTTCGTCGTCTCCTGTCTGTCTCCTACATTTAACAGGTTCGTCGTCTCTTGTCTGTCTCCTACATATAACAGGTTCGTCGTCTCTTGTCTCTCTCCTACATGTCGCACTGCCGCGACAGACGGCTAACCGACACGTGTGTAAATTGTGCCCCAGATACACTATCAGGCAATGACGTACGACAATGCAGCATGTCTGGCGTTGTTTAGCTATATCGGATGGCCTCCTTCCGCCAGACGTCCACACAGTGCGGACGGAGGTGCGACTATGGGTGAAGGTCACTCACTGTTTCACCGAGGTGGGAGTGTATCAATGCGATGCGCTATTTCCATTGGCTATCTGATCCCCCGTGTAGAACATCGCATGTTGGATCGCCACCAGACACCAGATAGTGTCTGGTGGTGACGTGACATGTACATATTGCCATAGCAACGCACCCGATATAGGTCACAGCATTGCCTGATAGTGTGTCAGCGCCTTTCCTTGGCGATCTTCTGAAAACTTGTCAACGAATGTATTTGTTTGTCTTTCTGTCTACTGGGAGCATGTCTAAACACATGTTTATGTCTTTCTATCTTCTAGAAACTAGTCAACTAATATGTTTGTGTATCTTTCTATCTTCCAGACGCGTGTCAACGTACACGTGTATTTGTCTTTCTTTCTAACGAATATATGTTTTGATGTCTCTGTTTCTCCGCGAGGTGTGTCAGCGAACATATATATATATATATATATATATATATATATATATATA
>OZ024867.1:40030904-40040904 GCA_964017155.1 Oasisia sp. SBJ-2009
CGACCGACCGACCGACCGACCGACCGACCGACCGACCGACCGACCGACCGACCGACCGACACGCCCCTCCCTCCACCCACTGAGACGCCCCTCCCTTCACTCACCGACACGTCCCTCCCTGTCGCGGTATGACCGGAAGACGCTGGCGAACTCCGACACCCGTTTCTCGTATTGCATGCCGTGCTTTGCGTTGACCGGAATCGTCGCCTTTCTGAGACTGCTGAGAAACTGGCCTGTGTGCGCCATCTCGCGGGCAAACTCCTCCATCAGCTCAATGGCGTAGTCAAACCTGCCGGCTGTCAACAGAACCACACGGTTTATAGCGCCATCTACTCGCAGTCAACAGAACCACTGGACCCATAGTGCCACCTACTCGCAGTCAACAGAACCAATCGGCTTATTGTGTAACCTACACGCTGTCAAACTTATCAATTACACGGCTTATAGTGTAATATACACGCAACCAAAAGTATCATACGGCTTATACTGCAACCTACACGCTGTCGAAAGCATCACGCAGCTTACAATAATAATAATACTAATAATACTAATAATACTAATAATACTAGTAATACTAATAATACTAATACTAATAATAATCATAATCATAATCATAATCATAATCATAATCATAATCATAATCATAATCATAATCATAATCATAATCATAATCATAATCATAATCATAATAATCATAATCATAATCATAATAACAATAACATACTTTATTTATACACTACAAATCCAAAGTACAAACTCTGTTCAGTAGTGTTGACAACATTAAACCATTATAAGAGATAAATATAATAAAAGTACAATAGTGCAAAGTACACACTGTCAAATATATCACACGGCTTATAGTGCAATCTACATGAAAGTAACTTACAGTCGGCAGAAGGCACCAATACAGAGACCCGTCTCCCCTGCGACACATATTGCTGACTGACCTGTCCCCAGCCACAGGTGACACGATCACATGACACATTGTGGCCGACTCACATATCACGGTCAGACCTTGGTACGTTTTGCCAGTCCATAAACGTTCAAATAAAATGTGTGTGGTTATATAAACCATTCCAGTAATACACTTTAATTAATGCACACACAATTATACCCAATTTCAAAACACAATTCACAACATATACGTGAAATAAGCTTTCGTTTTTGCTCGTATAATAATTGTACCCGTCCATTTTCTTTCGACGGGCAAAACTAGTTTTGGACGGGCAAAAACCAAGGGTGGACGGGCACCAACGGCTGGACAGTGACTCACCGGAAGCCTTGAGCAGCGCGTCGACGGTGTTCTGCAGCGTCATCTCGTCGGCGCGCGCGCGGTTCGGCGTCGACGTCGCGTCCTCGCCGGACAAGATGGCGCCGAGCGAGCTCGCGACGTACGTCTCGACGTCGGTCACGTGCCGGTTGATCCACGCGCGCCCGTTGAGCGACACCTCGTCTAGGTCGACGTCGGCGGGCACGATCTGGCCGAGGTCGTCGACGGCGGCCGTCAACCACAGGCACACGGTCGGCGGCAGCTCGGCGACGGCGGCCGCGACGAACTCCCCCAATATCGCCCACTCGGCGCGCGCGCAGTGGTGCAGGCCGTCGACGACGATGAGCCGGCGGCGCGTCAGGTCGTTGAGTCGCCGCCGCGGCCCGTCGCCCTCGTCGCCGGGCCGCGCGCTCGCCGCCACAGTCGGGTCCCGCATGAGAGCGCCGACCCCATCGCCCGACGTGCGACTACTGCGCGGCCGGTTGGGCGTGCGACGGGCGCGGTCTGGCGTCGACGACGACGTCGCCGGGTCCCGCAGCAGGCCGGCGACGCCGTTCTGCGCGCACTGGCGCGGGTCGTCTCTAGGCGACGGCTGTGGCGACGTCGGCTGTCCGTACAGCGCCTGTAGCGGCCCCTTCAGCAGCACGTCGAAGCTCTCCCGCCACGTACCGTCCAGCCGCACGGCGACGTCGGCTCCGGACAACTCGTCGTCCAGGTAGTTCAGGTACTCCGGCAGCGTCCGGCACAGCTCGGCCGCGATCGAGCGCACGAGGTCGTCGACGGTGGCGCCCTCGTTCGGGCGGAAGAAGAACTTGGCGACGACGTCGTAGTTGAGGAGCTTGCAGACGGCCGACGACAGCGCCGTCTTGCCCATGCCCGGCTTGCTCGACGCCACGAACACCCTATTATCGCCCGCGCTCAGCCAACGCTGCAGGCGCTCGAGCAGCCAGCCGCGCGTGCCCGGGTGGATCATGTGACCGTTCACTTCCGCCGTCGAGTCGCGCCGGAAGAGCTGCGTCACGAAGGCGCTGCGCAGTAGGCTCTGCGCGGCGGCGTAGCTGACGTAGAGTTCGCAGTCTGTCGTCATCCGGGACGAGCATTTGGACAGTAGAAGTGACGTCTGCTTGCGACAGTTCGTCACGTCGCGACTTATCCGGTCGATGTCGCTCTCTGTCATCGCCTGTCACGAGTGTCATCAATACGTCACTGACGGTGGAATTGTCATTACCACGACTAATGGTATAATATAATTACCATATATGTTATGATTAAAATAGTTATGAATAACAGCCTTATTGCATCTTAGACTTTGTGAACAGTTTCGATAGGTTGCTCGTGCATAAGTCAGTGACAATGGATATATGATGTTGATTATCGTGACGATATACTGATGATTGTGATGATGCTATTGATGATGGTGATGAGGCTGGAAAGTGTTGTGAAGATCGAGTTTTTGATGGAGAAATGCGTTTGGTACTAGTGAAGATACTATCGATTATGGTGACGATAAGTTACTGTTAATGATGGTGACAATGTTGCCGTTGAGTTGACACTAGTACTGGTGGTTATGAATGTTGTTGTTGTGACGTCGATACTGTTCGTGACTGTGACAATCGATAGTAAAGTGATACAGACGATATACTTCTACTTACAATAACATGAAAGTGCGGACACACGGTACTACCACTACCACTACCACTACCACTACCCCTACCACTACCACTACCACTACCACTACCACTACCACTACCACTACCACTACCACTACCACTACCACTACCTGCCACATTCATTAACGAAGTGCAACAAACACCGTTACGCCGGGTAGTGCCATACTGTGTCTGACCGTCTCACTCACTTGAATGATTCCATTCAGATGTGCAACGACATCACGCAACTCGGCGATAACGAGGCTGAGGTCAGTCTCGGGGTCAGCGAGCATGCGCTGTAACTGGTCTAGTCTCGTCTCAATGGCGGCCAACTTTTTCTGCGCTTCGTCGACATTCTTGAGGGCGTCGAGGGTCTCGCAGAAGCCGTACTCGAGGAACGTCGCCTGTGGTAGAGATATACCCGACACCCTATTATCGCCCGAGCCACCTTATTATCGCCCCTTGCACCCGCTGGTTCCACTGAGTTAGACGTGATATTGTATAACACAAATAATTGTTAAAGCTTTACCATTGACCGCAAATTCAATATACATGCTAATAAGATAAGTTACGCTAATGAAACAAATTTAAAATAAACATGACGTCAACTTTAATAGCAAGACTGCGTACACTACGTCAGCCAATGATTGTCCTCTTCTATACAAGCTGGCCGTCAGTAAAACAATCAGTAATAATCAAACATTCAAAAACTATAATAATTGTCCTTTTAAAATATTTGTTAAAACAGGATACCTTCGACGCCTTACAGTGCTCCAGCCAATAGAAAGTCGTCTTACATACCTGTAGTTCGGCCGAAAGGTGGTCGAGTTCCCGGATGAACTGTTTCCCGTCGGACGAGTCCATGTCAACCATAAGGAGGTGGGGAAGGAGGGCGAGGCCGCGGGAGAGGTGGGCGTTGACCCTGTCCATGTAGTAGGGGTCATTGCAGTTGCGCATGGCGACGTGACGCCGAAGGTCAAGGCCGAGGTAGGTCTCGAGGTCGTGCACGGAGTCTTGGAAGGCGAATGCTTCTGCCGGCATGGAGCGTTCATAGCCCGTGTAGGAGGCGTAGATGTCCTGGATGCCCTGAACACGACGGGGAGACATTATCCGAAGGGCCCGACCGATACACCGTCAGACACGGTCGTACGACTGTGTCGCATGTCGCATGTCTGACACCTGCATCGGATGGCCTCCTACTGACACAGTGACCTACTGACACAGTGTCTGACGGAAGCACGACTATGGGTGAAGTACTGGTGGTTGTGACAGTGTCTTTCCCTGCTTCACCAAGACGGGGGTGGGCTGATATGATAGGAGAATTCATTGGCTATCGGACACCCCGTGTCAGATGAAAACACGCATGTCCGACATCAGATAGTATCTGATGTGACGTCAACATTTGCGTATTGTCATAGCAACTCTTCCGACACGATCATGTCTGATAGTGTGAGCCTATCGGGTCTTAACTGGGATGAACGTTTATTATTTCAATAGCGCAACCTAACAACCGGCATCGCTGCACACAACAATTGACCTTACAGCCTGTGGCAACGTGACAGTATACGGGACCGTAGTTGGGATGAACAGTTATTATTTCAATGACGCGGCCTAAAAATGGACAACAACATATGACAAGTTGATTGTTTTGTGCGATGAGTTCAGAATCAACACCTTTCATATTTTGAACACCACTGACAGGGGAATGGCCTACGCACTGTCACATGAAATCTGACCTGATATATGGCCGTGGCACTGTCTGCCCAGCAGATGAACTCCCGCCACCGCTCAAGGGCGGCCAGGAGGTCGGTAGAGGTCGAGTCGAGCACGTACTGCTCACGTGGGGCGGCCGTCGTCATGGCGACGTCGTCGTTGTTGAACACGGTCCGTTTCCCGGTCTGAAGCGGAAACAGACGACGAGTGAGTCACGTGGTTGTGTCACGTGGTATATGTCACGACCGTCTGTGTTACGAACAGAATCGAATACTGGTAATATATATATTATTATATAGAAACGTGTTTTCGTGTAACATGGGAATATAAAAAGCGACTGTTTAATTTAAGAAAAACTTGTATTAAAGACGTGCGGCCAGCTAATTTGATTAATCTACGACTTAATTAGTTCACGCGAAGTAACGACGCATAACACTCATGTCATAATATCAGTTGATCAAACTGTTGCTGAAGATCAAATTGTTGTTGCACTATCAGACTGTTGCTGACATGATCCCAGATTACTTGGCTACGCATTATCTCGAATTTTCTGTGGAATAATCAGCGCGTAATCCGACCAGAACCACCAAGCTTCATCACGAAGTAGTAGTGTACACGGTTGACTAAAAACACGCAACTGGAGCGCAACGAACGGAAAAGGATCGTCATCGACGACATTGGTAGAGACGCGACACCGCCGCGTTGTCTCTTATTAATATACAACAATCCGTTTAGCAGCTGCGTTACCCTGGCAACCACACGGAGCACGCGCTAACGTCGCATGAGTTACTTATTTTACGAAGGCGATAGTTTACTCAAAAACGGCGAGTCTAACGCAGCGAGATGATTACAGAAGACGAGCTGGAACATATTGCCGTATCGATGTCGTAGCAGATCGATAATTATAAATCAATAGTGGTATCGTTGTTTGAGTATCTCCACACGCACAAACGTCCGGTAAGCGCGCGCGTACACACACCACGCACGCACGCACGCACGCACGCACGCACACACTCACGCACGCACGCACACAAACAAACACAAACACACACACACTCACTCACTCACTCACACACTTGCATCTACACATACACACGCATGCACACATTCGCGTCAATAGACGCACGCACACACACTCAAACGCTCGTGCCTATGAACACTGACGCACGCACGTTCGCACACCTCTGAGAACCCTAAACCTAAGCTATGCTCATATCACGTATATTCAGCTGAATGGACATAACGTCTTCCTTTTTGTAAGGTCCCCCTGGCTGTGAATGTAGTCCAGACCCAAACACACACACTGTGCCTCCGACTCGGGACGTCCAGTGGGACGTCTAGCGCGATATTCGTTCAACCTTTATATAAACCGTGCATAGTACGACGAGACTGTCTCACAGAATCAATAGACCCAGCAGGCAGCAGTCAGAGTGTTGTACATCGTGTCTGGAGATGACGTAATGAGACAATTCGAACGTATAAGCTACGGGTTGTTCTACTCACAAGGGAGTTCTAGCGGGGGTGTTCTATCCAGGGGTTGTTCTACACATGAGGGGGTATCGGGGGGTGGGGTTAGTGACTAGCCCGGGGTGTTCTACCCAGGGGCTGTTCTACTCATGAGGGTGTTCTAATGGAGGGGGGGGGGGCTGAGTGACTAGCTCGGTTTTCTATTCTAGCCAGGGGGTGTTCTACTCGTGATGGTATTCTAACGAGGGTCGGGGTGACTATTTTAACAGGGTGTGTCCAGTCCGAGTCTACCCAGGAGATGTCAACGTTGCGAGTGCATACATCACATCCACAACCGCGTCACTCGCCGAGTCTCGGGCCTACACGAGAGCGAGGCCCGGCTACTGCCTACTGCGTCTACTCACGTGGACCCGTCTCGACCGCCCGCAGTCTCCGCCCGGACTAGACGACATGGCAGAGGTCTGGAGATTATACGGCGAATCGCTGAGTGTTGAATGAAGAGAGAAACTTCGCTTACGTCTGAGATTAGCTGAGATTTACCCGCTTTGTTGTCGTCACGTAATTTGCGCGCACGGCCTGCTGGGACGGGCTACTGTGACGTAGACGAGACGCGCCCGGGGAATACCGCCAGTGGTACGTAACGCGTGTTACAACCAACGGTACGTAATACGTATTCATGAACGCGCCGGCTTTTGGTGCGGGGAGGCCAGATACAGGAATATTCATGTGAAAACTATCTAGAATAAGTGCGGCCCAACGGAGGAGGGTGTATGTTCGTAGGTTTGTTATATTTATTATAGAATATAAATGCCATAAGGCAACGTTAAATACTTCGAATTGCAGTGTCCGAAAAGTTATGTTTCGTTAGTTTTATAAGCTCGTAACAGTATTCGTAGAGTTTTATAATACTACCACTCATATGCCATAATGGTGAACAAATAGCGAACGATAGATCCGGCATCTAACAATGGTAATATTTCCCAACCCGGCTGAATAGAACTCTGTCCCCTTTGACGCTTAAACAAGTCCAACTTTCTCACGTTCAACACAATTTAAGTCTTACTGTCTTACTTACAAATTATTACGCTAGACAGGGGACCAGAAGACACTCGTGCCGCAGGTGACCGGTAGGTGTCTCTGTGACCGGTAGGTGTCTCTGTGACCGGTAGGTGTCTCTGTCTGACGACTGTGAGACCTTTCCAAGGGTCACGTGTCGTCTTGGAGACATACATGTGGCGTTTTGTTGGCGTAGTCAATAATTAAATTTGGTCTTCCAGTCTACGCTGCTTAAAAGTGATCTTTCACTGTCCTGCAGCTAATTTTCACGGACAAATTCATAAACAAACAATGCATAAGTAAGTTATAAAATAAGTACATAAATAAATATGTGAGAATAAATTTTAAAAAAACCTTATCGTATACTTATACAAGACCGCCGTGGCTCTGGGGTAGAGCTTCGGACTCTCGACTAAGAGGATCCGGGTTCAAATCCTGTGTCGCGGTGTTAAAACCTCAGGCTTTTTTTAAACTCTACAATGCTCCAGTTCACTCAGCTGTATGAATGAGTACCTGGCTATAGACAGTGGTGTGTGTATACGACCAGCCTTCGCGCATTAATTGCAGCATATGGCTGGATGCTTCCCAGAGAAGCCGAGATGGTGTCTGGGTGAACAGGTCTGTCAGGAAGTAAAGTGTAAAGCGCATTGAACAATCCTGAAGAATGGATACTGCGCTATATAAGAACTTACGTTTTATATGAATTCTATAAATGCATATATCAACGACGATGACGACGACGACGACGACAACGACAACGACAACAACAACAATAACAATAACAACAACAAATCAAAAAGAGCAACGTCTGTTGGCATTCAGAGAGCTCCTTTACGACATTCATGTGGATTCTCCGGTGACAAACGTGTCGAGATGCTGATGTCAACCTCGATCTCTCACACGGAAATGACACGTCTACGTTACCTGACCAACAAAGCCGGGCACTGTGTTAATCCGGTGAAGGCCTCGAATACATCGACAGTCGGTGTCATCGAGATAACCTATTTATTTAGCAGGGTTTTTATCTGTCCTGCGGGGCATGACCCCTTGACCTCAAACCTGCGTACAAACAGTGTCTGTGTTGAATATCGTACCGCCTATGACTGAATGAATGAATGAATGTTTATTTAACAACAGCAACACAGGAATATACAACATAGTATGAAAAATAATACAATACATAATGGTAACGACAATACAATATAATATCGGTGCTGTTGTTAAAAGGACATAGCAGAAGTCATATGACTTGTAAGGCGCTATGCCCTTCTCAACTAAAATGCGTAATAGTTATAGTAAAAGTTATGAGATTTAATACAACCAACAATAATATTTTTTTTGCATTGTGTTAATTGTTCATAAATACGAAGAAAGTAACGTCGACTTTAAACTTTTTTTAAATTGTTGTAAACTTGGCAACTGTCTTATATTACTTTCAAGACCGTTCCATACGTGTATTCCTCTGACAGTAATTGACAGTAGTCTATGGGTGGTGTTCGCTTTTTTAACATAAAATAGTTTAGATTGTCTGGTATCATACTTGTGTACGGCTGCAGTTGGTTCAAAGAACGCCTGTACACGACCTTCTAAACAGTGGTTGTTTGCTTTATAAAGCATAACCATAGTCCTATGTGTAATTAAACTGCGACCTCCAAACAAGCCAGAAGCCAATGATCTGCTTAACAAAATACCTGACTATTGACACAATTCTGCACAGTTAAACCGCCGCAGGTGTCCATGTTTAACCATAACTCAACGACGCCGACAAGTTCTTACGTGAAGCCGGTGACACTGCTCAGAGCGTTTTACATCGCACTCCCAGACCTGTCGTATCGAACGACTCGACTCTCTGGGAAGCACTAAGCCACACTGCAGTAATGACGCGAATATTATTCGTACACAAATATTATTTTCTCGCGAGGGATAATCTCCAGGCAGAATAGACAGCAACTGATCTATAGTGCTACCCCCGCCGCTAAGAATTCCGGTTTTCCGTGAGTCAAAACATCCGACTGGATACTATTGTGTTTTTGTTGGCAACCAACCTTATAGAAAGATCGGCTTGGCGTAAATGTTCTGGGAAAGGTTAACTAGTTGAATGAGACCTAGTAAAATAACAGCGTTGTAACCAATCAATTAACAGAACATTGTCGGATACTGGAAACTACGGAACGATATTTAGGGCCATAATTCCACATTGCAACATCGTTGAAATTTGACTGTCGATTTTCGCTGACACTGTTTTAGATTGTTGTCAAATAATTTGCTCAAATACAAGGTCTGCTCAAATACGAAATCTGCTAAAATAAGCACTCACACATTTTGTTTAGTATGCACATTTAACGTGTAATATATTAAGTATTTATTGTCACACTGAATTTTATTTGTTTTACAAGTTTACTACTGTAGTTTTATTTTTGATGATAAGTGCTCTTACTTTACATATAGCCATAATGTTTGTATGTTAGCGACACTATTAAAACAAGTATCAGGCTTAATTATTTGTTTACATCACTGTAAGTCTCACTACTGGAGTTGTTTTGGCAATACGGTGTATCAATAATTCAAGTATGTTATTACTTATAATTATTATTATCATAACTTTACACTTCATAATCTGTTTCGTGTATTTGTGCATTCCTCGCCACACGTAGGGTGCATGCGTAGACTTAAACAGCCCAGTCCGTGCAAACATCATGCTACTAGAATAAATTATGATCTGATATACTCATCACGTTATACATTTCGTTACCCTGCCCTCGGCCGCTATGTCTACTGTGACGGTCCCTGACAACACCAATTAACGGACACGTCCGTTATCAACTTAATTAAGTCATACACAGTC
>OZ024867.1:40045904-40128404 GCA_964017155.1 Oasisia sp. SBJ-2009
GTGTATGTGTGTATGTGTGTATGTGTGTATGTGTGTATGTGTGTATGTGTGTATGTGTGTATGTGTGTATGTGTGTATGTGTGTATGTGTGTATGTGTGTATGTGTTTATTTGTGTATGTGTGTATGTGTGTATGTGTGTATGTGTGCATGTGTGCATGTGTATATGTGTGTATATGTGTGTATATGTGTGTATATGTGTATATGTGTGTATATGTGTATATGTGTATATGTGTGTATATGTGTGTATATGTGTGTATATGTGTATGTGTATGTGTATGTGCATGTGCATGTGCATGTGCATGTGCATGTGCATGTGCATGTGCATGTGCATGTGCATGTGCATGTGCATGTGCATGTGCATGTGCATGTGCATGTGCATGTGCATGTGCATGTGCATGTGCATGTGCATGTGCATGTGTATGTATGTATGTATGTATGTATGTATGTATGTATGTGTGTATGTGTGTATATGTGTATGTGTGTATGTTGTGTGTATGTGTCGGGTGTGTATGTGTGTGTTGTGTGTGTTTATGTGGGTATGTATGAATGTGTGAATGTGTGTATGTGTATGAATGTATGTACATATGTGTGTGTATGTGTGGTGTAAACAACAAACCAATTTAATTCTCAGGGGCCGTGTTTACCAATTTTGTATCAATACTAAATTTTATTACACTTATTACTGACACCTAGTCCCACCAGCAATGGGTAAACTCGTAGCAATACAAAGGTAAATGTTCTAATACAAAGCTGTATCCAAACCTTATACGGCTGCCAAACCTTCTCATATTACTTTCGTTGCTTAAACGAAGACAATAACTACACTTGGACCAGTGACTATTGGCTTCAACCAAGGATCGTACCAGGTTCCTCCATGGTGCCAAGCTGCCTTCATAGGTCGTTCTATTCCTTTAATATCACCCCTTGTCACGTGTGTTTTCCTGTCACAGCATCTGGAACAAACCGCGAGTAAACGCTACACTGATGTGGTAAGTGAGAAATGTTCTGTTCAAGAATACAACCTAAAGTATTAAATGAGACATTTTCCGTTCAAGAATATTTCCTAATGTGGTAAGTTTATAACATTTATGCAGACTATTATAAATCATATATACAGATTACAAAATATGTACAGACTGCTATAAATTCACATAGTCACCTGGACAGGAGTCATGACGAGACAAGTACGTCTGTGTCGTCATCGTCACGTCACTCGTTACATTTTTGTAGATGTACTCTGACATCATATCGGCTTCCGGTTGTCCGTAATTCTGTTTCCGGCACGATTCCAAAGAAATTGGCAACATTGAGTACGGTTGGACATGGTTTAACGTTCACCTCGCTAGTACGGCCATCTCGCGATTAAGGTCACTATATGACAGTCCCACTTCACTTCCAGATAGAGTAAAGTATAGAAATTACTCCTGCTAATTCAATCACCTTGCTATTCCCGCAATCTTTTCCCAAAGGTGACGCAACAGCAGGGTTCCGCTATACTTCGATTTAAACGTCCAAAAAATGGTGACGAAGTGTATCGCCCTGTCACATGGTCTGTCATCACTCCGCACATGGTCTGTCAGCACTACCAACATGGTCTGTCAGCAATACGCACATCTAATTTAAAATAGTGTTCTAAAAAAATCAAAATATGCGAACTACCTTACTGAGCCCGGTAGATATCAAATAGGATTCCAGCGCCACATATAAAAAATAACACATATATGGATCCTTAAAGGACAAACAAAGTCAACTTTTTACGTGGCATACACCTAATAGACTTAATATAAAGTAACAATTTCCACATATACTCAATTTTTTAACGCAAGCGGTTTACCAGAATTTTTTTTTTTAACACCCAGCCATCCGAATTCTATGCGCTACCCCATCTTAGACGAAGAATGACGTCACGACGGTGATCGAGGCGCTCTCCACGTAGATTCCCTGCGTAGGGTTTGGCTGTTGTCATGAAATGGCTGCAACTCGGCAACGCGCGTAACATGCTGATGACGGTAAATATAAAGTTGTCTATTATTGTTATCGCTGAAATCATCCCATCAACTGTTGATACATGTCTACATCAAAGCATTTCTCCTCAAAATGGACCGAGTAAAGTGCCAAACAGTACGCCCGCAAATCACCAACGTGAATCCATTGCTTCAATACTACCGGTTGTTTCAACTATTATTGCAACCGTATGCCGAACATAATTACTAAAGTTTACCATAGATTTAAACACATATTTAGATATACGTCTATAAGCAGCTGCTAGATGTCACGCCAACTGAACGAACTGTCGAAGACTCGAAGTTGTTGATCCTTAACGACGTCGCCGGAAGCTGACCGAGATATAGAATGCCGCGCGCTGAATGGCCAAGCCAAATTAACCCTTCACCTATGGCGGCGTCTAGACCATCGTGGATTTCGTTAGAATTTTAGAGTTTAAAGTCACATTCTGAGTAAATCGCTGACGTTAAAAAATTGAGTATATGTGGAAATTGTTACTTTGTATAAACTCTATTAGGTGTATGACACGAAGCCGTAGCCTTTTTTGTACTTTAAATGTAACTACGGATCCGTGTTACCACTCAAAGTGGCTTAAACATACTGGAAATAGGTGTAAATGTGTTAAGTAAAATGAAAACCTAGCAGTGTAAAATAATGTTCTGATTTATTTTACTCCTTTAAACGTTCTAATTCAAAACAACATTCTCATTGAAAAGTTATCTTTTAGAGTATTGTTAAGGCTGGGTAACATTCAGTATTTCTTGTTTATAATTCCCCTTGGTATATATTTCTGGTAATATAATGCTAGAAATATATTTATTTCCTTAATGTTAAAAACCTATGAATAACTTCACAATTATCCCGGAAAATTAAACAATTATTGTCATGGTATATATTACGAACATACGCCGTGAAAGTAATAAAGCATATCCATTGATTTAATTGAATAATATTTCCCAGTACATACAAAATAAGTTTACAACAGTTACAAAACAACTTGGACGTTAAGTAAATATGGCATTGTAGCCAGAGTGCTTACCGTTACATATGCAGCATTCGAAAGTGGTCTTCGGTGTCCCCAATCGCTGTTCTTCATGTTGACCAATGAGTGGTCCTGTGTCGTATCAACGGTGTGACGTATGTCGTCATACATCGCCTGCAGCAATTGTGACGGCGCTGGTATAACACTTTTGGAAGCAGCACACACGCATGCACGCACACACACACACACTCTCTTTCTCTTTCTCTCTCTCTCTCTCTCTCTCTCTCTCTCACACACACACACACACACACACACACACACACACACACACACACACACACAGTCACACACACACACACACACACACACACACACACACACACACACACACACACACACACACACACACACACACACACACACACACACACACACACACTGCCCCAAAGTTACACCCTGACTCAACACTAAATAACAAAACAGTGTATCTTCCTACTTTGATGTGTTATGCACACGTTCCATTGGTATCACCAGCCATTAGATAGTCCCAGTTAGCTCCATCACTATTCTCCCAGTTAACCACAAAAAGATGTGTTCATGAAAAACGCTGTCATTAGTCTGGGTGTAGCTTGTCTTATTTGCCTAGCATACCCTACCCCTGAGTCATTGCGCTCTACAGGCAGGATACATCTAGATAGATAAGTTGGACTCTCAATAAGCCAAAGGGCTTCCTTGTCCACCTACCATCTAGAGTTGCTTCTCTAGGTAGCAATCCTGTTAAATCTTGTTGAATATGAGGGGCTAAAGTGCTTCCACCTGACGGAATCTGGGTAATTGAAGTTAGGGCAAACTCTGCAAAAAGTGGAACATCAATGTGTAGTGGCGCCATCGTGTGGATAGTTTTGAAAAATTAATTAATAACTGGTGATTGCAGGACCTGTTCAACTCTTTGATTGAACAAAAAACACAGGTATAAAATTATCTAGTTTTTAAAATAATCTTGTGATATCAATTTTATTCATTAAAACAATTATAATAATGTCTTCATCTAAACATCAAAGTTTAAACACACAACTGAGTTAATCTAAAAAAGACATATATAGCATGTTTTCGCCACAGTTAGTTGTTTCCATGTACACAGTAGTTTTTTGAAAGTTGTGAACATAAATCGTATTACTGATTGATTATGGTGGTATTTCCGCAGATCAGTATACTGCTGAAGCTGCAGCCACACATACAGTGATGGTTGGTTGCGCTTTGCTGTCGCCATTATCGTCATAGGGAAAATGGCGACGGCCTTTTGGTCGCATCTGCCACAGACTATCCTTGAGGTTCTCTTTTCATATTTAGATATCGACGATCTGCGTAACTGCTCACTCGTTTGCAAGAACTGGTACACGCTACTTAACGACGAAAATAACGACGTCTGGCGTCTGCACTGCATCAAACGCCTGGCGGAGGAAGCGCTTCGCTCAGACATTCTCAGCAGCGTTCCGACGTACAAGACAAAACTGCGCGCGTTTTATCACGCGTGGAACCCCGACGACTGTTCACGTAACATTTACGTGAAACGTGATGGCTTCACGATACACCGTAACCCGGTAGCACAAAGCACCGACGGCGCCCGTGGCCGGACGGGCTTCCGGACGGGCAGACATTGCTGGGAGGTGTGGTGGCAGGGTCCACTCGGCACAGCCGCTGTCATCGGCATTGGCACAGGCACGGCGCCGCTACAGCAGCCGGGCTACATCTCGCTGCTCGGCTGCGACGATCAGAGCTGGGGCTGGAACCTCGTAGACAATCACCTGCGGCACAACGGCGACAGTCAGGGCAACTACCCGCTCCTCAACAACGCGTCCAAATACCAGGTCGGTCTGTCGCCCCATTATCGCCCACCCCAGTTCCTAACTTCCTATACCTGGCACGTGTGATGGCCCAATGGGGATATACCTCATAACGTGGCTGTCCGCCAATACTTGTAGTAGTCCTGCCTAACAGGATTGGTTTTATGCATTTGATGTGAATTTCTGTAGCATCAAGTGAGTCAAATCTATTACAGATGATGTTATTGTGTGGTGTGGCATTCCAGAGCTCTGTCAAATAATGACATTTTCTAGTTGTTTCCGGTATCCAACTGGGTTCTATTAACTGAATCAAATGTATATAATGTGGTTATACTTATAATGGTCAGTATATTTTTCAGTACATTTATTACGCTGGCACTGGGGGTGGATACACCTGTGCTTGTCATCCTCAATGGTTCTTTTACGTTCACATTTCACACTCGTGTCTGACCTGATGACTGTGTCCTGTACAGAGAAATTAACAACCAATTAGACTCACAAGAACTACAGAAAGACCTAGACGAATTAACTAAATGGGAACATGACTGGCAAATGCACTTTAACCCCGACAAATGCTTTGTGATGAGACTAACTCATGCAAGAAATATAAAACAATTTAATTATACCCTAGGAAACACAACACTACAAGAAACAGACAGCCACTCATACCTAGGAATATGCATAACAAAAGACTTAAACTGGGACAAACATATACATCAGATAACAGCCTCAGCAAACCGCACCCTAGCATTCATCAGACGCAATCTCCACTCATGCCTCATAAACATCAAAACGACAGCCTACACAACCTTAGTCCGACCACTGTTAGAATACTCATCTTCAGTATGGGACACCCAGACCCTAATCAACCAAATCGAAATGGTTCAAAGACGCGCAGCCCGTTTCTGTCTTAACGACTATACATCTAGAGAAGCGGGCTGCGTGTCAGAAATGCTAAACCAATTACACTTACATCAACTAAAAACCAGACGAACAAACAGACGCCTCACCATACTCCACAAAGCCATCTATGGACACCTATCCTTGCCTGTCAATAACCTCCTCCAGCCCGTACAACGCCTATCGACATTTAAACCATAAAGCCTTCAACACCATCCATGGCAGTAAGAACTGCTATAAATATTCATATTTCCCTAGAACAATATTTCCATAGAACAATAATTCCCTGCCAGATGCAATAGTTAACATTTCTAAACCACCACATTTTAAACAAGCTCTAATACACGACTAATAACCCAACAGCATGCACACCCAACCCTGACCGTTTGACTCCACCAGGAGTGTTGGCCAGTACACCAAGACAAGACCAGAACAAACTTCTCTCATGGGCAAAGACATGGCAGATGAATTTTAATGTGTCAAAGTGTGCCGTCTTATCGGTTACTACCAAAAGGAACATATCAGCCTATAACTACTTCATGGGACGCCAACATGGGGGGTTACCATCAACACAAAATTATCATGGTAACCACATATCACCAAAGTGCAGAACAAAGCCAGCAAGACACTTGGCTTACTCAAAAGAACACTGCATGCGGCGTCACCGCAAGTGAGACAAACGGCATACGAGGTACTCGTGCGACCAACGCTCGAGTTTGCCACATGCACCTGGGCACCTCACATAAAGACAGGCATTCAGACAATAGGGCGTGCAAGTCTCGAAAACGAGGCTGGGGGCAGTTAGGGGCAGAAAGTCCATTCTCCATGTTAACGTATATGAACTTTGGTTTGTTTTTGGTTGTAATAATCGAACTGTTCCAGTCTAACTATTTAAGTCATACTGTCCGAAGGATTTGTACAAACAGAAGCAGTGGAACACTTTGCCGGTGACAATGATCACGGAAATCATGAATTGTAATCGATTATTATGGTGGTTGCCATGGCATCGCCGGCTAGTATTTGTGTTTGGCGATCTTCAATAATAATGAAAAGTGACATTTTTCGTACAGTACAACCTGTTTGGGGCAAACGTATACATGTGTTATGATTATGTGCATTTAGTCATCTTGTCAGATATAAGTGCTTATCGAAACCACAACGTACAGCTATATATATCCAAGTAGAATGTAAATCCTGTAACACATACGTCCTAAATTTGTGGGGAGTGTCTATTATCTGCACTACATAAATCGCTATGTCAATGATACTACATGGTAAACTCAATATTAAATTGGACAATTAAGATAAGAAAGGTATAATACAAGATATTAATGTCCTGATTTTCCCAGTATTCATCAGTCGGAAGTTACAACTGTCATCCATCGAATATTATTCTTGTGACCAGTCCCCAAATCAGCTCCCGTCGTGCAGAGTCTCACCATGTATCGTGACCGACTTACAGGCCCTATAGAGCGCGTACAAAGATCCGCTGCGCGGTTTGTCACCGGTGATTACCACAGAACGTCAAGTGTCAGTGATATGTGCACTAACCTGATGTGGAACTCCTTGTACACACGAAGGCACATAAGAGATGCGACTATGCTTTTTAAAATTCACCACGGACTAATGCGCATCAGCTTGCCTGTCATCATCACCACAGCAGATGCGCGCACCAGACGCCAACACAAGCACAAACTACGAACCCTACCTGCCACTTGCACGCCCTACCAGCAGTCATTCTATGTATACATGCTGTATTCCACTGAGGAACGCACTTACCAAGGAAGCTGTCACCTCATGTACCATAAAAGTGTTCCAGAGTACTGCCATCCCAGACATTCAGACATTGCATTGACATTATAGTATATTGTTTTAGCATTAATCATGGACTGCCTGCTGTTTTATTTAATGTACTAATAATTTTATTGATCTATATTAACTTATTATTTTAGCTCACAGTGCCGTATCCTTTACATTGCATGACCGTGAAATTCAATGTACAAATAATTTATTTATCTATTGATTATATTAATTTTTTTTTAATGTCATCGTTTTAATGTACAGTTAATTGTATTTATCTATTTGTCATATTTATTTTATTACCTTATTACACACAGTCACATTACAAGTGCAGGATAGTGAAACATCACTTTTTAGTAGTACATGTAAATACTTGAAGACTTGGAGACTTGAAGTTCCATGATTCTCTGATTCACAAGGGCTACACCGTTCCCAATGTTAAGAGCCAGATGTTTACACCAAATAATTTATTTATCTATTGATTATATTAATTTTATTAATTTTTTCATCGTTTTAATGTAGTTAATTGTATTTATCTATTTGTCATATTTATTTTATTAACTTATTACACACAGTCACGTTACAACTGCAGGGTAGTGAAACATCACTTTTTGGCAGTAAATACTTGAAGACTTGGAAACTTGAAGTTCCATGATTTTCTGATTCACAAGGGCTACACGGTTCCCATTGTTGAGAGCCAGGTTTTTATACCAAATATACTGGCAGTGCCTGCCCAGTGTAGGACTGTAGGTATTAATCCTGGAGAGCTGGCATGCCAGGTGAATGTACCACTATGCTCTGCGCCATTTGTCAAACAGTGACTAGCTGTGTATGCACCAGACGTGGGGTCAAATACATTTGTATTTGAAACTATTTACAGACTTTTTGTAAACAAAATCAAATACATTGATTGAATTCGTAAAGTCAATGACTTTTACTGTGTCAGTTGACAATTCACTCAGAGAGTCAAATATGTCAGATCTGGTCAATGCACTGTACACTTTACTCCAAATTCTATAATAGAATATGGACGTGTACACGGGTCCATTTTCTATCTGACACCGGCAGTTTCCTTTTATTGATTTGCCAAATTGCAGTTCATATATCTAACTAACAGATAGTTTGTACGTTCAGTGTGTACTGTGTAGTGTACGAACAAGTCACACATCCAATGTGTATACACGGTGTGTAACCACTTAACAGTTCATATGCCAGTGTGTAGTGTGTTAACAGTTCATCTATCCAATATGTATATAATTATAGTGTATTAACAGTGCATATTATGTCCAGAATGTTAACAGTTAACTCATCCAGTGTGTATATACAACACATTAACACTTCATACATCCAGTGTGTAGTGTGTTAACAGTTCATTCATCCAATGTGTATATACATACAATGAGTTAGCGGTTTATATGTCCAGTGCATAGTGTGTTAATCAGTTAATTCATCCAATGTGTATAACAGTGTGTTAACAGTTCATATATCCAGTATGTAGTGTGTTGCCAGTTCATATGTCCAGTGTGTTAACAGTTCATATGTGTAGTGTGTTAACAGTTCATATGTCCAGTGTGTAGTGTGTTAACAGTTCATATGTCCAGTGTGTAGTGTGTCACCAGTTGTCAGGACCCCAATGTGACAGTCTGTTGTGTAGTCACATGGTTCCATGTTCTACTTGTCACTTGTCTTGTGTCTTCAGGTTGGAGAAAGAATCCGTGTCATATTAGATTGTGAAGACAACACGTTAGCCTTCGAAAAGAATTATGAATTTTTAGGTAAGTAGTTTTGGGCATTTTATAATGAAATTACATTTTATTAAATTTAAATATATTCTGTTTATGAGCAATACAATACAATACAATACAATACAATACAATACAATACAATACAATACAATACAATACAATACAATACAATACAATACAATACAATACAATACAATACAATACAATACAATAACACTTTATTGTCCCGAACCGGGAAATTTATTTTGCAGCGTTCGTCGTCATAAAAATATAAAATACAGAGTAGAGAAATAAAAAAATGCTAATAAATTCATTATTAAAACAGTAAGTGAACATCAATCATAATAAAATACAAGATAAATTCTATAATATAATTTTAAAATTAAATTGTAATTGTGGTCTTCCTTTTACAAAAAAAAAAATACAACATACACACATAACGCCAGAGGTGATTATCGTTTTGAATTTAGGAGTCGTACTGACATTGGCATGAATGAATCTCGCTTTCTGTTTGTTTTGGATGTTATTGTTCTGAACCTTCTGGATGAGGGCAGAAGGACGTACTTGTTATATAGGATGTGTGTGCTGTCGTTAATTATTTTATTGGCTTTACGGAGAACCTGCTTTTCGTACAAAGCAGTGACAGAGGTTTGTTTGAGGCCGGTTATTTTGCTACTAATATTTACAACGCGCTGCAATTTATTCTTGTCTTTCTGGCTAACGTTCCCAAACCAACATATAAAAGAAAATGTCAAAACACTCTGTATACAAGATTTGTAAAACATGGACAAAATGGTGTTATCAATATTAAAGGATCAAAGTATTCTAAGGCAGTAAAGACGCTGCTGGCATTTCTTGTACGTGACACTGCAGTGGCGGTCCCATTTCAACTTATTGTCAATTGTTGTGCCGAGGTATTTATACTCGTCAACTACCTCTACCTTGTTAGAGGTAGTTGACGAGTATTGGGCGATTATCTTATGTTAACTTTAAATATTATTGACATTTTGTGTACATATATATGTTGCTTGTATATATATAGTGGCGAGTAGAGTATCGATATCTTTGTCAATTGATTTCACAATCAAATGAGCACCTGGTCATAGACACCAGTGGACAGGATGCTGTGAGTAGACATGATCAAATACATTGAAATATATTTTAATTCAAATACTCTTGGGGGACTAAAATACAATTACAAATACCTTTAAATGCAAATGTATTTTAATACAAATACATTGGAAAGTATTTCAAATACTTTGTACAAATACTTTTCAAATAGTTTTCTTTTTGAGAATATATTACTATAAATATTATCGGTAACAGAAAATCTCATCGTATATTGAGACATCTAGTTTATAGACATCATTAATGTTTTGCTCATAGGACAACAGTGAGACCAGAAGTAAAGATCACAATCTGTTGTTTGTTAAGGGCTGGACACTGCATTGTGACAGTTTTAAGGACTGGACATTGTGCTGTGGCAGTCTTATGGACTGGACAATGCACTGTGGCAGTTTTAAGGACTGGACATTGTGATGTGAGCAGTCTTGTGGATTGGACATTGTGATGTGAGCAGTCTTGTGGACTGGACATTGTGCTGTGAGCAGTCTTGTGGACTGGACATTGTGCTGTGAGCAGTCTTGTGGATTGGACATTGTGATGTGAGCAGTCTTGTGGACTGGACATTGTGCTGTGAGCAGTCTTGTGGACTGGACATTGTGCTGTGAGCAGTCTTGTGGATTGGACATTGTGATGTGAGCAGTCTTGTGGACTGGACGTTGTGCTGTGAGCAGTCTTAAGGACTGGACATTGTGCTGTGAGCAGTCTTGTGGACTGGACATTGTGATGTGAGCAGTCTTGTGGACTGGACATTGTGCTGTGAGCAGTCTTGTGGATTGGACATTGTGATGTGAGCAGTCTTGTGGACTGGACATTGTGATGTGAGCAGTCTTGTGGATTGGACATTGTGATGTGAGCAGTCTTGTGGACTGGACGTTGTGCTGTGAGCAGTCTTGTGGACTGGACATTGTGCTGTGAGCAGTCTTGTGGACTGGACATTGTGATGTGAGCAGTCTTGTGGATTGGACATTGTGATGTGAGCAGTCTTAAGGACTGGACATTGTGCTGTGAGCAGTCTTGTGGACTGGACATTGTGATGTGAGCAGTCTTGTGGATTGGACATTGTGATGTGAGCAGTCTTGTGGACTGGACATTGTGATGTGAGCAGTCTTGTGGATTGGACATTGTGCTGTGGGCAGTCTTGTGGACTGGACATTGTGCTGTGAGCAGTCTTGTGGACTGGACGTTGTGCTGTGAGCCGTCTTAAGGACTGGACATTGTGCTGTGAGCAGTCTTGTGGACTGGACGTTGTGATGTGGGCAGTCTTGTGGTCTGGACATTGTGCTGTGGGCAGTCTTGTGGTCTGGACATTGTGCTGTGAGCAGTCTTGTGGACTGGACGTTGTGCTGTGGGCAGTCTTGTGGTCTGGACATTGTGCTGTGGGCAGTCTTGTGGACTGGACGTTGTGCTGTGGGCAGTCTTGTGGTCTGGACATTGTGCTGTGGGCAGTCTTGTGGACTGGACGTTGTGCTGTGGGCAGTCTTGTGGTCTGGACATTGTGCTGTGGGCAGTCTTATGGTATGGCCATTGTGCTGGGAGCAGTCTTGTGGACTGGACATTGTGATGTGGGCAGTCTTGTGGTCTGGACATTGTGCTGTTAGCAGTCTTGTGGACTGGACGTTGTGCTGTGGGCAGTCTTGTGGTCTGGACATTGTGCTGTGGGCAGTCTTATGGTATGGCCATTGTGATGTGAGCAGTCTTGTGGACTGGACACTAACTAAGAACTGTCTTATTTCAGGTGTGGCTTTCCGCGGTCTGCCGAATGTGAATCTCTACCCAGCTGTGTCAGCCGTGTACGGGAACACGGAGGTGTCCATGGTGTACCTTGGTCAGCCCCTCGATGGATAGGGACCATCTCTATGGCAACATGGAGGTGTACTTGTTCAGCCACTCAAAGGATATCAACCCCGGACTAAACAGGGTCACGATGGCCTCACCACGTTAATCACTCACTGCTGCATTGTGGGTAACACGTGAAAGGAACCACGGATCACTGTGGATGGAGTTGCTGGCTCGGTGTATCCTGCCACATTGTTGTCTTCGGGTGTGACAAAGTAGGTAATGCCTCAACACTGGTGGACTGGGTGCTCTGTTGCCATGGTGACCAAGTAATGTCCCAGAAGAACGTCACCTGTGAGGGTCGTGTGGTGTCACCAGCCACTGGTAGGTGGCGCCACAGTCTACAGAGTGCTGGGGTGTGTTTGTCTGCCAGGACACGTGTCTGTTGAGGTGTCTTGGCTGATGTCCGACGGCTCCAGTCTTCCTTGACCTAGCCACATCCTGTCTCCACAAACATCACTTGTGACTGCACTGACCACCGTCTGTCTGTTTCTCTGTCTGTCAGTCTAGTCTGTCTCTGTCTGTCTGTCTGTCTTGCCGCGGCCGTCTCAGCACAAGTCAATCTGTGATTGTATCGTCTGACTTGAGAAGTAAAGTCACAATAAATGTGACTTCCAGATTGCTTACGGCAACACGTGTGTTGCTTAGCTGGAATTAGTATGTTACATTAAAAATACTGTACTACAAATACTTGTAATAGTTGAACATGTACTGTAGGTTCTTATGTTACATTGCCACAGGTAGTTTTAAACATCACAAGTACAGCTGTATTTGTAATAGTTTGTCTTGTCTTTTAAAAGTACATAATAAGCTGATTGCAGTATATTGCCATGTCCTTAAAAAGTATTGCAAACACAGGTAGACACTGATCCAGTATTTAATAATGAGACTGTTATACAAGTAATATTCATCTTCATCACATATACTGTCATAGCATATCAACTACGTCCCAGGCACCATTTACACTAACAAACACAGAACACGTCTTTAATAACTAGATACCCTGCACCATTTACACTAACAAACACAGAACACGTCTTTAACTAGATACCCTGCACCATTTACACTAACATACACAGAACACGTCTTTAACTAGATACCCTGCACCATTTACACTAACATACACAGAACACATCTTTAACTAGATACCCTGCACCATTTTTCACTAACATACACAGAACACGTCTTTAACTAGATACCCTGCACCATTTACAATAACATACACAGAACACGTTTTTTTGCATAAGTGCCCTCAATTGACATTGGCTAATTTGCAGTAGCTCTGTGACTACTGATGATATACAACGACAATACACAAAGACAATTACAGTATACAAAGACAATTACAATATTGTGTGGCAAACAAAGTGTCTCAAGCTTAATTTTATTCATTTTTCTCGCCAACTGTCTTGTATGACGTGTTTGAATCATGAAGCTATGTCGGTTATCACACAATTATGTATACATAATCGATCGCTCTTTGTAGAATAAATACACCTTTTAACTGTGTGATTTGTGTTTGTCTAGATATTTTGGAGTCATGATTGTACAGACGTATGTAAATGTGCTACAA
Source organism: Oasisia sp. SBJ-2009 (assembly GCA_964017155.1). Lineage (NCBI taxonomy): Eukaryota > Metazoa > Annelida > Polychaeta > Sabellida > Siboglinidae > Oasisia > Oasisia sp. SBJ-2009. Next base: position 40,059,715 of record OZ024867.1, read on the forward strand.
ATATTGTGTGATTAACTTAGTCGTGGCTTATAATCTACCCAAGTGTCTGGCACAAGAGAATATTTTTTATACAAATAGAGAATACACACATCAACATAGAACTTTCTTCCAACAATGATATGGATTAAATGACTAAATGACATCAGTGAGCTCTGTGTTGTTACCTAACAAAAATATTAATATGTCATAGATATATTTAGTCAATATCACAAATGACCACATCTGTTTTACACATCTTAGACATTCTCCATGTCACCGACTCGTGACACTCAGTTTAGTCTCAATTATTTGGTCTGATATGAATTTGGTAATAATGTAATGATCAACTTGATAAAAACAAATTACATCTCAATATGTACAATTCAATTACACGGTGCTGTAGACACAAACCAAGTAACAAAGGCAGGTGACACTGTACACAACATACACAATTACATCGCTGTGTACTTACACAGATGAATGCACTAAGGGTTTCTTGTGTGTCACTACAATGAGAAATCCTGTGCAAAATCAGGTATAGGTGTAACTCTTATCCTGTTAAGTTCAATGTGGAAGTTCACATGTTCAGAGCTCTGGCCCTGGCTGTCTGTGGACAAGTGCTCTGTCGACAGCAAACATCCGTCAAGTAACACAGATACACTGAACTTGTGTAACGTCGCAAAACAAAACTATTTGCTAATGTTATCAAGTAACAACTATTAGTAATTACTTTATTAGTTTTGACAATTATTCTAATAAAACATTTAGGCTAAAATCTACCCTACTAATATACACTGATACCCTACTACCCTGGATATACATAGCTTTAAAGTGGACACTGCTGGCCACTTTCAGCTTAGCATTGATCTAATGTCTTTTTGACATAACCACCAGCTAGACACTAATGGCAGATCAGTCACAGGTCAGAGTACACCAACAGTAGAGAGCTGGAAGCAGAGGCCAAAAGGTGAGCGAATACACAAGTCCTTGAATACACAAGTCACACAAGGCTGGACCAAACAAATGTGAACATTCAGCTTTTGTGTGAGTCACAGAGTGTCCTCAGAAACAGTCAAATACAATTATGGTGTATTACTTCTTTACACAAAGCAAATGTTAGAGAAAAAGTTAACAGTTCTGAAAAAAGAAACTGATGATATACCAGTTTACACCATTGACGGCCCTAGGGCACCTTTAGAACGATCCAATCATAAAACATATCCCAAGTAGTTTCTGAGATATTGGAGCTAACGCTGATGGGGCCTAGCGGACACATGTCATCGGCCCAAAGGAGTAATGAAAGACAAAGCCAATAAATGGGCGAGTGTGTGTGTGCGTGCGTGTGTGTGTTATGATTGTTCCCATGGAGAATGATGCACATTTCAATTCCCGTCCTTCTTAAATGCCAAAACTTCATGTGCTGTCATTTTCATCTTCCTCCTCTCCTGTCCTCATCGTCCTCATGAGTGTCTCTAGCTCCCTCCTCCGTGTCTTTTCCTCCCTCCACAGTGTCTTTTGCGCCCTCCACAGTGTCTTTTGCTGCCTCCTCAGTGTCTTCTCCATCCTCCTCTGTGTCTTCTCCGTCCTCCTCAGTGTCTTCTCCATCCTCCTCTGTGTCTTCTCCATCCTCCTCAGTGTCTTCTCCGTCCTCCTCTGTGTCTTCTCCGTCAAACCATCCAAATATTATTGACATTCATTTTATTTGTTCATTTACTAGCAATGTGTTTTTAAATATCGCACAAAACATGTTTTTCTTTTCGTGCACTTCTGCATATCATGGCACAGCAATTACTCACGACTACAAGAACTACTCGACTACATGATTTTGTAAGAGGACTTTAACCTAGGGTGTCATAGTGTTTGTTGACTTAGTGCCACTTACTTTTGTCACTGTTTTAGTCTAGGTGTATTGAACTAATTACATAACAGAAAGAAGCAAGTGCTATTAAGTCATGTCGGAATGAAATGTTATCAGCACTTGAAACATGCCTGTACACATCTATTATACCCACCTTTAATCAGTAAATATATTGATTAAACCTGACATCAACAATTTCAATTACTTTATGCCCATATCTAATATGTTCACATCAGTGGCTTGAATAGTGCATCTCAAGAAAGTAGGAAGCAGGACTCAAATAAAAATCAATCACAAACATTTTTGTGGAAATAGAAACACGACCATTGTGATTGCTGACAGTGGTAAAAAAAGGTAGCTTGCCTAGACCCAGTGTATTCAGCATTCTATTGTAATCTACGTTTGCCCAGTATCCCCAAATTTGGACAAGTACTGAAGTTGCCCACAATTACCAGCACATTAATGACACTATGCAGTGGATACTAGGTGAGTTTAATTGTTCTTGAAATAATAATTTAATAAAACTGTAAAATAACTTAATATATTTGAATTCTGTGTCATTCCTCTCTAAGTGGCACATTGTGAATACAATATCTACACATCTAAATTTGTTAATTTCAATAATATTGTAAACATAATCGAAATATTTGTTTTTAAAAGCATTATTCATAACAATAGTTACAAATACAAACATAAATGTAAGTCATAATGATCTTGAGAAAGTCCCTCAAACATGCAAAGAACTGATACATCCTCATCCACATATGTGTGTCATAGCATAATAGGTAGAGAATGATAGTTAATTTTATGTGCATTGTATTTGTGTTCTTTAAAGTGCTACGACCAATTAAAAATTATATATGTCACTTGCTCAAACATATTATAATATTATTGTTTGTAATATTCTTCTCTAGTCGAACATCAACCAGGTTAATTTTAAATGTTATTGTTACACTAACTAAAGAAAGAAGAGCTCAATATATGTTAAGCAAATCTTTAGATCGTCTGCTAACGTGTTACAATGAATATTTAGCAGTTAATTATTGCAGGAACTAAAAGCTTTTCTGCAATAATGCAGATCTTTATTCCTGTAGATATGGTAGTGCAGTTCAGTCAAGTTCAGTTTTGATACCTCAATAAGTAGGGTGTAAGTAATTGCAGTAACATAACAGACCGGCGTAATGAAATAAATGCACAACTACTTCTGTTGAAATGCCAATGACTATGACAGCAAAAGGATGAATACATTCTGTCATTCCATAGCACAGGGAGGTCAACTTTTTTGGGGCAGTTGTTGACCAATGTATGCATAACTCATGCGTCCAAGTGAACTCACATACCAAAATGAGGACAAGGTATTTGTTTAGATTAATTATTTATATAAAGTTTAAATGAGTAAAACAAATCTGAATTAGCCAATAAATGCATGTTACTTTTGAGTTAGTCACCCAAATAGCTGCTTTTCCACAGAGATTATTAATATGAACATAGCAATAATGTTGAGCTTTGCCCCACCATTTGATGCATAACAAAGTTTATAATTCACTGATCAATACTAGCAATGAACTGAAGTAAACATACATGGGGGGGGGGTGAAACTTCCGCCCTGGGGTGATTACAGTGGTATTGGACGCTTTGACCACGCAGAATGCAGTAGATTTGTGTCTTCAACTGACTTACCTGGCTGTTGGAAAACCTGTCCCCAAAATCCTCCTTCAGTTTCTTCATTGTTGAGTCAGACAGGGCACAGTCGCCAGCCCTGAAAGACAGAAAACAGACACAGGACACATTATAGTCACTGTCGTCACACTCAGTCTACATGACACAAAACTAGCATCTGTACAAGTCAGTATCAACTTACCATATCTTCAGCTGGGGACAGTCTCGCAGTAGGTCACCGATCATTTTCTCACAGTCGTCCCCCAGGTCTCTGTTTTCGCTGCAGCTGTTGCAACAAAAGACAGAAAGTAAGCAAACATGACTGATAAGTCATCACAGAGAGACTACATGAAGATGACACCCTAACAGCTGCAGGGAAATGACAATTCCTCAGATAGCTGAGCTTCTCGACTTCTGCCTGAATACGACGTACTTCATATACGATGGGACATACTACCAGCAAACACATGGTGCAGCTATGGGATCACTCATATCTCCCCTAGTAGCTAATTGCTACTTGGAACAGTTTGAGAAAACAGCCATCTCTACAGCACTGCACCCCCCCCCCCCCACCACTGTGGCTACGATACGTGGATGACACATTCACCGTACTTCACGAATACGACGTGGAAGAGTTCACTGAACACATAAACAGCATCGATCCACAAATCAAATTCACCATGGAACCTGAGAAAGACAGCAAGCTTCCCTTCCTGGATCTATGCACCCATGTTCTGGATGATGGCTTCCCGAAGATAACCATTTACCGGAAGCCGACGGTCACGGACCAATACCTCAATTTCAAGTCACATCACCATCTAACCCACAAATGTTCAGTTGTACGCACCCTCACCAACAGGGCACAGCAGTATGTCACCACAGCTGAAGACAGGAAATCAGAACTGGCACACATCCACAATGCCCTGAAAGCCAACGGATACCCAGAGTGGGCGCTTGCACCTCCAGTGCAAAAAGACCACCTAACACGAACAACAACCCATGAAGATTTATGCTGGGACTACCATACGTGGCAGGACTATCAGAACAGCTTGGCCGGATTTATAAGTCACATAACATACACATGTACCACAAGCCGGCGAACACCCTCCGCTCGATGATAGTACACCCTAAAGTCAAAACACCTAAAGAACACCAATGTGGAACCATCTATTACATCATGTGTGACATCGACAGCAGCCACACATACATAGGTGAAACCAAGAGAACGCTCTGCCAGAGATTCAAAGAACACACAAACCTGGACAAACCAACAGGAGTAGGAGATCATTGCCGGGCCACAAGACACTCAGTGTCAATGAAGAACACTAAAGTACTGACCCGTGAATCCAACTGGCACAAGAGAAAAGTGAAGGAGGCCATATACATCAGACAGAGAGCCCCTACCATGAACAGAGATCAGGGATACCACCTGCCTGCCATCTACAATCAAATTATCCCGCCGAAATCTGAGGCAACACACGTGACACCAGTACGTTAACAAGGCCCGTAGATGACGGTTAAAAACGTCGTACTCAGCTTCGACTTTAAGCTCCAAAGTAAGTTAATTATATTACAATTGACTAATAAGCCCTCACCCTCGGATAATCACATGATCAGCGTTAATGTGTTCTCTTAAATCCTTCACGACAGTGAAAACAACTGGACAAGTTGGGCAGTTTTTTAGAAGTGGTGACATTAAAACAAGTTGATTACTTTTTGGTGGATAGTTTTGTACAAGTACACAACGTAACCTCTCACACTGGGGTGTTATACAGTCAGTATCAACTTACCATATCTCTAACTGGGTATGGTTTCGCAGCAGGTCACTGATCAATTTCTTATAGTCGTCCGCCAAGTCTCTATTTTCGATGCAGCTGTAACAACAAAAGACAGAAAGTAAGCAAACATTGACTGATAAGCCCTCACCCTCGGGTAATCACATGGTCAGTGTTAATGTGTTCTCTTAAATCCTTCACGACAGTGAAAACAACTGGACAAGTTGGGCAGGTTTTTTTAGAAGTGGTGCCATTAAAACATGTTGATTAATTTGTGGTGTATAGTTTCGTACAAGTACACAACGTAACCTCTCACATTAGGGAGTTATACAGTGACCGTCAGGTTACTAACTAGTGTGTAGTTAATATACAAGGTTTCTTACAAGAACTTCTTTAGTTGATGACATCCGTGAATTCCAGGTGCGATGGCAGCGAGCGTCTGTGGCGTGAGACTACAGTTCTCCATCCTGAAAAAAAGTGGTAATTTTACATGAAGCTCTATCATCAAAACAACACAATCTACCGTTCGGCAAACACTCAGTTTCATAATTTTGGAATATTAAATGCATAATTCAACAATTGTAATAATTACTGAGTTAAACGCGGTTTTTGGTGCATCATGCAATAATTGAATAAACTGAAACCATTATTTAAATATAAGAACTGGGGCAAATGTAACTTGGACATTTGCGACACTGTGACAACTATTGTGACAGTGGTCGGTTGAAGCAGGTGTAAACAAGGTTCTAATGTTCTTACTCTAGTACACGGAGGTTTCTCCACTGGAGGAGACAGTCACCGAGCCTTCGTCCCGCCTCCTCAGTGTCCAGACACGGGTTGTCACTCAGACTACAAAGTAGATTATATTCATGGGTTAAAACAACTCCAGTTGACAATGACGTCACACAGGGGACACCCACTGACCCACATCAACTGTCACACAGGTACAACTGGTGACATTTCTGAGACATCATCAGAACAAAAACCTGTGTCAATGACAAGAGACTCGACAATGATGATCTCTGGGTAAAATCACATTCACTTGTCAACATCAGTTGACACAGTGTATCTGATGCTGCGGGTGACACAGTACTCGGTGTCTCACTACTACTAAACATGTCACTCCCGCGTTTTACCCACAGCAACAAACAACACAACTTAGACGATAATGAAATGTTATATTTAGAGGGTTAAATATGAATTCAGGGTTATTTACGCGGGTCGCTCTTGTGAGATGTTTTAATTCATGAGTGTTCACATTTTCCAAGTCCATTTCCAGCGGTGACACCCCCAACATAAATTAATGTAGTTCCGGTGGGGTGGGTACACAATGTTGCTTACAGGAACTTTTGTAGGTTCTGGCACCCGCCAGTCATGTTTTCCGCGAGTGTAGTTAGGCACTGATGGGTCAGACCACATTCGCTCAATCTGAAACAAGAAACTGATTCTTTTACATTTCGTCAACACATTATAATCTCACAAGTTTTCAAAGATATTTGATTGGTGCTGTCGAATGTTAAAACTCAGAATATAACAAATATAACATTTGATAAATTATACGCAAACCTTTAAATGTCAATAGTAGTATTCATAAGTCACTTAACAATCTAATAAACTGTGAGAGTTAAATACGAGAACTGGTTTTAAAATAATAATTGTTTCATTATGACAAATACTAATATTAGTCTCTTGAAACAGGTGTACATTAATTGATAAGGTTCAAAAACGTACTCCAGTTCACGGAGTTCACTGAAGCTCCACACAGCGGCACCGAGTGTCTTGCCCGTCTCGACTGTAGTCAAACATCTGTCTCCTCCAATCAGTCTACAATGTAGATTATGTTGAATTATTGCAACACAAACATATATTTAACATTTAAGTACGATGTCAGTCATCAACATTATGATTTGACAGTTAAATGCAATATTTATTATCAAATTGACGTTTTGTCACAGTTTTCTGCAGAGAACACTTGTATTAAGTTATATACAATTAACCCCTCTCTGGAGGAAGACATTTCTGCAGGCGCTGTGTGCTTTGGTTGTTTACACTTCTAATAAATTAGGGCGACTTTATGTAAGGTGCTGGCTGTAAAAATGGAAATGCTGACTTCAGTAGATATTTAGCAAATCTATTAAATTTACGTAAGTCCTTCGACATATTTTACTTAGATAAATACAGCAAATTATTAAATAAAAACGCGTATCCCTCTTTCTCATGTTACAATATTATTTTAATGAATCTTCAAATACTGCAACTTTACTTCCAGCTGTGGCAACCCTGACAAAAGTTTACTTAATTCCTGGACTTCATCATGAGTTGGGTGTTTTGTAGAAATAAACAACATTGAAATGTTTTGAAGGGGTAACCAACTAGGATGGATTGAGAACACAATAGTGCTTACAAGAACTCTTCCAGTTTCTGGCACCCGTCAATCATCTCTCGGGCGAACTCAGCTAGGGATTCATCGGTGAGACCACAGTCGTCCAATCTGAAACAACAAACTTATTATTTAACAATAAACATAATCTCACAAATATTGTATTATTGTGGAATGATAAGAACACAAACACATAATAAACATGTCAGTCGATAAATTAAATGCAAATCTTTTAAAGTAAATATTGTTTTGTGTGCTACTTGACAGTCCAATAAACTGTAAGAGTAAAATAGAAGAACTGTTTTAAAAGTAGTGATTGCTAAATTATGACAACTACTAATATTAGTCGGATGAAACATGTGCACAGTATTTGATATGGTTAAAAAACTTACTCCAGTGTACGGAGTTCACTCAAGCTCCGTACAGCGGCACCGAATGCCTTGCCCGCCTCGACTGTAGTCAAACATGTCATCGACATCAGTCTACAAAGTAGATTATGTTGAATTATTGCAACACAAACATATGTTTAACATTTAAGTACGATGTCTGTCACCAACATTATGGTTTGACAGTTAAATGCAATATTTATTATCAAATTGACGTTTTGTCACAGTTTTTTGCAGAGAACACTTGTATTAAGTTATACATAATTAACCCCTCTCCGGAGGGAGACTTTTCTGCAGGCGCTATGTGCTTTGGTTGTCTACACTTCTAATACATTAGGGCGAGTTTATGTGTAAGTGTCATAGTTTATTATTTATTATAATTGTTATTTTAACTCTGTCGATAAAGTTCTGTTTTCTGTATTTACCTGTGCTGGCTGTAAAAATGGAAATGCTGACTTCAGTAGATATTTAGCAAATGTATTAAATTTACGAAGTCCTTCGACATATTTTACTTAGATAAATACAGCAAATTATTAAATAAAAACGCGTATCCCTCTTTCTCATGTTACAATATTATTTTAATGAATCTTCAAATACTGCAACTTTACTTCCAGCTGTGGCAACCCTGACAAAAGTTTACTTAATTCCTGGACTTCATCATGAGTTGGGTGTTTTGTAGAAATAAACAACATTGAAATGTTTTGAAGGGGTAACCAACTAGGATGGATTGAGAACACAATAGTGCTTACAAGAACTCTTCCAGTTTCTGGCACCCGTCAATCATCTCTCGGGCGAACTCAGCTAGGGATTCATCGGTGAGACCACAGTCGTCCAATCTGAAACAACAAACTTATTATTTAACAATAAACATAATCTCACAAATATTGTATTATTGTGGAATGATAAGAACACAAACACATAATAAACATGTCAGTCGATAAATTAAATGCAAATCTTTTAAAGTAAATATTGTTTTGTATGCTACTTGACAGTCCAATAAACTGTAAGAGTAAAATAGAAGAACTGTTTTAAAAGTAGTGATTGCTAAATTATGACAACTACTAATATTAGTCGGATGAAACATGTGCACAGTATTTGATATGGTTAAAAAACTTACTCCAGTGTACGGAGTTCACTCAAGCTCCGTACAGTGGCACCGAATGCCTTGCCCGCCTCGACTGTAGTCAAACATGTCATCGACATCAGTCTACAAAGTAGATTATGTTGAATTATTGCAACACAAACATATGTTTAACATTTAAGTACGATGTCTGTCACCAACATTATGGTTTGACAGTTAAATGCAATATTTATTATCAAATTGACGTTTTGTCACAGTTTTCTGCAGAGAACACTTGTATTAAGTTATACATAATTAACCCCTCTCCGGAGGGAGACTTTTCTGCAGGCGCTATGTGCTTTGGTTGTCTACACTTCTAATACATTAGGGCGAGTTTATGTGTAAGTGTCATAGTTTATTATTTATTATAATTGTTATTATAACTCTGTCGATAAAGTTCTGTTTTCTGTATTTACCTGTGCTGGCTGTAAAAATGGAAATGCTGACTTCAGTAGATATTTAGCAAATGTATTAAATTTACGAAGTCCTTCGACATATTTTACTTAGATAAATACAGCAAATTATCAAATTAAAACGCGTATCCCTCTTTCTCATGTTACAATATTATTTTAATGAATCTTCAAATACTGCAACTTTACTTCCAGCTGTGGCAACCCTGACAAAATTTTACTTAATTCCTGGACTTCACCATGAGTTGGGTGTTTTGTAGAAATAAACAACATTTAAATGTTTAGAAAGGGAAGGGTAATTAACCAACTAGGATGGATTGAGAACACAATAGTGCTTACAAGAACTCTTCCAGTTTCTGGCACCCATCTGTCATCTCTTTCATCAATGCAGTTAGGCATCTTCAAATTGTGAAACAGGATGTCCAGCTATGTAACCCCTGACACATAGTAACCGAATTCCTCCACTTCTACATGATTTGTGGATTTTGTAGAAATACACTACACTGAAATGTATTGACAGGGTAACCAACTAGGGTGTGATGGGTACACAATGTTGCTGACCTGAACACTTCAAGTTTCTGGCACCCGCCAATCATCTCTCGGGCGAACTCAGCTAGGAATTCATCGGTGAGACCACAGTCGTCCAATCTGAAACAACAAACTTATTATTTAACAATAAACATAATCTCACAAATATTGTATTATTGTGGAATGATAAGAACACAAACATATAATAAACATGTCAGTCGATAAATTAAACGCAAATCTTTTAAAGTAAATATTGTTTTTTATGCTACTTGACAGTCCAATAATCTGCAAGAGTTAAATAGAAGAACTGTTTTAAAAGTAGTGATTGCTAAATTATGACAACTACTAATATTAGTCGGATGAAACATGTGCACAGTATTTGATATGGGTAAAAAACTTACTCCAGTGTACAGAGTTCACTCAAGCTCCGTACAGCGGCACCGAATGCCTTGCCCGCCTCGACTGTAGTCAAACATGTCATCGACATCAGTCTACAAAGTAGATTATGTTGAATTATTGCAACACAAACATATGTTTAACATTTAAGTACGATGTCTGTCACCAACATTATGGTTTGACAGTTAAATGCAATATTTATTATCAAATTGACGTTTTGTCACAGTTTTCTGCAGAGAACACTTGTATTAAGTTATACATAATTAACCCCTCTCCGGAGGGAGACTTTTCTGCAGGCGCTATGTGCTTTTGTTGTCTACACTTCTAATACATTAGGGCGAGTTTATGTGTAAGTGTCATAGTTTATTATTTATTATAATTGTTATTTTAACTCTGTCGATAAAGTTCTGTTTTCTGTATTTACCTGTGCTGGCTGTAAAAATGGACATGCTGACTTCAGTAGATATTTAGCAAATCTATTAAATTTACGTAAGTCCTTCGACATATTTTACTTAGATAAATACAGCAAATTATTAAATAAAAACGCGTATCCCTCTTTCTCATGTTACAATATTATTTTAATGAATCTTCAAATACTGCAACTTTACTTCCAGCTGTGGCAACCCTGACAAAATTTTACTTAATTCCTGGACTTCACCATGAGTTGGGTGTTTTGTAGAAATAAACAACATTTAAATGTTTAGAAAGGGAAGGGTAATTAACCAACTAGGATGGATTGAGAACACAATAGTGCTTACAAGAACTCTTCCAGTTTCTGGCACCCATCTGTCATCTCTTTCATCAATGCAGTTAGGCATCTTCAAATTGTGAAACAGGATGTCCAGCTATGTAACCCCTGACACATAGTAACCGAATTCCTCCACTTCTACATGATTTGTGGATTTTGTAGAAATACACTACACTGAAATGTATTGACAGGGTAACCAACTAGGGTGTGATGGGTACACAATGTTGCTGACCTGAACACTTCAAGTTTCTGGCACCCGCCAATCATCTCTCGGGCGAACTCAGCTAGGAATTCATCGGTGAGACCACAGTCGTCCAATCTGAAACAACAAACTTATTATTTAACAATAACTATAATCTCACAAATATTGTATTATTGTTGTGGAATGATAAGAACACAAACATATAATAAACATGTCAGTCGATAAATTAAACGCAAATCTTTTAAAGTAAATATTGTTTTGTGTGCTACTTGACAGTCCAATAAACTGTAAGAGTTAAACAGAAGAACTGTTTTAAAAGTAGTGATTGCTAAATTATGACAACTACTAATGTTAGTCGGATGAAACATGTGCACAGTATCTGATATGGTTAAAAAACTTACTCCAGTTTACGGAGTTCACTCAAGCTCCATACAGCGGCACCGAATGCCTTGCCCGCCTCGACTGTAGTCAAACATGTCATCGACTCAAGTCTACAAAGTAGATTATGTTCATGTATTATAGAGGCACAAATAGACATTTGTATGATGCTAGAGCTACCACATTTTGAAATGAAAGCTGTTACCAATACATTGCACTCAAAGGAAATATTTGAACCTTCCTATACCACAGCCACATTAGAACATTAATTGACCAGAACATCTCTTTGCCTGCAGAACATTTGTAGCATGGTGTGAATATCTGTATATTACCCTTCCATGTGAAAATCGGTATGCTATATACAATTTATGAAGTATTTATGCCTACAGTGTATTGGAACTGGGAACAATAACATGTGACTATGCAACTAGAAATGGAGTATGTCAATAAAACACATTTTATTGAAAGAAAATACATCTAGGCAATTCTTCAGAGTTCTGGTTTCCGACTGATGAAAAATACCAACAATTGTCCGGCAAATTTATTACTGCATTGCCTATGTATGTATAAATATATAGGAACAAAACAGTTTTTTTGTAAAACGAATATGTTTATTGCTGACAACATCTTCACTGTATATTTCACTTGTTGAATATATTGCAATGTGTGCCAGTTTACATATGTACATGCTGTTCACTGTTGGCATGTTGACAGTATCGTCTTCTATTATGTTCCGTCTGGTCCAGATCTACTAATCATTATCACCCAAGATTTATATTTGGGCAACTTCATGTCCGCCGTTATTGCTATATGCGTGAACAGAACAACGAATGTTAGACGTCCAGAATTCGCTGTAAGTGGCAGTACACGCCATATTAGTGTTTGTGCAGACATACGAGACTACGTCGTCTCTCAAAATAAATTTCCAGTAGTAAAACTATTCAAACAATGCTTCTCCTGCAGGCACTGTGCGGTTGGATTTCTTACCACATTATATTTCTACGAACGTAGGCCAGGTTTCGGTGTAAGTATATTTAATAAATCTAAGTTATAAATTTTAATTAAGTTAACTTAAGTCCTTCATCACAAAACTACACAAATTCTTAAATTCAAGATATATCCCACTTTCTAATTTACAGTAAAGTTTTAATGAAACTTCAAATGGTGCAAGCCGTGCAACTGTATTCCTAGCTGTGACACCCCTGACATAAATTAACCTAATTCCTACATTTCAACGCAATTTCTTTTTTATACAACATTGAAATGTGTTGAGAGTGCAACAGACTAGGGAGGGAGGGCATACAGTTTTGCTTACGTCAACTCTTCAAGTTTCTGGCACCCGCCAGTCATGTTACGGGCGAACTCGGCTAGGCTTTTATTAGTGAGACCACAGTTGGACAATCTGAAAGTATAAACTGATTATCTTACATTGTGTCAAACAGCATAATCACAAAACATTCAAAGATATTTTAGTATCGTTGTGGAATGTTATAAATTAAGTCATTAAAATATATAGTAATTTTGGTGAATCATAGTGGCATTATAGCATATCAATATAAAATTAGAGAAAACATTATTATTTGTTTTGAAGTAAAAATAGGCATTTTGGGTGTTATCACTGATACACTTAATGTGTATCTTCGCAAAATAAATATTATTTGCAAATGTTATCAACATGTTATAAACAACATCATTACAATCAGCAAATACCTTCTTAATTGTGCTAATTATTCAATTGAAAACATGCAGTTCAGCTTGTCTACCCTAAAATCATAAGGTTGCCCTCTACACTTAAAATCGAAAGTGCTTTTCAGGGTAACATGGATCAGATGTGTTGTTGACAGAAGCATTAGGTAACCACTAATAACAGATCAGTCACTGGACTCAGACACAGTGTACCTCCAGATGTATATTAATTGGAAACAAACAAGGAATACATTTTAAAAGGTGTTCTTATCAGTTAAGATTGTAGAAATGTTTAATGAATATGCAACATTAAGGATAGCAGTATACATAAACACACATATATATATATATATATATATATATATATATATATATATATATACATATATACATATATACATATATATGTATAATAATAATAATATAAATATATAAACATTTCAAATTTGTTCTTACTCTGGATTATATTAATAATAAATATAATCTCACAAATATTGTATTATTGTTGTGGAATAATAAGAATACAAACATATAATAAACATGTCAGTCGATAAATTAAACGCAAATCTTTTAAGTAAATATTGTTTTGTATGCTACTTGACAGTCCAATAAACTGTAAGAGTTAAACAGAAGAACTGTTTTAAAAGTAGTCATTGCTAAATTATGACAACTACTAATATTAGTCGGATGAAACATGTGCACAGTATCTGATATGGTTAAAAAACTTACTCCAGTGTACGGAGTACACTCAAGCTCCGTACAGCGGCACCGAATGCCTTGCCCGCCTCGACTGTAGTCAAACATCTCATCGACTTCAGTCTACAAAGTAGATTATGTTCATATTTTATAGAGGCACAAATATACATTTGTATGATGCTAGAGCTACCACACTTTGAAATGAAAGCTGTTACTAATACATTGCACTCAAAGGAAATATTTGAACCTTCCTAGGCCACAGCCACTTTAGAACATTAATTGACCAGAACATCTTGTGACTTAGTCTCCAAGAAACTAATGCAACACATTGACCTTGCAGACACGGGATTCACTTCAGTAATTTATTGACATTATTGTAGCATATGTATGACGTGGTGAAACAATGAAATTTGAACATTGCCTTGTCTGCAGAACAATTTTGTAGCATGGTGTGAATATCTGTATATTACCCTTCCATGTGAAAATCGGTATGCTATATACAATTTATGAAGTATTTATGCCTACAGCGTATTGGAACTGGGAAAAATAACATAAATATGCCTATGCAACTAGAAATGGAGTATGTCAATAAAACACATTTTATTGAAAGAAAATACATCTAGGCAATTCTTCAGAGTTCTGGATAATTATTCAAATGAAAACATGCAGTTCAGCTTGTCTACCCTATTATCATAAGGTTACCCTCTACCCTAAAAATCTAAAGTGCTTTTTCAGGGTAACATGGATCAGATGTGTTGTTGACAGAAGCATCAGCTATCCACTAATAATAGATCAGACACTGGTCAGACACAGTGCACCTCCAGTAAATAGATGGAATGCCTGTCCATTGGGTCAGTGAATATGCAAATTCTATAATAGACATTTAAATATGAAAACTGGTTTAAACGTAACTGCATTTATATTGTACATTACGGTATGACAACGACTAACATTAGTTGGTTGAAACAGGTGTACATCAATTGATAAGGTCAAGTCTTACTTTAGAACACGTAGTCGATTCATCCTCCGGACAGCAGCATCGAATGGCTTGGCCTTCTTGACTGTACTCATACATGTGTGTCTTGTCTCACCAGCATGTTCATCATCGTCATCATCATCGTCATCATCATCATCATTATTAGCAGCATCACCACGAAGACTACAAAGAAGATTACGTTCCTAGATTATAGCAGCACAAACATAAATGTAACATTTAATGATATCAATCACCAACAGTGTGGTTTGAAATGTAATACTGTCAATCTGACTTGTTTGCATGCGAGCGTCTGTGTGTGTGTGTGTGTGTGTGTGTGTGTGTGTGTGTGTGTGTGTGTGTGTGTGTGTGTGTTTGTGTGTGTTCAGCTTAAATTAATCAGGAAGGGTACAGCAGTACCCTTCCTAATCTGAATGGGATAGATTTAGTTTCATAAACACTAAGGTTAATCCGAATTGATCCAGCGATTGGGAATAATGCCAGACAGAGGTGGGCGGGGGGAGGGATAGGGGGCGAGGGGGGCTTGTCTCCTTACTTTAACTCGAGTCTCATACATGTTTTAGCTGCGAAGCATTTACTCTGTAGTAGTGCCACTCCCATTCATATTACCCCAGTCCTGCTTCATCCTTGAAGCATTTACCCACTATGGGCTAGTCAGTTAGTGTGTGCTGACTGCTGTGTGTAGAGAGAAGTCGGGGGGGGGCTAGTCAGTTAGTGTGTGGTGACTGCTGTGTGTGGACAGAAGTCGGGGGGGGGGGGGGGGGGCTAGTCAGTTAGTGTGTGGTGACTGCTGTGTGTAGACAGAAGTCGGGGGGGGGGGGGGCTAGTCAGTTAGTGTGTGGTGACTGCTGTGTGTAGACAGAAGTCGGGGGGGGGGGGGGGGGGCTAGTCAGTTAGTGTGTGGTGACTGCTGTGTGTAGACAGAAGTCGGGGGGGGGGGGCTAGTCAGTTAGTGTGTGGTGACTGTTTTGTGTAGACAGAAGTCGGGGGGGGGGGGGGGGCTAGTCAGTTAGTGTGTGGTGACTGTTTTGTGTAGACAGAAGTCGGGGGGGGGGGGGGGCTAGTAAGTTAGTGTGTGGTGACTGTTTTGTGTAGACAGAAGTCGGGGGGGGGGGGGGCTAGTCAGTTAGTGTGTGGTGACTGTTTTGTGTAGACAGAAGTCGGGGGGGGGGGGGGGGGGGCTAGTAAGTTAGTGTGTGGTGACTGTTTTGTGTAGACAGAAGTCGGGGGGGGGGGGGGGGGGCTAGTCAGTTAGTGTGTGGTGACTGTTTTGTGTAGACAGAAGTCGGGGGGGGGGGGGGGCTAGTAAGTTAGTGTGTGGTGACTGTTTTGTGTAGACAGAAGTCGGGGGGGGGGGGGGGGGGCTAGTCAGTTAGTGTGTGGTGACTGTTTTGTGTAGACAGAAGTCGGGGGGGGGGGCTAGTAAGTTAGTGTGTGGTGACTGTTTTGTGTAGACAGAAGTCGGGGGGGGGGGGGGCTAGTCAGTTAGTGTGTGGTGACTGCTGTGTGTGGACAGAAGTGGGGGGCTAGTCAGTTAATGTGTGCTGACTGCTGTGTGTGGACAGAAGTGGGGGGCTAGTCAGTTAGTGTGTGCTGACTGCTGTGTGTGGACAGAAGTGGGGGGGCTAGTGTTACTATGTTAAGTATATAAACCAATACAGTACGAAAAAAGCAAAGCATAAGCAACATCACAGTTCAATGCTTGTTTGTCAAATTACTGTGCTGTAAGCAACATGTCTGCCTCCACGATAACGGACATTTCATGGGAAGCGTCAACTTTGATACCATTTAACATTAGTTTGAAAATAGGTATTTGACCCTTGACTCTTCTAAGTACATTAATCCAAATTTAAAAACAGTAGTAACAATTTTCGATGAAGTGAACGCGGGGGTAGGATGAGAGAAATTGACGGGACAAACCGGAGGAGAGTAGACAGAGGGAGAGAGGGGGATTCACACATGTCCAAAATACGATCGGGAGAGTTGAACTACTTGGGGGCGCAACATTTCCAAAAAAACATTCAAAACAGTTCTACGTGGTGTGCCATTAGTGAAAAATCACGTTTTCTCCACCATTGTAAAGGTAATTATGCCATCTACAACTAGGCTACTGAATGTCGGAAAGAATCTGCATACTTCGTAGATTATTGTTTTTTTTATTGTCTCCACGTACCAGTTTTACCGGTTTTGCTAGCCACACTTTAGCATTTTCCGTCGTGCAGTGGGATGAAGGATGACAAGGGACGGCAGCAGTGACTACTGCATACAGGAGATGACGAGAAAAGAGATGATGGTGAGAGGATGAAATGGCGATGAACAAATCAAACAAGTTATAGACAAGGCTCACACTCGCCAATGGGTACGAACAATTGAAACTAAGAAACTACGCTTCAAGGTCATATTTTAAATAAGATTAAATTCTCTATTAATATTGACTATTTTTCTACCAATAATTGATTGTCCTTAATGTCAGGAGTCTGGCTCCCATGAATTACTGCTATATATATATATATATATATATATATATATATACACATACACATATGTGGATCACATAATGACTTACTCCAACTCCTGAATTTGTGTGTTTTGTCGCAGACCGAGACATAGCTGCTCCATCAAATGGCTGTTTAGCGCACATAATCTGGAAGAGAAATAAAATAACAATTACATTTACAATGATGGGGTACAGATTTTAGTTTCAGCTGAATATATGCCTGAAATATCAATGTTTGATAGACATGTGCATGATCAAATGTCAGTTCTTATGTATGGTTATTTCTAAGTTCCATCCAGTGGACATTAATAAACTAAACTACATCACACATTTGCGTTGTCTCTAAACTACGTATATTTTACTAGAAAAGATTCAAGAAATATATCAGTCAATCAATGTCAATTTCCACAAATTAGGAAGCATGTGAATTGACATAAGTAATCCTACATTGAGAATCCCCTGAAAACTTATATCAGTTCCTTGAACTGTACCAATATGTTTACAATTAATAGTTCAAAGAGCATAACATCTTATTGTTTACGGTACTAATCTGGAGTTATTCATCGTAGCGCAAACGAAGGTATGATATTCAGGTTTTACAACTATGACAACTTGCATGTCATACTCTGCCTGTAAACAACATTTGTCTGTGAACAGGTCCAAATTTGGCAATGATATTTACCATGTACGTGTTTTTTAATGATACTTGGCAACACGTCACCTATATATGAATATGAGTGAATTTGAATGCATGTACACTTGTCGTGTTAATGTTAATAAATAGGCAAATAACATCGACATTACTTATTCCAATGTTGAATTTTAACAAGTATGTAAACTGCCGAGGTAAAATTAGTATACATTACTTAAATATTAAGTATATTTAAGTACCGTATAGTCCCTAATAGACGCGCACCCCTTTTTTAGATGAGAAACAATCCATAAATATGTATTTGAGTGACGCAAAAATGCAACAGAGTAGATGCTACAATATTTAGCAAATATGGTACCCAGGCTAATGCTACTCGTAAATATAAATTGTTGATAGGGCAACCGAACTGTTACTGGTGAGACTTTCGTTAGTAAATATATGGTAAATGTAAATGCTCACCACAAAAAGGGCTTATATTTGTTAATTTATGGTAATATCAGAGCGAAGCCATCATGTGCTTCAAGCAAATGGAAGATTTTTTACGCTGGATTAAACGCCGACAGTTTGCATGAATACGAAGCCGCTTGTGTATTTCATTGCATCAATCAAGACATCATTACAACAAATTGTGCAAACAAATTTGAGTAGAGACAAAGTTGAGATTGTCATCCAATTCCAAACTCCATTCCAGACGAATCGCCCGTGGGTGCGGAGTGCAACTGGCATCAACCAACTTCGATAACAAGAATACGTCAGAGTAATTGTCTTATAAATCCATATTCAAGCATATGTGTTTCAATTAATAAGCTTTGCTTCTTTCGATAAATCAGACAGTTGACAATTTAAATAACTGCGTCTGTTATTCACTCATGGTTCTATAGATTATAGTTCTAGTCAGGACCACGTACATCGTTATCGATATCGTGTGTCGACACTGATTTACCATTTCGGATGCACATGGCCAATGCAGCGTTTACATGCAAAAAATCCACTCTATTTTCAGATTACAACATTCATTTAACATTATTAAAGCAATTTGAAGAACACGTAGATTGTACCGAAAACATTACGCAGTAAAAATGTTGATTTAAAAATTTTGGTTCATTAACTTAGGACCTTAGCGCTGTACGTATGCGTACTTCAGTGGCACCACATTGCGGATTAGTTATCTACTAATTTAGAAGCTGATCTAACGGATGACCACATTCGTCCCACTTTCGAGAAATTATTAGACGCGCACCCAAGCCTTCCCACTCGCGCACTGCGCGTCTATTAGGGACTATACGGTATATGCAACACCCAAACCAATGAAGCCATCTCAGTGGGAAACACGTGGAAAGCCCATATGGTAGCTGGTACAACATGTCACCTATATATGAATATGAGTGAATTTGAATGCATGTACACTTGTCATGTTAATGTCAATAAATAGACAAATAACATCGACATTACTTATTGCAATGTTGAATTTTAACAAGTTGTATGTAAACTGTCGCGCTAAAATTAGTATACATTACTTTGAAATATTATGTATATGACATTACGGTATACTTACGTCAGTGTGACGATTGGACACTTTGGCTGCTGCAACACCCAAACCAATGACGCCATCTCAGTGGGAAGCACGTGTGTAGCCCGTATGTTAGCTGGTACAACATCAACGAGGTCTTCACGTTGAGACTCGTGCATCAGAGAGACGAGTTGCAAGCAATCGGTCTTTGTTGCGAGATTCTCAAGGAAAGTCCGTGGTTGGTGTTCTGATGGCACCGGTTGACTTTCACCCGTCTGAAAGTACTTCAGGAACGTGGCGTTCTCTTTGTCACACAACAGACCAACAACAAATGTCAGCACAACCTCTTGCTTGTGTATGGACTCTCTACTCTCAGTAAGCTGTGAGATGTCATCAACTGGTCCCATCAGCAATCCTACGGCTGTGAAGAACTCCTGGATCGTCAGGTGCGTGAAGCTCCAACACGTTCGACTTCGTTCTCGTGTAAGTGGATCCATCGTCAGTAATTCCTCCAGAAATCCACTTTGTCTGTCTTCAGGAGTAATATCTTTGATATCTCCTTTGTTGAAAATCAGTTGTATCGGAGATGTCATTGTGCCGCATTTGGCCACCTTGGCGTGATTCTTTAATGAAAGTCCAACGATGTTGAAGATAGCCTCAGAATCTAGGTTCTCATGGTTATCTTTCAACTTTGGATGAAGTTTGGTGACAAGGTGGATTATTGCGTACACGTACAACTGTGTCATGGTTGTCACTGCAGCCATGTCTTCTGTTTGCATCTCCTGAAGACACATGCATACGAAGTTGCATGTAACAGGAATGTAGCAGAAAGTAGCGATATTGGGAGTTGTGGCAAGATAGCTCAGGATGCGCTCCTCTAACTCTGGATCGCCTGCACTGAATTTGTGCACGTAATTCTTGATGTTCTCTTCCGTGAAGCCATATAGCTCAATGACACGACTGCACACCTTGGACGTCAGTTGGCCAATGGGCCGGGTCGTTATAACAATCTTGGCATCCGGTAGCATATCACCACGTATGAGGCTTGAAATCAAGGTGTTTATTTCAGTCTTCTGCCCACATCTCCGCTCATACTGGTCTGTGTACTTGAATGAGCGCAGTTCATCCGCTCCCTCCAAAAAGACAACGACCTGTTCGCGGCTGGCGTGGATTTGTACCATGGCTATCTTCAGTTCTTCGTTCGTCAGTGACAGTCCTTCCAACCGACCGAACAAGAGTTCTTCAAGGGTCATGTCCCTGTTCTGCTGTAACTCTCTCATTGAGATGACAAATAGATATCTGATCTGTGTCCACATTTTCTTCTGTGCCCATTCTTTGGCCATCTGTTTCACGAGTGTGGTTTTCCCGATGCCCGGAATCCCTTGAATGAGAACACTGTGAGGTGCAACTTTGTCATCCAACACTTCCAACAGTTGTGTACATTCTATGCCTTTACTTGACAGCTTGGCCTTCTGTATCTCCTCTATGTCACGTTGGGCAAGGCTTTCTTGGGGTTGTTTTGAATACTCAAACATCTGTATTCGTAGATCAACAAACATCTCCTCAAAGGTGACTTCAATGTTTCCTCTGCCAGCGTGTTTGACCGGGAACGTGTAGCGTCTGTACATCTCTCGCATTGCTTTAGTAATTTTTTCTAAAAACAATAACAATTGTATTTAAACATTGTTAATTTATTCAATACGAAGTGACAGCTTTAAAAAAAAATCTATGAGTTTTCTATATTGTATGTTAACTGGAAACTAAGCAACTAATGTCCAAATAGAAGAATCTAAATCATTTTGTTAAATAATATGCAACAGTCAGTAATGGCAAATGTTTTGACGAAATCCAGAAACACACAAAATTAAGAGTTGATCCTATCCATTTGAACAATTATTCTAGCCACCAATTCAAGTTATGCCAATACTATGACAAAATCCTAAAACCAATCAAATAAGAAAATAAGTGACTATGGATATTTGCTTCCAGATACTTCAAAGGTAGTTGGGACTGACATTTTGGGCATTTCACCTGTGACGTCACACTGTGATGTCACACTGTGACGTACACTACCGCTAGCTCCTCGGGTGGTCAAAACAAAAACAAACTCCTCCCACTGAAGCATGAAATGCGCACGGGCCGAAACTGGACGGCAATATTTTATTTTCTGATCAAACCATCAAAACGACCACATATAGCCAGCAAACCTCTCCTGATACATTTTGTATGCATAATGCACACATTAGGTTACAAAGTAGAATTATCTAGATTATTGAAAAAAGTATAATTAACAAAACTAATTGATGCAAAACCCGACATCTACGGGTATGACACCTTCAGTGGCTATACCCGTAGCTCTGATAACCTAATATCGGTATTGGGTCGAGGCGTTGATTATTAGAAGTGCAGGCCGGATTAAGGTTAGTTTGTATATATTATATCCGCAGTTAATTTTTATGAAGCAAATTATATGTAGCAACACCACTACACATCACCGCTGAGCTGCGTGTAGTTGCCGAGGTGGGCATGCCGACTGGCTATAAATTGTTTGCGCAAGTTTGTTTTATGACTTGTATTCTTTAGAGGAAAGTAAATTATTTTATTTTATAACCTAGCGTGTGTATATGTATCTAAATTATGTGAGGGGAGGTTTGACGGCTGTAACAGGTTGTCTTCACGGTTAAGCGAAAAAGTAAAAGAGCAATACACGGATCCCGGGTTTATTTCAGTGGAGACCAGAAGACCTTATTTTAAGAGTCGTCGTCGTTCAGTCAATTAAAAATAACCTTTGCTCAAAAACCAATCTCGAAGCCTGCAGCCACGATAAATGTTTAATCGTTTGGTTGAAGTTTAATTTGGCTGCCATATGGTATATAGCAATGCAGTGCAACCATTTCATTACCAACTCGAGCTTCATAGGAATGGTTTCAGCATATGGCAACTGATAGAATCTGTTTCGTTTCTCAGTACCAAGTTTCTCCTGCTTTCTATTTGCATCCGTATGCTTGACACTCAGATATTTTGCTAATGGTAGATTTAGATAAGCTACTTGTACCACGTCGATGAGCTGTTATTACTCATTATACACCGCCTGCATTGCTGAGAGTAGTGGACAGTCTACGTCATAATCACATGTTCTATCGCGTTACTCTTCAAGAATTCCTAATGAATTTGGCAACAATGGCAGCCATATTCAATAAAAAATTACGTTTTGAAGATAGTTTATAAGGTGCATAGCATTCATACAAAATCTAACCAAAATATGTGTGTAACAATATACTATTTGGAATAGTATGCAAGATTTTGGGAGATTTTGAACTTTAGGGTTGCACGTTCCTTTCATTATAGCTCACTAGAACAAGAAAACAAGAAATTGACATACCTCTAACATTCTTCCAATCTTTCTCTTTTGTCAGCATGTGGCAGTCTTCAGTTGAAAGACGACCTTGCGTAACTGCATCCAATCGAGTGTGGTCCCACTGCAGCATCTGGTAGACGTCTTGTATCTCCTGCAACCTGGCGCGGAAGTCTTCCTCAGGGAGGTTTGTTGACGTGGCATCATCCAGGGCCTTGCTCTGTGCACGCAACTTTTCCACGTTCTTTCTTGCCTTTGATTTCAACAGGTCAGTGTCAGAGTCCAGTAAGCAGTAGTACAACGTGGCACCATCAAACTCTGCTGTGGTTCCCTGCCTAACTGTGGATGTGATCAACTGATCTTTTTTCTTGGTATCTGGTATCTCCCTCATGAAGAACTTTCCGGACTCAGCATTGTCCTCCCATACACGTCTGTATTTTGCCTTGAAAGCTGACTTGAACAATCTCCTCATTTTCTCCTGAACATCTGTGTGCAGGAATTGTTTGAGCCTCCAGAAATGTTCATCATTGTGACACAGCTGCACACCTGGATGCTTAAAATACACAAACAGGTGAAGGTGAGGAATTGTGAGCCGCAGTTAGATATGTGGCAATGTACGCAAATGTACGCACACGCATTCATGCGATATACGTGTAAACATACAAACATTCACACTAACCCAAACCCACACATTGGTGTATTTCATTCTAAATCAGCACAATTAGACATTAAACATCAGACATCTTCAACAGAAAAGGGTTTGCCATGCCAATCTCCATAATGTAGTGTGGCTACAATAACTCAATTTCATTTTCGGTTCATGTGTGACAAAGTGAGCTCACACTTGCAAGATTGTATTGGGGATCAGATTAGAAGTCACAATCTGCAAGAGCATCTTAAAACCATCACAGTGTGACTCCCTGCTACAGCGCGTTATTGTTACTATTTCAAACTGGCATAAACAGTAGCACCATCGAGCAACAATCACAGGAAGCGCAACATATTGCAGTGTCCTTTGCTGTAACTAGCGTAGTACGTTTCTGTGCCTAGAAATGTGATATTTCGGATGTTTGATTTCATGGGTAGACACGCCAGCATGGGTCTATGATGCACGTGATGACTTGTCATTGTTTTGAGCACGTCATAATTAGTTATCTTCATAAACAACGATGTCGAATCGAGGTTGATGATGATGGGGGAAAGATACAATTTTATGACTTCCATGTTAGAGAATATTATATATATAATTCACACTTTTGTATAGTATAGTTATTATATTCTTGGTGAGTACGCAGAATGTTATGAAAGTGCACTCACACAGTGACATAATTAGTTAATTTTCCAAATAAGTTATGCATCGTTGTAATTATTACACAAACATTGACACAGTCAAACGTATGTAGGCACGTTACATTATCGCACATTTTTCAAGACTATTTTGCATTAGTGTCTTTTAGTGTAAAATTGTAAGAATAACTAAGTGCTGGTCAGCTTTCTTTGATTTTCTCCATTCCCATGGCAACTAAACTCATAGTTCACATGCTCATAATATTAACTGATGATTGCTATTTCATAACATGTCGGGTGTTCCTATTCAAAAATACTTCCTTGTACACTAAAAATGAAGTTGAAGTCTTTCAATAAATTTCATTGAATCCTCACAAGAAAACTGTATTCAGTGTCAACTGTTGTCCAGAAACTCAGCACTGAAATGGTCTAAGTGGGCACCAATAGATGTCCTAATATAGCTAAAGCCAAAATGAACAATGTCTGGTAACAAGGCATCTTGACGTGTATTTTGTGACATGACTGACACCAGTGACAGTGACGAGGCAGTGGGGTGTGACAGTGACACGAGTCTGTGTGTCTACACTTCCAGCCAGGCTGTGACCAACACATTTTGAAATGTTGTTAACATGTTGTAACTGCTTCTCAATAAAACTCAAAATAACATGAACTAGACACATGACCTAGTAGAGCCACTAATAGTAGAGTTACTAATCCTGTCAGATTGTGAGTTAATATTAAGTTAATAACCTTCAAACTCCAATTGTATGCTTGCCTTAGCCAGGTGTACATGCTAATTATAACTTATAATAACATTTTGATAGCCAACATTTGGGTATCCAATGGTTGATTATTTGGAAATATCAAGGCAATTGATTATTTCCAAAAAAAATAAACTTGGGTCTTTGTTCATGAAGATATATAAATAAACAAGACTGATGTAACATGTTACCAACCTTCTCATTTACTGCAGATGTAGATGTAAACAAGACATACGCAATATGTTCCCAACCTTCTCATTTACTGCAGATGTAAATGTTAACAAGACATGTAATATGTTACCGACCTTCTCATTTACTGCATATATACCCAACATCTTACACGTAAACAAGACTGATGTAATATGTTGCCAACCTTCTCATTTACTTCAGATGTGGAAGTAAACAAGACTGATGTAATATATTACCAACCTTCTCATTTAACGTAGATGTAGATGTAAACAAGACTGGTGTAATATGTTTTAACAAGATTTAACAAGATTGCCACCTAGAGAATCAACTCAAGATGGCAGGTGGACAAGGAAGCCCTTTGGCTTATCGAGAGTCCAACCTATCTATCTAAATGTACCCCGCCCTTCTTAGGTACATGTCAATTTTATTTTTGAACATATTAACACTACTAGCACTTACACAATCAGCCGATAATCTGTTCCATTCATTTACTGTTCTTTGTGAAAATGAAAATTTTCTAATATCTAATCTACGTTGCTTCTTTGCTAATGTAACTCCATGTCCTCTAGTCCTTTTCTCTTCCTTGACTGAGAAAAAAATATTTCTGTCAATATTTTCATACCCATTCAATATTTTAAAAACTTCTCTCTGATCTCCTCGCAGTCTCCTGGTTTCTAGTGTTGTTAATCCACATTCTTTTAGACGCATTTCATAACTAATATTCCTGAGTTTTTGTATCATTTTGGTTGCTCTTCTTTGTACTCTTTCTAGTATATCAATATCCTTCTTGCGATATGGCCTCCATGCCTGTATGCAATATTCTAAGTGAGGCCTAACTATTGTTTTGTACAGTGGTATTATTAGTTCTTTTTCCTTGTACCCTATATTTCGCCTAATTAATCCAAGAATTTGGTTTCCCTTCGCTGCTGCAATTGCACACTGTTCCGATACCTTCATATCAGCACTAATAGTTAACCCTAAGTCCTTTTCCTTTACGGTAGTATTTAGTACAGTATCACACATTGTATATTGTGCATCTTCATGTTAGCAACCTTCTCATTTTCTGCATACGTAGATGTAAACAAGACATATGTAATATGTTACCAACCTTCTCAGTTACTGCATATATACGAGTAAACAAGACTGATGTAATATGTTACCAACCTTCACGTTTACTGCAGATGTTCAAGTAAACAATGGTGATGTAACGTGTTACTAACCTTCTCATTTGCTGCAGATTGTAGAGCTGAAATAATAAACCTGTTTGATTAAGTCATTGAATTGGATAATTAATTTTGATCACATTTATTTTATCTTAGTGAAAACAAAAATTATTACAGATCTAGCTGACTTCAGTCATATATTAGATTGTGTCTTCTTGTTTGATTATATTGTTGTGTGACTGTACAATAATGAAACTGCTACAATAATGTTGTCAGTATCCATTGCTAATGATATTTCAGGTTTGTTTTCATCAGTACTATATTCACCTGTTTTACTTTCAGAATACTTCAGCCTTGATTTATGCGTCTTACACATAATAATAATAAAAACTATTTATTTTGTTGAGTGTCACATTCAATGCTGTCAACAGCTGTTTACGTAGAATAATATCAATGTCAAATAATATCAATGTCAACCACAGAAGCGAGAATGTGTACGAAGCACTCCGAGCTGGATACTCATAGAACAACAGACATTGTGTATATGTATCTAAATTATGTGAGGGGACGTTTGACGGCTGTAACAGGTTGTCTTCACGGTTAAGCGAAAAAGTAAAAGAGCAATACACGGATCCCGGGTTTATTTCAGTGGAGACCAGAAGACCTTATTTCAAGAGTCGTCGTCGTTCAGTCAATTAAAAATAACCTTTGCTCAAAAACCAGTCTCGAAGCCTGCAGCCACAATAAATCTTTAATCGTTTGGTTGAAGTTTAATTTGGCTGCCATATGGTATATAGCAATGCAGTGCAACCATTTCATTACCAACTCGAGCTTCATAGGAATGGTTTCAGCATATGGCAACTGATAGAATCTGTTTCGTTTCTCAGTACCAAGTTTCTCCTGCTTTCTATTTGCATCCGTATGCTTGACACTCAGATATTTTGCTAATGGTAGATTTAGATAAGCTACTTGTACCACGTCGATGAGCTGTTATTACTCATTATACACCGCCTGCATTGCTGAGAGTAGTGGACAGTCTACGTCATAATCACGTGTTCTATCGCGTTACTCTTCAAGAATTCCTCATGAATTTGGCAACAATGGCAGCCATGTTCAATACAAATTTACGTTTTGAAGATAGTTTATAAGGTGCATAGCATTCATACAAAATCTAGCAAAAATATGTGTGTAACAATATACTATATGGAATAGTATGCGAGATTTTGGGGGATTTTTAACGTTAGGGTGGCACGTTCCTTTCATTATAGCTCACTAGAACAAGTAGAGTGGTAGAGTGCTGGACTGTCAATCGAGGGGACGGTGGTTCAATCCCACCAGCAGCCATTTCGAAACTTAAGCAATTTTGTTCATCCCACATTTGCCTGTGTCTTTCGGAAGAGACATTTAAAGCCAGTGGTCCCTTCTATCTGGTGTCTATGCCAGGGGAAGTAAAAGATCCCAGAAGTAAAAGATCCCAGGTAAATGTGTAACCTATAGTGGACTCATTAACTCTAGAGAAGGACAACTCTAAAAAAAAATGACAATAATGGTCAGCAAGTGGAAGAAGGCGAAATGTGTGCATTTATTTTATCTTAGTGAGAACATTATCATCAAGTAATTAATATATTACCAGTATCCATTTACCATATTCTTTCAGGTTTTCCAAGGTATCTAATTAAAATATTTTCAAAATAATTTGTTTAAATACATAATTATTAATTTCAACTTAATAAGTAAGAATATCATATACCGTGCTATAAGTGTTTTGCCTTTTGGTTCTAGACATGTTTGTGGTATGCTAGGACTTTAAAATCAGTGCAGGTTGTTTAGATGTTTTACAAATGTCGGACACACCTGCCAAACGCTAAGGTCCCTGCTGGCACACACAAGTGAGAGAACAGACAAGAAAGCAAACTGTGGGGTGACATATAACATCCAGTGCTTGGAATGCAACCAAATCTACATAGGAGAAACATAGAGTGGACTGGAAACACCATTTAAAGAATACACACCTTGTCGCAAATCCATATCAGCCAAAAGAGAACACAAGTTAAACACATGTCACCAAAGGTTGATGAGAGATACTATATTGGTGAGAACGTTTAAAGAGGTCATTAGCATTTATACGTGGAATCCTTCAATGAAGAGAGACATTGGCATAGCTTTATGTAGAGACGCATCCACCCGTCATTTGGACGGGTAAAACAGTATGGGTGGATGGGTAAAAAAATGAAAGAGCAAAAAAAGGTCTTCCAAAATCATAGATATTGCCTTGAAAGTGAGTGTAAATTGTTCCATGTGTCTGTTTGTAGCCCATTTCAGGTCATCAGGCACATTTGAAAGTTTGTAAGCTAGCTTAACAGTTAACAGTTATCATAGGGAAATATACCATGTAAACATACTTGATTATTACGACAAATTAACATTTGTTGTGAGGATATATTTATTTGTTGTGTCATTATAATTATAAAAAAAAACTAAGAATTACCACTTATCATTTTTATGAAAAGTGTTCACGGGGTAGACACATATAAGTGTTTCACTTCATGTCTACTCCTTTTCAAAACATATTTCTTAATTGTATTTCATTCGTACCATGTTATTTATTATTTGTATTGCTTGCTTTTTAATTGTGTGTGTTTTGAAATAAATTGAATTGAATTGAATTAAAAAACATCCATGTGTCCACCAAAACATGTGTGACTGGCAATAATTTGGTCCTGCATATAGCCCTGGACATTGGCCACACATTATATGATATAACTGTAAATTCTGTCTGCCGAAGAAGACCGTGAGGCGCGGCTGAAAGTTTCTCAAGCGGTATATACTCAACAGTTCCGATATGTTTGTCAGGATGTTGTCAATACTTCCGGGAAGGGCTGACACATTGAAGGTGATTCCTCAACAGTTTCACCCTTTCACAAACCTGAGCTAGGAACAATTATCTAGTGTTTCAATATTTAAAACTATGCCTCCAGTCATATTAACAAACAGTCAAACATATAATTGTTATCAACCGAATTGGTTCTTCAGCACGAGTAACATCAGCTAACACATGACTGTAACTGGGATAGAAATCCTGCATGAAATAAATGTGGAGACTCTTTCTATGTTTCGAGTTGTGAAGGCATCACTTACCATATATATATATATCAGCACCTTTGTAGCATAGGCGCTTTGGCGCAATGGCGTTTTTTAAATTGATCCAAAACATCTAAACAATCATTACAGTAGTTTCACATATACCATCCCCATCTTTACAAACATGTTAAATAATGAATTAAGTTTCACTACCTTTGATGCTCCAAGACTTCCAGAAGCCCCACATTGTACAACCAGCAAACCCGATCAGGCAGACGATCAGGCCTTTCACGATATCTGCATATATAAATATTGTGTTGCACAATGTCAGAAATTTGAGCAATGAATAGCAAGAAAGGCATTGTTGTTAAGAGGAAGCACCTTATGGGATATAAGTATGCTGACCATATTAAACTGTCCATATGTGCAACATTTGCTTAAATAAAAAATACATTGTTGGTGTTACGACCACAAATTATGAACGTATGTTTCAACGTTATCACTGTTGAACAGCTGTGAGGATATTGCATTATTATTATTGAGATAATGTTGTGCATTTCAAAGCTCTTGCTAATTCAACTAAAACAAAATAATTTTTGGTCATTTATGTTGAATCATGAGGTTTGCAAACATCTTCGAATGGAGTGACAAGATTTCTTGGTTCATGTTATTTAGTAAATGATTTACCTCTCAAGAAACTTTTTTTGTTTTCTTTGTATATTTCAGTAAAAAACAGACACAGGGAGAAGCCGTCACTAAACAGGGACATTGACCATTACATTATGAATCTTAAACATACACACAACAAAAACTATTTACAAGCATAGCATATGCAATGTATTGTTCTTTTTTCTGCATCATTATAGTCACAGAAACATGCACACACAGATTCTTTTATCGAGACGAAATTTATTGCATATGTTAAATAGCATTTTGTCATATAAGGAATATGTCGCTAATATGTATGCTGTTACCGTTCCATTGAAACAAATCAGCCCGGGCCGTAGGAAGAAACACAACGGCAATTGAGACAATTGGGACAATCAGACGATAGTCCCACTTTCTTTCTCCAGATCCTACAAACACACACGTATGTCACACTGCAACATATGAGACAAACCAAAATGCTTCATAATGTTGTTGTGGCAAACCACTATAATAATGTTGTTGTGACAAACCACTATCATAATGTTGTTGCGCCAAACCACTATCTTAATGTTGTTTTAATAAACCAATATCATAATGTTGTTGTGACAAACCACTATCATAATGTTGTTGTGACAAGCCACTATCATAATGTTGTTGTGACAAACCACTATCATAATGTTGTTGTGATAAACCACTATCACAATGTTATTGTGACAAACTACAATCATAATGTTGTTGTGACAAACCAGTATCATAACGTTGTTGTGACAAACCACTATCTTAATGTTGTTGTGACAAACCAGTATCATAATGTTGTTGCGACAAACCACTATCATAATGTTATTGTGACAAACCACTATCATAATGTTATTGTGACAAACCACTATCATAATGTTATTGCGAAAAACCACTATCATAATGGTGTTGTGATAAACCACTATCATAATGTTGTTGTGACAAACCACTATCATAATGTTGTTGTGACAAACCACTATCATAATGTTGTTGTGATAAACCACTATCATAATGTTGTTGTGATAAACCACTATTATAATGTTGTTGTGACAAACCACTAATAAAAGTATAATGTTGTGACAAACCACAATCACAATGTTGTTGTGACAAACCACTATCATAA
The DNA here is from genome assembly GCA_964017155.1 of Oasisia sp. SBJ-2009. Classification (NCBI taxonomy): domain Eukaryota; kingdom Metazoa; phylum Annelida; class Polychaeta; order Sabellida; family Siboglinidae; genus Oasisia; species Oasisia sp. SBJ-2009. The sequence goes on from OZ024867.1 coordinate 40,091,191, forward strand.
TTCAACATTGATATTTTAGCTATAGATAATAAAATAACTGATTACCACCAGTTGACACTGCCATTTGTCTCTCGAGGTCAGCCAGCCTTGTTTCGAAATGACTGTTCAGATCTGTCTCAGTTCTCACAAAGCTGAGGACTTTAATGATCTGGAAAATATCAAAACCAATTGTAGGTCTTCGAGTGTACTGATCGGGTTTCTTGGTTCATTGTTAATTAGTGAATGTTTTACCTCTCAAAGAAAGTGTTTTTTCTCCATATATTTTGACTGTCTCTCACAGCGTTCTTCAGCGGACGGTCGTGTCACATGACTAACATCATGTGACACAGGCTGGAGCGTGACCGGCTGGAGTTCTTTTCCAATTTCTCTGTTTAGTTATTAGTATGTATATATTACATTATATATATATATATATATATAAAATATATATATATATATATAATATATATATATATAATATATATATATATATTAATATATATATATATTATACCATTTATATTAATATATATATATATATATTATACCATTTATATTAATATATATATATATACATATATATATATATATATATATATATATATATATATATATACAAATAATCTCTGTACATTGGACTGACTCTACTCATCTTGTCTTATAAATAAATGGTGTACATTAAAATAATGCAAACTAAGGTTATTAAACAATAGCTTGCAAGGCTTACATGCATGTATCTTTAAGGTGACATAACATACCTGGCTCTTGGTCACTGTCGGGTCATTGGCGAGGAAGTCCAGCATGGCCTTCCATGTGGCTGTCTCGGCCTCAAGGTCTTTCTGGTCATTGATATCAAGCTCTAGTGTTCCAATCTGGAAAAGAATACATTTAGATTTTGCATAAAACTATTTATTACTTGGTGATTATTGTCAACTAATAAAATCCTAACTGTTACAGTGGCTCAGTTGCTGTGACATTTACCACTGCACAAATGCCGTTGAAATGGCAAGAATCACAGGCCTGAATTCCACCTAGATAACATCAATACACGTTCCTGAGTTATTCCATATTTATTAGATTGGGTCAAGTTAGTATGCAAGAGAAGAGGGAATGTTGTTATATGAGTAACCAAGCACTCACCTTAACATATAGTGCTGCGTGTTTATATGGACCAGTAAAACATAGTTATCCGTTGCTATATTCCATATTTGCTAAAAGTAGGATACTATAAATAAGAATAAGGGAAAGTGAGGACATGACCACAGGGGAGTGTTAAGCCACCTCTCAATCGTTTAATCACCTAGATTTGTCTAGAAACTATTTTTCCTACATCCAATAACTACATCGTCATTTGCCTAATTATGAATAATTAACAATCATAAAAAATCATCACAAATATGCCTAAAATGCTGCAATTTCGTATTAAGCATTTTCTTTTATGTGTATTCAATATAGGCAAGAAATACAAAATGCTGCCGCAAAGTTACATTTTTGCAACACTGCACATTTTGTAACGATGTAATTTAGTCTTCAAATGTTGCTCAGAGCGAGTTAGGAAGCACCTTTTCAGGCTTTTTTAAAACAAAGAATGAGGTCACGGACACCTAATAATGTAGGCCAGTTAACTAGAAAATTACCACGTAATGTTATCAACAAGACGTACGTTCGATAATGACAATATGTATTATAAGCACTTCGTCTTCTCTATTAAAAATTAAACTTATATTAACACAAAATAAATAGAAATACAAATTTGCAGTTGTTTATCAAAAAAAATATAAATTACGGCAGTGTCCGTGAGGTGGCAGCATTGATAAAGCATCACGTGATCATGTACTTCCGTTTCGGATTTTAGCCACGCCTACAACGGTTTTGAAAACGCCTTGCGGTTGATGTAAACAGTGGCTATGTAGCCGTATACTTTTTTCAAAAATCAAAATGGGACATGAAAACATCTTTGAGTGATCAGTATGCTATACTAGTTGTAATTTATATTGTGTACCATGATTTTGCAATAAATATAAAAAGCCACGAAGATGTTGTGTCCTTTAAATCCTCTTTATGACCTATGGCTATCATCTATGGCTATGATATGGGTCTACTAGTACTAGGCATTCGTAATGTTCGAATGCATGCAACTTTCATGACCGTAAGTACTAATATAAAAAGATAGGAGGACTTAAGCACCATGTGATATATTGTGACTTACGTTCCTCAGTTGTTTCACGGCGGTTTTGGCCAGAGGGTCAGTGTTCAGTTTCGACGGGTCAGTCAACAATGTCACCATGGCATCTATGCTGTCATGCATTTCAGTGTCGGTTACACTGAACGTTGCCGCATGGAACAGCTGATTCCTAATGCTTCTGACCTGAATTATGTTGTTGACAAATGATCAATATATATAATTATGTTTAAATATTACAGTCCAATGAGCCCATGGTAAAACCTTGTTTTGCAAGAAAAACATTCAATTCTTAAATTAAAAACAATATACATACCTTTTTACTAATTATTCCCCCGTTTTATGTAATTAATTCTAGTAATTACGTCAAATGTTAATCATAGGTCAACTAATTGTGCCAGTAAAATTACTGATGTACTTTTAATGTGGCATAAAAGTCCTCTTTTAATTAATTATACTTAATTTTTGTTGTTATTCTGAAAAAGGTCAAATATGTATTGAAGGTCAACAAATTATGTCAAGGTCAAATCATATTCACATGTTTTTCTGGATCACATAACTTTTTATTTCACTCAATATCTTCAGTAGAAGCAATTATATTACAATTTTCCTATATACGTCACTTTCTTTAACAATCACAATATATTGTTATGATCCAGAGCAAAATATGGTGTACGTTAGTAATCGTGAATAATGACGTAGTACACATCACAGTCATGTATTATGACTATAAAAATGTGCTGCATTCAATATTTTAATAATAGTTTGTCAAAAATATTTAGATTATAATAATTGCCTATGCTGGAGTATGTCATGTTTTCTGATAAAACACCATTACATGCATTACTTTAATAATAATATATGCGTTAATTTCAAAAAGATTCAACGGTCATAATTATAAATAAGATGTAATTTTTTATTTACTTACATCATCGACAAGTTGTTTATTAGATATCTTGTTATCGAATAAGTCGCATTGCAGGATCAACTGGAAGATTCCGATTGGATCCGTCGTGTTGGGCCCGGTGGCAGTCGCTGGTTGTCCTCCCTTCATGTATACCTTCGCCAGCTCCCAGTAACTTGTCTCCCACTTCGACAGGTCACAGTTGGACCAACACGGTTTTGAGCCAACAGTTAGATGGTGTTTCCACGAATTTCGGCGTCTAACACATTCGTTGCATAGGGGGTTAGTTCTGTCAAATGATAGAACATATGTACGTGCATGAATAGATCATCCACGTATGTATGAGACGTAGTTCATTTTAGTTAACAACAACACACATTGTGAATGTCATTCCATGTCAACGTATGTATAATCTAAGTTATACAAAATTATTCAGAATACATGAATCAAGATATTCATTCCGGCATAAATGTAAGTTCAACTTCAAGCAAATCTATGTACGTACTAACTTTAAAAAAAAATTGTATTTCTGTTACTGGGGTAACACTTTGGAAGACCCTCGATAATTCATTAATTGTAAAAATGTTCATCACTTCAAAAAGTGTTATACAGATAGACTGTTGAATAGTTATGTGTTAGAGTCCTAGACTACATTTTGCCAACATAAATTAGATACTAAATTAAACATTCAGATTGTTTATTGTTATAAAGGTTTTTTTTCTTCAATAAATGTCACAATGTCTTTTTTTCGATTAAATGTCATATGGTTATACATGTAAATATTGTTGTTGCACCTTCTATTGCACTGTTCAGATGCTTTATGTATGTAATTAAGCAATTATAAGGGTAAACATGATAAGTATCGTACTTCTTTTACCCTTTTTTCAACAAATTGTATTGTATGCACTGTCTATATAATGTAGTAGTATTAATTGTTGTTGTTGAAATAAATTTCATTTCAATTCAATAACATCTTATAATCAGATAACACATTTTGATTTTGCATTACTTATTATATTATTTTGTCGAATTACACACAGTTTACATTCCACTATTATTATAGTGTATATAACCGTACATCGCTCATGGACGCCACTTTACGTGTATTGTGTCACTGTCACAGTGAGTTACTTACCCACAAGTGCCGTAACACCGCGTCGGTTGATGAGTCTGAACCTCATGTTGATGGTACGGTTCCATCTCGTCTTTACAGAACTGTCCGAGGCCTCTTGCAGTGCACTCTAGCGCCTTGACGACTTTAATCCAATTCACATACTCCTTGGTCTGGAACCTGTTGATCACTCCACTCGCCATGTTGCCAGATTACACGGCTAAATGTCCTGCAAAATACAAAACAAGGTATAATTTGAATCGTATGACGCATTAACTTTAGTCTTTCTTGAGGTCTTCAACCGCCTCGCCTTGCTGCGCGACGTTTGCAGTTTGCTTTCTGTATGTTCTCTAAAAACAACAAAAGACCTTACTGTAGGTCAGTAAAAGATGTTGGTTTCACATACATGATGATGGCATAAGGCTGACATAGTTTGGAGTGACACATCATTAGAAACAAATGAGATATTGTGGTCTGAATTAGCACTCTGCAGTTACGTCCACACTATAACCCATGCATTGCCCATTTCAATGTCACTTATCCAACCACATTTAGGTGCTTAATCAGTATATATAGGCATCGAGGGTTTCAAAAAAAATATGAAAATGGTTTTTTCTCCAGGCGAGGTGTAGACTTGGCAATTTGGAATCCTTAAATGTTCTTCCATAATTTGACAAGCACAGCCTCACGGTATATATATATATATATATATATATATATATATATATATATATATATATATATTGTTAACATTAATAATTTCATAAATATTTAAAGTATTCAATCCCATGTACAGTTATTAATTGACATTTCTAATAATTATTTTCACCCATTTTGTCGTTAATCCTAATAAATAGGTAAAATGCTAAATATAGGTCAACTAATTAGGTCTTCAACAAACTTCATATTTTACAACATGAATGTCAGTATACTCATTTGTAATATATAAATATAAATTAAAGTAGTCAACCCCCATGTATAATTGACCTTTTTATTAATTATTCCCCCGTTTTATGTAATTAAACCTAGTAATTACGTCAAATGTTAATCACAGGTCAACTAATTGTGCCATCAAAATTACTAATGTAATAATGTGACATAAAATACCTTTTTTCATTAATTATACTCAATTTATGTTGTTATTCTGAAAAAGGTCAAATATGCAATGAAAGTCAACTAATTAGGTCAAGGTCAAATCATATTCACATGTTTTTCTAGATCACATAACTTTTTATTTCACTCCAATATCTTCAGCATACGCAATTATATTACCATTTTCCTATATACTCAAACACAGTGCTTCAGCTTCCTGGTCACAAGAAATGGACAGAATTCAATACCAAAAATCACCCTTTTTCTGAGCACTAAAAGTAATAAAAGTTTACTGCCACCTACTGGCTACTTCACTTGTCACAGTATACTGTCAACAAGTGGTTACTACACTTGTCACAGTATACTGCCACCTACTGGCTACTACACTTGTCACAGTATACTGTCACCAAGTGGTTACTACACTTGTCACAGTATACTGCCACCTACTGGCTACTACTCTTGTCACAGTATACTGTCACCAAGTGGCTACTACACTTGTCACAGTATACTGTCACCAAGTGGCTACTACACTTGTCACAGTATACTATCACCAAGTGGCTACTACAATTATCACAGTATACTGTCACCTAGTGGCTACTTCACTTGTCACAGTATACTGTCACCAAGTGGCTACTACACTTGTCACAGTATACTGTCACCAAGTGGCTACTACTCTTGTCACAGTATACTGTCACCAAGTGGCTACTACACTTGTCACAGTATACTGCACCTACTGGCTACTACTCTTGTCACAGTATACTGTCACCAAGTGGCTACTACACTTGTCACAGTATACTGTCACCAAGTGGCTACTACACTTGTCACAGTATACTGTCACCAAGTGGCTACTACTCTTGTCACAGTATTCTGTCACCTAGTGGCTACTACTCTTGTCACAATATACTGTCACCAAGTGGCTACTACTCTTGTCACAGTATACTGTCACCAAGTGGCTACTACTCTCGTCACAGTATACGGTCACCAATTGACTACTACACTTGTCACAGTATACTGCACCTACTGGCTACTACTCTTGTCACAGTATACTGTCACCAAGTGGCTACTACACTTGTCACAGTATACTGTCACCAAGTGGCTACTACACTTGTCACAGTATACTGTCACCAAGTGGCTACTACTCTTGTCACAGTATTCTGTCACCTAGTGGCTACTACTCTTGTCACAATATACTGTCACCAAGTGGCTACTACTCTTGTCACAGTATACTGTCACCCCAAGTAGCTACTTACTACACTTGTCACAGTATACTGTCAACAAGTGGCTACTACTCTTGTCACAGTATAATGCCACCTAGTGGTTACTACTCTTGTCACAGTATACTGTCACCAATTGGCTACTACACTTGTCACAGTATACTGTCACCAAGTGGCTACTACACTTGTCACGGTATACTGTCACCAAGTGGCTACTACGTACACTTGTCACTGTATACTGTCACCTAGTGGCTACTACTCTTGTCACAGTATACTGTCACCAAGTGTCTACTACACTTGTCACAGTATACTGCCACCAAGTGGCTACTACACTTGACACAGTATACTGTCACCAAGTGGCTACTACACTTGTCACAGTATACTGTCACCTAGTGGCTACTACACTTGTCACAGTATACTGTCACCAAGTGGCTACGACACTTGTCACAGTATACTGTCACCCGGTGGCTACTACACTTGTCACAGTATACTGTCACCTAGTGGCTACTACACTTGTCACATTATACTGTCACCAAGTGGCTACTACACTTGTCACAGTATACTGTCACCTACAGGCTACTACACTTGTCACAGCATACTGTCACCTAGTGGCTACTACACTTGTCACAGTATACTGTCGCCAAGTGGCTACTACACTTGTCACAGTATACTGTCGCCAAGTGGCTACTACACTTGTCACAGTATACTGTCACCAAGTTGCTACTACACTTGTCACAGTATTCTCTCACCTAGTGGCTACTACTCTTGTCACAGTATACTGTCACCAAGTGGCTACTACTCTTGTCACAGTATACTGTCACCAAGTGGCTACTACACTTGTCACAGTATACTGTCACCAAGTGGATACTACTCTTGTCACAGTATACTGTCACCAAGTGGCTACTACACTTGTCACAGTATACTATCACCAAGTGGCTACTACAATTGTCACAGTATACTGTCACCAAGTGGCTACTACAATTGTCACAGTATACTGTCACCTAGTGGCTACTTCACTTGTCACAGTATACTGTCACCAAGTGGCTACTATACTTGTCACAGTATACTGTCACCAAGTGACTACTACTCTTGTCACAGTATACTGTCACCAATTGGCTACTACACTTGTCACAGTATACTGTCACCAAGTGGCTACTACACTTGTCACAGTATACTGTCACCAAGTGGCTACTACACTTGACACAGTATACTGTCACCAAGTGGCTACTACACTTGACACAGTATACTGTCACCAAGTGGCTACTACACTTGTCACAGTATACTGTCACCTAGTGGCTACTACACTTGTCACAGTATACTGTCACCAAGTGGCTACGACACTTGTCACAGCATACTGTCACCAAGTGGCTACTACACTTGTCACAGTATACTGTCACCCGGTGGCTACTACACTTGTCACAGTATACTGTGACCTAGTGGCTACTACACTTGTCACATTATACTGTCACCAAGTGGCTACTACACTTGTCACAGTATACTGTCACCTACAGGCTACTACACTTGTCACAGCATACTGTCACCTAGTGGCTACTACTTGTCACAGTATACTGTCGCCAAGTGGCTACTACACTTGTCACAGTATACTGTCGCCAAGTGGCTACTACACTTGTCACAGTATACTGTCACCAAGTGACTACTACTCTTGTCACAGTATACTGTCACCAAGTGGCTACTACTCTTGTCACAGTATACTGTCACCAAGTGGCTACTACACTTGTCACAGTATACTGTCACCAAGTGGCTACTACACTTGTCACAGAATACTGTCACCAAACGGCTACTACACTTGTCACAGTACTCTGTCACCTAGTGGCTACTACTCTTGTCACAGTATACTTTCACCAAGTGCCTACTACTCTTGTCACAATATACTGTCACCAAGTGGCTACTACACTTGTCACAGTATACTGACACCAAGTGGCTACTACTCTTGTCACAGTATACTGTCACCAAGTGCTTACTACACTTGTCACAGTATACTGTCACCAAGTGGCTACTACTCTTGTCACAGTATACTGTCACCCACTGGCTACTACACTTGTCACAGTATACTGCCACCCACTGGCTACTAATCTTGTCACAGTATACTGTCACCAAGTGGCTACTACACTTGTCACAGTATACTATCACCAAGTGGCTACTACACTTGTCACAGTATACTGTCACCTAGTGGCTACTTCACTTGCCACAGTATACTGCCACCAAGTGGCTACTACACTTGTCACAGTATACTGTCACCAAGTGGCTACTACTCTCGTCACAGTATACTGTCACCATGTGGCTACTACTCTTGTCACAGGATACTGTCACCAAGTGGCTACTACTCTCGTCACAGTATACTGTCACCAAGTGGCTACTACACTTGTCACAGTATACTGTCACCAAGTGGCTACTACTCTTGTCACAGTATACTGTCACCAAGTGGCTACTACACTTGTCACCGTATACTGTCATCAAGTGGCTACTACTCTTGTCACAGTATTCTGTCACCAAGTTGCTACTACTCTTGTCACAATATACTGTCACCAAGTGGCTACTACTCTTGTCACAGTATACTGCCACCTAGTGGCTACTACACTTGTCACAGTATACTGTCACCAAGTGGCTACGACACTTGTCACAGTATACTGTCACCAAGTGGCTACTACACTTGACACAGTATACTGTCACCAAGTGGCTACTACACTTGTCACAGTATACTGTCACCAAGTGGCTACGACACTTGTCACAGTATACTGTCACCAAGTGGCTACTACACTTGTCACAGTATACTGTCACCATGTGGCTACTACTCTTGTCACAGGATACTGTCACCAAGTGGCTACTACTCTCGTCACAGTATACTGTCACCATGTGGCTACTACTCTTGTCACAGGATACTGTCACCAAGTGGCTACTACTCTCGTCACAGTATACTGTCACCAAGTGGCTACTACACTTGTCACAGTACACTGCCACCTACTGGCTACTACTCTTGTCACAGTACATACTGTCACCAAGTGGCTACTACACTTGTCACAGTATACTGTCACCAAGTGGCTACTACACTTGTCACAGTATACTGTCACCAAGTGGCTACTACTCTTGTCACAGTATACTGTCACCAAGTGGCTACTACACTTGTCACTGTATACTGTCATCAAGTGGCTACTACTCTTGTCACAGTATTCTGTCACCAAGTTGCTACTACTCTTGTCACAATATACTGTCACCAAGTGGCTACTACTCTTGTCACAGTATACTGCCACCTAGTGGCTACTACTCTTGTCACAGTATACTGTCACCAAGTGGCTACTACACTTGTCACAGTATACTGTCACCAAGTGGCTAATACACTTGTCACAGTATACTGTCACCAAGTCGCTACCACACTTGTCACTGTATACTGTGACCTAGTGGCTACTACTCTTGTCACAGTATACTGTCACCAAATGTCTACTACACTTGTCACAGTATACTGTCACCAAGTGGCTACTACACTTGACACAGTATACTGTCACCAAGTGGCTACTACACTTGTCACAGTATACTGTCACCTATTGGCTACTACACTTGTCACAGTGTACTGTCACCAAGTGGCTACGACACTTGTCACAGTATACTGTCACCAAGTGGCTACTATACTTGTCACAGTATACTGTCACCAAGTGGCTACTACACTTGTCACAGCATACTGTCACCTAGTGGCTACTACACTTGTCACAGTATACTGTCATCAAGTGGATACTACACTTGCCACAGTATACTGTCATCAAGTGGCTACTACACTTGTCACAGTATACTGTCACCAAGTGGCTACTACACTTGTCACAGTATACTGTCACCAAGTGGCTACTACACTTGTCACAGTATACTGTCACCAAGTGGCTACTACACTTGTCACAGTATACTGTCACCTACTGGCTACTACACTTGTCACAGTATACTGTCACCAAGTGGCTACTACTCTTGTGACAGTATACTGCCACCTACTGGCTACTACACTTGCCACAGTATACTGTCACCAAGTGGCTACTACACTTGTCACAGCATACTGTCATCTACAGGCTAAAGCAAGCTACTGTGTAGTTCCACCACAGCTGAGCAATATACATGGGAGAGCAAAAAGTTCTAAGCAAAGTCAGCTTCACTTCAGTGGAACACATGTAAAATATCCGCAATAGCGTATTACCCCTAGCATATAGTTGTCGGCATTGCCGTAAAATATCTTTGTCATCACGGAATGTATTAGAAATGAAGCGACCCAAATATTTCACATAATCAATTTCCTGGATAGTTTCAACATTAATCTTAAATGATGGAACATAAAAAAATTTCATATATTTACGTTTGCATATTAACACAGCACTTTTCTTGGAATTGTACTTAATATCATGAATTAACCCATAGAGTCCACATACCTGCATCAGTTCAGACAGTCGTGATACATATGAGGACAGAGTTACCAAGTCATCAGCATACATAAGATGGTTGATATTTGTAGTACCTATTACACACTCTGTGTTACATCTGTTTAATGTCATGGTTAAATCATCTATATATATATATATATATATTATATATATATATATTTATATTAAAAAGGTATGGTGAGAGTATACCACCTTGCCTGACACTATTTGTAACACCAAAATGTTCCGACAATTTGCCTGACCATCTTATATATAAGCAGTCTAACAAAATAACCAGGCATTCTCCTGTCAATCAACTTGTGAAATAAGATAGAATGTTTCACTCTGTCAAAGGCTTAGAAGCATCTAAAAAACATGTAAACATAGACCCATTTAGACTCCTATGCCTGTCAATGACTTCCTTTAAGACATAAATACACAAGTCTGTCCCGTGTGTTTTTCTTAAATCCAAACTAATTTTACATTGTTGACAGCGTAACTGACATTCTGTCTAACAAAGTTTTCTTTTTTTTGACACAATACTAGCTAATTCAGTAGGTCTATAATTATCTTTGCTGTTAATCTTGCCACATTTATCTTTGATAATAGCAACCAGCAGAACAGAAAACAAAGAACTAGGTAAAAATACATGTACAACAAACCGAGTTATTCACAGAGCAAGTAAAGACACACTGCACCTATCACAATGTTTAAGGTGTTCAGTACATACACCATCCATACCACAAGTCTTATTTATATCTAGGCATTTAATAGCATTTTCAACTTCACTAATTTCCACAACTTTATCATTTGTATATTTGGCATCACATTTTATCTGTTGAATGTCTATATCCCTATAGTACAATTAAACAGCTGTATAAAATGAAACCGCCATAATTCAGTTATTTCATCAATACCAGTAACATCCTCAATACTATTAGGTAAAGGTATATTACAGTTGTTTACCTGGCGTATCTCTTTCCAAAAGTCATCTGGCCGACTCCCCGACAGCTTTTTTGCCAATGAATCCTTTCTAAGTTGGCACTGATGATTTTTAAGAAAACGCGTTTTATATTTAAACCTTGCCCTAGATGTCTTCATTAGATCAAATACAGGACCATGTTTTGGTCTACCAGCGTCATTCCACATAATGAAGCATTCTCTGGCAGCAGTATCGAGCCAGGTCAACACTTGTATGGTTTCGTCCTACCCTGCCACCATTTGCATTTTTCATATATTCAATGATATTATCATAAAATAAATTTATCGCAGATATATCTGCATCATCAGTACAGTTTACACTATTACATATAATAGCATCATGTGTAATATTTACATTTTCAGCTTATACTTTGTTGCCTCAGCATAACCATTAATAAAAAATGTAAGTTCTTATATAGCGCAGTATCCAGTTCACAGGACTACTTAAAACACTTTTACACATTACTTCCCCGGCAGACCTGTTCAATCAAATACTATCTCAACTTCTCTGGGAAGCATGCTACAATTAATGTGCGAAAGGCTGCGCGTACACATATCCACCACTGTCTATTGCCAGGTACTCATTTATACAGCTAAGTGAACTGGAGCAATGTAGAGTGAAAAAAGTTGCCAAAGGTTTTAACACCGCAGCACAGGATTCGAACCCGGGTTCTCTTAGACGAGAGTCCGGAGGTCTACCCCTGAGCCACTGCGCTATTCAATACATACATCATCATCATGCTGTCGGTCGCGAAGCGACAAAGACTGCTTCCATCACTTGACTGTTGCTCTCCATTTGTCTCTCTGCTGTGAGAGTGATGTCCATGAGTCGATCTTTATGTCTCTCATCTTCAGGTTTCTCTTGATGGTATCTTTGAACCGGAGACGAGGGCGCCCTCTCTTTCTCTGACCAGAAGACAGTTGCGAGTAGAGAACCTGCTTCGGTAGCCTGTCTGGTGACATCCTCATAAGGTGTCCAGTCCACCGGAGATTCTTTCTGATCAGAAGATCTTCCATAGGTGGCAGCCCTGTTCGTTCTAGTATTTCCTTGTTTGTCACTTTGTCCATCCAGGTTATCCTCATGATCGAACGCAGATGTCGCATCATGAAGGCATGCAGCTTTTTCACCTGTCGTCTGTACACTGTCCAGGCCTCGGCTCCGTATAGGAGGGTAGACAGCACGATTGCACAGTATATCTTGCCTTTAACCCGCATGGACACATGGTGGTTGTTCCAGAGTCTCTGGCGTAATCGGCCGAAAGATGCACTAGCCTTGGCCATCCTCCTCTGTATTTCATCGTCAATGCATCCGTCACTTGATATAGTGCTTCCGAGGTAGGTGAATTCTAGAACAGAGTTCAGCTTGTTTCCATCAACCATGATATCCTCCTCTCGGGTTCTTGTAGAGTTGGATTGGTACAGCACCTCGGTCTTCTTGATGTTATTCTTCAGGCCGAACTTCTTTGACGCATCGGAGAAAGCATCCACTATTTTCTGCATCTCTTCAGCAGAGTGTGCAACCAGTGCACTGTCATCTGCGAATAGCAGCTCTCTCATCAGTATCCGAGTAGTCTTGGTCTTTGCTCTGAAGTGTGCGACGTTGAATAGGTCAGCGTTCTGTCTGGACTGTATGTAGACTCCATCCCCCATGTCTCGGAAAGCCTCGTCGAGCATTGCTGATAGGAAGATGGAGAAGAGCGTGGGGGCCAGTACACAACCTTGCTTGACCCCATTTCTGACACTGAACGATTCTGAGACTTCTCCTCCAACACTAACATTCGCCATCATTCCAGTATGTAGTGCCTCGATCATTGTTGTGAACTTCTCTGGGCAGCCATACTTCCTCAGTAGCTACCATAGCCCAGTCCTCCCAACTGTATCGAACGCCTTGCTGAAGTCGACAAATACCATGTACAGTGGTCGGTCCTGTTCAATGCATTTTTCTTGTAGTTGTCGGAGACAAAATATCATATCCACGGTGCTCCGGTTACCTCTGAAGCCACATTGTGTCTCCGGAACTACCTCTGGTGTTATGTGGGTAGATAGTCTGTTGAGGAGGATCCTCGCGAAGATCTTGCCCGCTATGGAAAGAAGAGAGATTCCTCTATAGTTCCCACAGTCTGTTCGATCACCTTTCTTGTAGATGGTTACAATGCTAGCATCCTTCCATGCTTGTGGTACAGAACCCACCTCCCAGGCATTGGTGATTAGTTGGTGCAGTCTGCTGAACAGATTGTCTCCTCCGTGCTTCCATACTTCTGCGGGAATTCCATCTCCTCCAGGTGCTTTGCCATCTTTCAGGCCGGCGATTGCTTTAGCCATCTCATCCGTAGTTGGAATCTCATCGAGGCTTGTCTTGATAATGCGCTGCGGGATGTTGTCCAGAGCTTCGTGATCTATGTCGCCAGGGACGTTGAGTAGCTTCTGGAAGTGTTCACTCCATCTTGCCACAACTCTCTTGCTGTCAGAGAAGGTCTCCATTCCATCTGTTGATTTCAGTTGAACAGGTCCCTTCTTTTTGGGTCCCCACACTTCCTTCAGCCCATTGTAGAAGCCCTTCATGTTGTTACTGTCAGCAGCTCTCTGCAGCTCCACTGCCTTCCTTTCCCACCAGTCTGACTTCAGTGCACGCGTGTGTTTTTGTAGCAATCTGCAGGCATCATTGTATGCTGCAGTGGTGGACCTAGTGCTCCTGGTTTGTAACACTCTCTGGTGGGCTTGGTCTCTTCTGCTCATAAGAGTTTGTAGCTCCTGGTCATTTGGGTCGAACCAGTCCTGGTGTTTTCTGTCTGGCTTGCCAAGATATGTCTTGGCTGTGTTGTACGCGACCTGCTGCAGAGCTGCCCATTCCTCGTCTGGTGTTGAGTTTTCCTTTTCCTCCCATTGGGCGAGAGCACTGTCCATCTCCTGCTCAAAACTCTCCGTATGGCTGGTGGTACTTAGTTTTGCAATGTTCAGCTTGGTCGGCTTACTTGTCCCTTGCCTGTTATGCTTTTGTCGTATTCTGAAAGCCACTTTTGACCTCAGCATCTGGTGATCGGTCCAGCAGTTTGCTCCACGCATGACTCGGGTACTGTGGATGTCCATCTTATCCCGACACCTCGTGATAATGAAGTCGATCATATGCCAATGTCTGGAACGAGGATGCATCCAGGTGGTCTTGCGTTCATCCTTCTGCTTGAACATGGTGTTCGTCACTATCAGTTCGAACTCAGAGCACAGAGCCAGTAGAAGCTCGCCATTGGAGTTGCATTTCCCAATCCCATGTTTGCTCATGACCAAAGGCCACTTGTCATTTTCTCTTCCTATCCTCGCATTGAAGTCTCCTATCAGCAGTAGCTTATCTGTATGAGGGATGCCACTGAGCACACTTGCCAGCTGGTTGTAGAAGGCCTCCTTGTTTTCATCTGGGTTTGTCATTGTTGGAGCGTACACGCTGATAATTGTAGCAAAGTTGTCCTTGCTCAGCGGTAGTCTCATCGTCATGATTCTGTCACTTACTGGCTGTGGCATTTCTGTCAGCTTTGTGACGATATCCTTCTTGATAGCAAAGCCCACTCCTGCCTCCCTTCTTTCTCCTTCCGGTTTTCCACTCCAGAAGAAAGAGTATTCCAAGTCATCGAGACTACCAGACTCTGAGAACCGTGTTTCACATAGGGCGGCTATGTCGATGTTGTATTTGGCAAGTTCCATTGCTACTAGTGCTGTACGTCTTTCTGGTCGGTTAGCTCCTTCTCGGTCGAGGAGAGTCCTGACGTTCCATTGCCCAATTGTCAGTAGTTGTCTTCTTTGTCTTTGTCTTCTTCTTCTTCTTCCTAGCTGATTTTCCACTGTCGACGGAAGATGAGGTCGAGCAGCGCGGTCCTTGGTAACCCGGGCGACGGCCGATCCGGTATGGAGTTTCATACAGTTGTACATTTCATGGAAGCTGCTTGCAAAAAGTGTTGAAATGCCGCTGGCTTTTGCAAGTTACTAGCGACACTCTCTCGGGGAACAAATAGAGGTCTCACACCGGCAAGAACATGTCAAGACAGGCGCAAACTATTTGTCCCTGCAGTGGCTGGTCGAGAGATGTTGGGAGTTCCATACATCAACCGCCCTTGATGCTGCCACAGTGACATGGTTTTCTAGTTAGGGTTTGCTCCCTTAGCCTTCGGTTCTGACAAGAACCTGTACCACAAGGCAGTGGTTTACAACTCTGCATGGCAGGGGCGTCAAACTCCCTGAGTTGTTGCAGTACCTGTACTGCAACACCTGCATACCAATAATAATACATACATACATACATATATATATACATATATATATATACATATATATATATATATAATATATATACAGTTGTATATATATATATACATATATATATACATTCAAGCAAAGTTAGGTTGAATTGTTTTAATCCTTCTTATATATATATATATATGTATATATATATATATATATATGTATATATATATGCAATTTATATATATCTATGCTACATATTGCACAATAACAGGTATAATAAAGACGCTAGTCAAGCGAGTTACCCTGTAGTCTGAGTTATCCACCTGACAGTCTAGAACTCTATCCATATTGGTAACCCACTCGTACTATACCCAAGTTATCCTCCTAATTCCATTATGTTTGTGAATGTGACTTCAGAAAGTGGTGTAAGCCATGCATGGCGAAGCATGTGTCAATTTGGCTACGCAGATTGATTATTGTGCCTGTTATAATTACAGACCTGTATATAAAAATTACCTGTATTATAATATATATATATATATAGACTGCTTTGCTTATTATACCTATTACACACCAGTCACCCACACATACACACACGTGTAACCTTTTCATGATAGATCTGCACAGTGTATTGTTGAGCTTCATACTGTAGCAAATCAATATTTCCTAAAACAGTAACTAGGGATTATGTTTCTTCAGATTTTATGTCTTACCCATTACGGTCAACCAGTTGTGTGAAGCTACACAAATAGAAGTACCTAGTACTGTCACTTTGTCATTAGAATTATTCATGGCTGCAACATGTACAGCGAACAATAAAAATGTATTTCCTTTTACCTGCTATTGTTATCTGCAAATATGAATGCCGATGACAAGTCACCATGTATACATCACTTGCAACACACAATCAGTGAACGGCATGTGTTTTGTTAGATTTTGAATTTTAGTGACACTATCTATCTTCAATGTAACAGGCCTTAGATTTTATGTACATTTCTGCCAGCAGTATTTCTTTTCAGGTGAAGCTGTAAAGCCAGGTTTCTTTGGGGGAATAGCTGGTTTTCCTGTTACCTAGCACAAGTATCAAGCAGTACAGTATAGTACACAAGTATAATAAGCACACATATACTAGACAACGTGTAAGTTTTACAAGTAATGTTGTTAGTTTTCCAAATGACATAACATTGATTGCTGTATGGTGAAGTACCGGATAGTATTGAATGGACATGTTAATTATAATCCTGTTACCTTTTATAATTACACTCATTTACCCATAAACCATGCGTATTATGGTTAACTTGATATGTGAAAATAATATGTTAACTGAGCATCTTCACCTATAACTGTGTCTTGATACACCCCCAAATTGGCAGAGTGTTGAATTGGCACTACTATATGCCTATGCCATGACGACCAAAAGATAATTTTAGTGGATCCTAGCAGAAATCCTGGCTAAGTACATATGACATGGCACACTACTTAGTAGCAGATGGGTTGTGGCTTCCACAAAAGCCTGGACTCTCATATAAAATTACACATTTTACTGGTTCACGCATTAACACACTATGACACATTGATGAAATAGGCATAAGGATAGAAATATAATATTACAATGTCTAATATTATATGAAACAGTACAATAATTGCTGTCTATATTTTGTGGTGACTTGAAAAAGTAATTGTGTATACTCTAAACTATCATCTTGAATCTATGTTTCCACGTTCTGACCCGACCGTAAAGCGAAGGCCAAAATCCCTCCACACAATGCAAATAGGACGCACGGATATCAAGATCACATGTGTCTTTTACGAGGTTTGTTTTCTGTCTGTAGCACTTCATCAAAAGCAACTTTCAAACTAATCATTTGCACGCATTTGGCGGAATGGATGAATCAGTAAGGAACTCTGTTCAAAATGAGCCGTGCAGGGGAGGGGAGGGGAGGGGAGGGGAGGGGAGGGGAGGGGAGGGGAGGGGAGGTATAGATAAAATAATGATGATATCAATTAAAAATAAACATAATTAAGTAGGCTGAAGTCCCCATGGATTTGGATGAAGCAGAATATTCTGATCTTTCCTGCTATCCCGTAGTGTATTACTTTATAATAATTGTATTTATGTAAGTATCAATTAAGAATTTTTTATACTTGTATATTATAACAATGTCATTGTTATATGAATTAAGATTTTTGATATACGTGCAATAAAGTATAACAATGCAAATATTCTTTCTATTCCATACATGAACTTCCGATCGTTAGAACTGTTTTTGTGTCTGAGTGACTTCGACGCGCCAAGCTGAGTTTGCGATAATGTGCTGCCACCTCGCGGCGCTTGTCTTTAATCGACGCAACCACCTGATCACCTCGCCTTTTACATATCCTTACTCTTATGTAAACAAATAACAAATTCCACCAAAAGAACAGCATTTCTTTTACAATTAATTATCAAATCATGTTTCTATAACATTGTAGCCACTAAACACTTTGATAATGTTTGTTTTGTAGATCAATTATGCAAGATGTTTCAGAAAATAGTTTTGCGTAACTTTAAATGGTGTGTGAATCGGCCTGTCAAAATTACAACATGGCGGCGTTTCAGAAAATTTTCGATTACATTTACACAAATCTGATAAATACGATAACACTATGAAGGAGAGGACGTCGTAGCAAATGTACAGACAATATACGGTAAAAGAATAATTTGCTACAGGGTCATTCCTGTATGGAACTAATTGGCCTTGCCAGCACGTGTTGGTGAGCTGGCTCCCAGTTCAAGCTCGCGTATTGGTATTTTCCAAGGCAAACGGGACCTCGCCCAGCTTTCCTTCTGACGAATCCCGTAGTGTGGTCGGACCAAATTTGTCTTTAGAAAAAATATTTTAAAAAGTTCCCTGATAGGATAAGACTTATAATGCAACCTACAGATGTGTAATTTCAATAAATGACATGTTCTGGCGGTTTGCTAGTAATACACCCTACTTGCCTAGTCTAGGACTAGAGTCTAGAGACTAGACTATGTCTATGACTATGACTAAGTACAGTCTACTCTACACCGTACACAGAGCCAGAGGCCAATGCAATAGACTAGTATATATGCAATTTTGCTTATAAACCACACACATTTTATTTATTTTCCCCATGTCATAATCACCAATTGAAATGCAACATTTGGTGCCTGTTTCATGTGCGTAGATCCGATTAAATATTAAGCCCCTTTAAGGAAACGAATTTTATGAAATTTCATATTAAAAATAGTTTTCCATAAATGTTCTGACAGATATAATCTTGCCAGTAAATATTTAGAATTGCTTTTATTTTGTAGTAATAGTAATTAATAAAAATGCAACATTGATACTTCCATCAAATACATAGATGGAAAGGGTTCTGCAATTTGTTGAATGTTTTATTTTTCCTAAACATAGCTCATATTTGAGTTTGTACATAAATCACAACATTAGTATGGTATCCAAGTGCTTTGTATGCCACAATGCATTGCTCCATAAACAGACCTTATGCACGTTTGTGCTATCAATTGGTAAGCCATCACTGTAATCATACAATTCTTGACATTTCTGGAAAAAACATTGTCAAACATAGGCCATTTTAACAGCTTAAGTACTAGTTTTTATTGATGGATTAGCATGATATTTTTACAACCATATATATTCATTTATTTTTCTTCTTTGTTTGTAAAGTTAAAAATGGCCGTACTCATTAACATAATCTCACAACTAATTTTGAAAGATAGGGCCGCAGGCATAAATAATGAAAACCAAAATATGACACTGAGAGGGAAAACTCATTAACTGCTCCTGAGCACCACCAAAAAAATCTTATCAACACGTAATCATGGACTGACATAATAACAAAATAATAGATAATTTATTTTATAAACGAACATGTATGTTCAACTTGTTGCATGATAATAAACTAAGGCCACTAAACAGTAAACTCGGATCCCCATCATTAATTAACATAATCTCACAACTAATTTTGAAAGATAGGGCCGCAGGCATAAATAATGAAAAACTGCTCCTAAGCACCACCAAAAAAATCAGTTGTCAACACATAATCATGGACTGACATAATAACAAAATAATAGATAATATATTTTATAAATGAACATGTATGTTGCGTGATAATAAACTAAGGCCACTAAACTCGCATCCCTATCTCCCCATCTTGTCAGAAATTTGTTTGACTTCCCCATTTTCAGAGTTGTCTTTCTCTAGAATTAGTGCCCGCTACAGGTTACGTTTATCCACTGTGTGGGGTTTTGCACTTGCCCTGACAAAAACACCAGATAGAAGGGACTTCAAGGGAGTTTAAGGGAACACTGGCGTTTTGTTGGAAACGGCGGCAGATGGGACTGAACCACCGTCCCCTCCATTGATAGTGCGGTGCTCTACCGCGCCACCACCGGCTCCACCACTCTCTCTTTTTGCATACTCTCGTTCTGTACTTCTTGTCTACCGTCTCGCGTAATTCTGTTATGTATTGTTTTTTGTTTCCTCCAACAATGAACAACTGTTGTTCAGTGATCACTATTGAGTGGTCAACCTACGGATACAGATGACGCTTACTTTCATCATAATATGATATAGGGATAGGACCTGGTATAATGGTAAACGACTCGAGCAGGACAGTCAGACCATCATGTTATACTCAATATACTGTCATAGACATAGTTATGCTAGTAGAAGATAGTCACTCAGTGCATGGCATTTTGACATGTCAAGTTACAGGAATCATCTTGTAACCTGTTCTCAAGCATCACCTCTTCTATGTATGATTTGCAATTTATATATATTTGCAAGAATAACATGTTTTAACTGGTGATTTCCCTGTGATTTCCTTTGCTACTGTGACAGTTTTTGTTGTTGAAATTCACAGATGTGTTTCATGATACACTATGGTATAATTTCTAAATCCACATACATGTTTGTACCAGATAAATGCTACAAATGGTACGGGTCAACTGTTATACTTGAGGTGAAGATGCACGTTTCACCGGACGTGGCCAGAAAGTCATGCGAGATTGCGTTATTAAAAGTAGCCAAAAAGGAAGGAAAGTTCTGAAAAAAGTTCAACTACTGAAGGCCAAATGTAGACATACATCTTATTAATTTGAAATCTACTTTTGAGAAGGTTTTCGTTGCATGTCTAGTTGTCACGTGTGTAAAGTTGTTGCTTTGTCAGGCCTTGAGGTATTGATTTTTCTTATATTAACTATATACCTTCCTTTTTTTCAGTCAAATCATCCAAGCACAACATCATCCAATCAGATTTGGACTCCAGACGGTAATTATGTATGAAGTTGTCACAATTGGTGCTGTATTTACACATAATAAACATTTACAAGTAATAAACATGCTACAATTTATTAATTGGTCTAAATTTGACAAATCGCCAGTTGTTTACGTGTGCTGTTGTACTGATATGTTCAGGTTTGCAAAATGTAATTTCTAAAATTAGCTCTAAAACAGGTGACTTTTTCTCGCTGTAATGTTTGTGCAAACACTTAGTTGCACTCAAACGAGTGATGTTTATTATCTCTTGTATTATAATAATATAACAACAGATAACAAACATCACTTGTATGCTCAGGAGAGGTTTATGGTAACACATAACAAACATTAAATCTGTAAATAATGCTTTCACTTTTACAATTCCTGATGTATGCATAGATTATTGAGACTGAGATGATAACTGATAACGACATGCAGCATCAATGACAGGAATTAAAGATGTTTGTACTTTGTAGCTTCAGTGCCAACAGGTGAAATCTACATTGTTCTTCCTACGTATATTATTAGCTATGACATTTTATTGCAGCTTTGAAGATCACTTGCACGGTTCACACATTTCTGCAGGGACTTGGTGGTCACTACCTCCTGGGGCAGTCTGTTGCAGTCTGGGATTGTTCAAGGAAAGAAGACATCTGCCTACATTATGTCATGCAGACATGTCGTAGCTGCAGGTAGGTGGAATTTATAGTGATGAGGCAATGATAAAATATGAGGAACACTATATCTATGGCTTATGAATCTAGACTGAAGGTTTTAAACTTTCCAACATTAACCTACCCGGTACATAGATTACAAGGAAATATTATCAGTGTAACTACTTGCATGGAATTTTTACTACCTGTCATGATATGTTTAATCAGGATCTGTCACCTGTATGAAGGTACTCAGGTGTCATTCTCTGAAGCTTTACAAAAGCAGGAGTAAGTGGGAAGTAAGGAGACATTATTTAGCCAGATAGTCATTGTTAAAAGCCAAATTCAGTAAAGACAAGTGCATTAAAATGTAGGCAAATAGCCTGATGATGTTAGAGATGTGTGTATAATGTATCTATGTAGCTATATAGTGTGTGTATAATGTATCTATGTAGCTATATAGTGTGTGTATAATGTATCTATGTAGCTATATAGTGTATGTTTACAGTCACTCAGGCTCTTTGTTACAACATTGGTGCAGTGTGGACAGGTCACTGTCATGTGAGTGTCGGCCAAAACAAAAAACTCCATTCTCCACACATGAAGGAAGTCTCATTTGGATGATGTAACATTCAAAGATGCTATCATTGCTGAGTGTCATAGGGTCGATGACAGGTAAGTATCTGTTTATGAATTAATATTCGTAACGCCTGAGTGACATCCAACTTGGCAACCACAAATCAATCTCTGAAAATGCCACCATGTCTGACCTTGCGTGCTTACTAGGTACTGCTAAAATCATTAGAAATTGTTGCTCGGACACTGACATGTTGTGTTTAGGCTTCTGACAAGACAGTTTAGTTACCGGGGTATGTATTATTCAGATAACTTAAAAAATTTAATTACCTTTTAAATTACAATAAAGTGAGATCTACAATGCATACAGCAAACCTTTGGTTCCCCACAAATATTCTCCTTTCTAGTATTAAATACTAAATGTATCAGCTTGCAGATTGATTCCAGATTTGATTACATTTGTAGTGAGAAATACAGTTATACCTTTCTGTATCATCAATGTCTGCCAAAGAAAAATGAGCGAGACGATAGAGATGAGAGAGGGTTGGCCAGCCATCAGAAGAGACACCGGTTACAATCTTCCTGTCATCTTCCTGGTTCTGCTGTCATGTGATGACCACTAATAAAGTCACATGACGTCTGAGAGTTGACCGTCCAATATTGACGAAGGTGTTGTGAGGACACAAAAGCTTTGTGAGAGACGTCAAGTATTCAGAAAGGTATCACTATACTTCCCAATATTAAATGTCGCCACACGTGATCTTGTAAACTACTGCTATTTACACTGAGCCTATAATATACAGCACTGGCTTATTAAAGCAGGGACGTTGAGTTGAGTTTTGAAACGCGCAGACAGCTACAAATGGAAATCTCACAGGCAAAATAAAGGTATCATGAAAAGGTTGAAAATTAGTTCAGCTTCATGAACATTTGAACACTAAACAGGCCTTTATGCATTAGAAAAAGATGTCTGGTCATTCAGACAAGTCTGTTCCTTCCACTACTGATGAGTGATCCATTGAAATTTGCTTCAGGCTTAAATTTTATTTATAACAGATTTGACAGATGTTCTATTGAATGTGAGTCGCTGCCCCGTTACCCATACAGGGTGATATTGACATTGCTACAGTGGATGTCACAAATCAATTAAAACAATCCAAGGCTAATAAATCACCAGATTCAGACGGCATTCCAGGCCGCTTACTTAAAGAGTGGGTTAGGTCCAGCATTTCAGCCCTTGTTTCAACAATCTGTGGATACAGATGTGATTCTTACCATCTGGAAAACTTCCATAGTGGTACTCATCCCCAGAATGTCATCCCCATCAGAGTGAAACCATTTCAGACGTGTGGTCCTAACGTCCATCAGAGTGAAATGTTTTGAAAGATTGATTCTGTCTCACCTTCTCTCACATGTTCAGTCTAAACTTGACCCATATCAGTTCACTTACCGTTCCAGAAGAGGCACTGACGATGCAGTGGCGTGCCTTCTGCACAAACTACACATGGAAACACTGGTAACTCTGCTCGAATCTTATTTATCGATTTCAAATTAGCATTTAATGCCTTACAGAGACATGTCATGATTGATAAATTACAGAGACTGGAAGTTCCTGTCGCACTTGTTCACTGGGTTCTCAACTTCTTAAGCAATCACCCATAGGGTGTTGGAATGGATGACACAGTCACCAGTGCTTGTTACCAACACAGGTGTGTCTCTGGGTTGTGTTCTCAGTCCATTTTGTACACTTTGTATTCTAATGACTTTCGGAGTGTTGATCCATCTACCATGTTTGTGAGGTTTTCTAATGATACGGCCATGCTCGCTCTTTTGAGTGATTTTGCCTCATACCAGTCATCTTTCTTAAGTCGTACGTTTCTCCAGTTGGTGCAGTACCAACTTTCTGCATCTCAATGTTTCCATTTTTCGTTGTACATAATTGAACTGTCATAAGTCCCATTGTCATCAGTGGTGGACCTGTACAACATGTTGATTCATTCAAGTACCTTCTGAGTTGTGTTAGATATAAAAAATTTCCTGTTACAGCCATTAAAAAAAGGAATTGAAATTGAACACAAATTAATTGATCATAATTCTGTTGATCTGGCTGAACTTTATCTTCCTGACACATAATCAATTAATTACTAGCAGGTTTTCGCAGCCTTGTTGTTACAGTTGAATCTTGCTGATGCAAGACTCCATGACCAAAATGTATGAGAGACCACAATTAACTGACTGATTGCACCACACATTGGTTTAATGTAAACATACATTTGTGTCAGTGTATTACATGCTTGCTGTGCATTGATGTGTGAGTAATGGGCCATGTCAAGTGTTGTGTGTGACAGGTTCAATCCCTGTCAGTGTTTTCTGTCCACGTAGAAACACTACTGGTTGTGAACACGTCACTTCACTTCACACGACAAATGTAAACGCCAAGTCTACAGCAATGTTATTAATGTATAATATAAAAAACAAAGGCCCCTTGCATGCAGTCCTGCACCAGTTAATTTTACTCTTTCTATTTAAGCTAGTGTCACTTCTACACATATTGCCTTCTGTTAAATATATAATTTTTATTGTTTATCGAATCATTTTATAAACCACATATACCACAATATTGGAGGATTTTTACACGTTTATTAGAATAATATTAAAATTAAACAACCCAATGTCCTGTTTTCAGTTTCTATGGATGCGAACTGTCATTGATTTATAGTCTGTCACAATCACACAGAGTAAGTCACCAGGAAGTCTATTTCGCCTCACTCTTTGTAATGACGAATGGATGGTGAATCTGAGACTTCATGTATATCTATGGGTGTATGTGTGTGAGATGTGGTTTGCAAGTGTGCTAGTCATCAGCCAAGATTAAACAAGATGTGTCATGATGTTACACCCAATTAAGTATGCTTACAGCAGATTCTTGCACCAGACGAAAGCACGAACACAAACTACAAACACTGCCAGCCGCCTTCACAACTTACTCAGTCTATGTACGTTCCATCCCACTGTGGAATTCACTGACACAGGAAGCAGTTACAGCATCCACCGAAAGTCACAAAGATGTTGATGTTGCACAATGTTATAAATTATTATACAACCAGCACTGTGTGTGACTGCAGCAGATGATGTTTCTCCAGAACGGTGGACTACAGTTCACATCCTAGATCTTTTAGTAGTTTTTTGCACTTTAAAACCAGGATTAACATAATGAATATTATTTGTTTTATCTGATGATGTTGTTGTTATAGTGTGTGCATGCTATAGTGTCATGGTATTGCAGCTGTTTGATTCTACCATCACCAGGCACTGTGAAATGGAGTCTGCTTTTACACCATTTTATTGTTCTGTCACAAACTTCGAAAGATACCAACGCTCTCAGAAAGGATAAAAATCAGACTGTTTATTGCTACCGTCGAATCAGTTCTATATGGTGCGGAAACGTGGACAATAACAAAAACTATGAAAAAGCAACTTGACGGATGTTACACTAGAATGCTTGTGGTTCAATCGTGACGCGTGGCGTTCCACAAGGGTCAGTGCTAGGACCTATCCTATATTGTATCTACACAAAGCCGATTGGACGGATTATTACTAGACATGGCATGAACCATCACTGTTATGCTGACGACCTTCAAATATACCTGGCTGTTGATCGAGACGAATCGATAGTGACGGCACTTGCTAAGGTAGAACTGTGTGTAGCTGAAGTCGCTGCCTGGCTGACAAATAACAACTTAAAACTGAACATGGAGAAATCCGAGGTGATAATGTTTTCCTCGGCGAAGAAACGCGACAGCCTGCCTGCTGATTTGTATATGACAGTAGCCGGCCATCAAATTAAACCGTCATCGTGCGTGCGCAATTTGGGTGTGACATTTGACTGTAACCTGAGGATGGAGCAGCAGATCGCTAACGTTGTGAAGGTGTGTTACTATCAGATAAGAAACATTGGGCGAATTCGCCCACATCTGACAAATGAATCGTGTAAAACACTTGTTCATGCACTAGTAACATCCCGGTTAGACTATTGCAACTCTCTCCTCTATGGTATACCAAACAACACCATGCAGCAACTGCAAAGGGTGCAGAATTGTGCAGCTCGCATAATTACGCGTACGAAGAAATACGATCACATTACACCAGTGCTTCAGCGACTACATTGGCTACCAGTTTATCTGAGACCAACCTACAAAGTGCTGCTATTGACCTATTGTGCTCTAAACGGGGTAGCGCCCGACTACCTGAGTGAATTGTTCAACTACAGACACGTAAACAGAACTCTACGATCTGCCTCACAGCCGCCCCTTTTGTCCATACCGGCCTCACAGACTCACCCACAGTGATCACCGTTTCGCCGTCTGCTCGGCAGTTCTATGGAACAATTTGCCGTCTTTGATCAGGACTGCCTCAACAGTAAATAGTTTTAATTAAGACACTTCTAAAAACTCATTTATTTAGGCAAGCTTTTTGGTAATTTAACTGTTTGTGTTTTAATTTATCATGTTTAAATCAATTAGTGTATTTAAAGTTATTTTACTTTATTTATGTATTTTTATTTTATATATATATATATTTTTTATTCTGTTCCTATTTGTCAAATGCTATCTTCATGTTTTTAGATACTGTATTTTAGGTATTTTAGGTATTCTTTACACATTTACTTTTATGTATGTTTGTAAAGCGCCTGAGAGCAATTTTAATTGACCGGGCGCTATATAAGTATTGTATTATTATTATTATGGCCCTTAATGTCTCATGGAAACAACACGTACCCAACATACAACTATATGGAGAATTACCACCTGTATCCACCAAAGTACAACAGAGAAGAATGCGGCTCGCTGGGCATTGTGTCAGGCACGATGACGAAGTTGCCAACAAGCTTGTCCTGTGGCAGCCAGCGGATGGGCATGCAAACCGGGGACGACAACAATTTACGTATGTTGACAACCTGCTGCAAGATACAGGGCTGGAAAACATAAGTGAATTGCAGACAGTCATGATGGACAGAGGGTGCTGGAAGGGCTGTGTATACAATGCGGGGCGTCTTGACGACCTAGGTGAGGTGAGGTGTTTGGAATGTATTATATGTATCTATGGAATAAACTTACTGGTAGCATACATTGTTTATAGTTTTTTCTATTTTATTAATATCTTATATCTGGTTTAAATAGATTAGCAATGGTCACTGTGTGTCATTTATTTTGTTTGAAATAGTCAAAAATAGTATTTCACATTAATGTAAAAAAATCCTCGGGGATGCAAATGGGTTTCACAGCGATTCACATCACTCTGTGTGTTTGAAAGAAACAACCCAAGATATGTATTGTATCATGTAGCCAGATGCCCATATAAATTGTTTATATACATATCATTATTGTCATTAGTAATTTCACCCACTACCCCTGTACACATTATACATCAGATCTGACCCCTCCTCTCTCTCTCTCTCTCTCTCTCTCTCTCTCTCTCTCTCTCTCTCTCTCTCTCTCTCTCTCTGTCGAACACAGAACAAAACACATCAGAGATCAGAACAGTAAACAAAAGCACACGTAAAAGCGCTCCCCCTCCCCACATAGAACACACATACGACATACGTATATGGTGAAACCGCAGACGCCAATGGTGACATCTGGCGAATACTTCCGTAACTACGATTTACAACTCGTCTCTTGGACAGCGGTCGGCGGTATATAATTGATAGTTTTAGTATGGTTTAAAATTAACCATACTAACTATTTTTCTGCTACTGACCATAATCCTAACCATATCTTACCCTAACTGTAATTAGGCACAAAGAACACTAATAGCCTTGACTAATAACACACTATGTTAAAATAATAATTAATACGAATACTGAAATTCATAATGTAATCATAACAGCATATTCAAGTAGACTGATTTGTTGTACTGATTACGCACACGACACTTGTGGGGGACTTTTTAATTGGTGCTTCAGGTTTCAACAATTGTAATTACGTAGTTCTCCCAAATCTATGCGAGAGTCGACACGGCGCATGTTCGTTCGTTTGTTCGTTCTTTCAAAATTATTCGGTAGAGTGCATTGCTTTCTACATCACCCTCTGTTCAAACCCTCACCCTTCCTCTACATAGCCTCCGCTCTCCCCTCCCTGTCAACCTTTCTCTGTCCAACTAGGGTGAATGACACGAGGAGGGCGCGGGGAACGAAGATGGAGAAAGGGTGTGGACGACGAGGTGGAGGGTGAAAGGTGGGGCGGGGAAGAGAACAGGGTTGGATGACAAGGCGGGAGTGAGGGAAGAGATCGGGGTGGAGGGTGAAAGGTGGGGTGGGGAAGAGAACGGGGTTGGAGGACAAGGCGGGAGTGAGTGGAGAGATCGGGTGGAGGGTGAAAGGTGGGGCGGGGAAGAGAACGGGGTTGGAGGACAAGGCGGGAGTGAGTGGAGAGATCGGGTGGAGGGTGAAAGGTGGGGCGGGGAAGAGAACAGGGTTGGATGACAAGGCGGGAGTGAGGGAAGAGGTCGGGTGGAGGGTGAAAGGTGGGGCGGGGAAGAGAACGGGGTTGGAGGACAAGGCGGGAGTGAGGGAAGAGGTCGGGTGGAGGGTGAAAGGTGGGGCGGGGAAGAGAACGGGGTTGGAGGACAAGGCGGGAGTGAGGGAAGAGGTCGGGGTGGAGGGTGAAAGGTGGGGCGGGGAAGAGAACGGGGCTGGAGGACAAGGCGGGAGTGAGGGAAGAGATCGGGGTGGAGGGTGAAAGGTGGGGCGGGGAAGAGAACGGGGCTGGATGACAAGGCGGGAGTGAGGGAAGAGATCGGGGTGGAGGGTGAAAGGTGGGGCGGGGAAGAGAACAGGGTTGGAGGACAAGGCGGGAGTGAGGGAAGAGGTCGGGGTGGAGGGTGAAAGGTGGGGCGGGGAAGAGAACGGGGTTGGAGGACAAGGCGGGAGTGAGGGAAGAGGTCGGGGTGGAGGGTGAAAGGTGGGGCGGGGAAGAGAACGGGGTTGGAGGACAAGGCGGGAGTGAGGGAAGAGGTCGGGGTGGAGGGTGAAAGGTGGGGCGGGGAAGAGAACGGGGTTGGAGGACAAGGCGGGAGTGAGGGAAGAGGTCGGGGTGGAGGGTGAAAGGTGGGGCGGGGAAGAGAACAGGGTTGGAGGACAAGGCGGGAGTGAGTGGAGAGATCGGGGTGGAGGTGAAACAGTGGGGTGGAGAACTGTTGTTGAGGTCGAGATGAAGGGCATGAGGTTAGGGTTGCGAACAGGTTTGAATGTCAGAGTATTTCGCTAAGGTTAGGATGAAGACGGAGGGAGGCTGGAATGAGGGATGAGGGGGTGACGTGGGAAGGCGGGGGTAAGTGGAGGGGGAGGAACATTGAGGGAGGAGAGCGGATAATAACATGGAAAAGGGGAGAACATTGTGTGGAAACAGGAATGGCGATAGGGAAGACGGCGGGGAGAGGGCGGGAGGACCGAGGGCTGAGAAAGAAGGCGGAGGAAGGAGATCGGGG
Organism: Oasisia sp. SBJ-2009; assembly: GCA_964017155.1. NCBI lineage: Eukaryota > Metazoa > Annelida > Polychaeta > Sabellida > Siboglinidae > Oasisia > Oasisia sp. SBJ-2009. Next base: position 40,121,301 of record OZ024867.1, read on the forward strand.
AGAGATGTGGGAGTGAGAGAGGTTTGACCGCCGAAGAGGGAGGGCGAAGGAGGAAGTATTTGAGCGCGTCGGCGGTTAGTGGGAGGAAAAGGGTGTCGATGAAACTTAAGGTGGACGCAGGGATAAACTGAAGGAATTAAGGACCGACGTGTAGGCATGACATTGTGGAAGGGGGGAAGGAGGGAATGTGGGTGTGGAACTAAGGAAATGGGAAAAAACATGGGACTTGGTGGAATGACACGAGGGGAAAAAATCACCCCACCGGTTGGTTGAAATTTGTGTTCTTTGTAGGAGTGAGTGTTGAATGCTTTATTGTTTAGACGCCTTGATGCAGGATTTTGACAGGCAAGGATAGGTGTCCATAGATGGCTTTGTGCAGTGAGGTGTCTGTGCGTCTGCTTGTTAGTTGTAGGTGTAGCTGTTTTAGCCTTTCTGACACACAGCCCACTTCTCTAGATGTGTAGTCGTTAAGGTGAAAACGGTTGCGCGTCTTTGAACTATTTCATATTATGAGCATCTAGGTGGGGGTGGATCCCATATTGATGATGAATATTCTCGAAGTGGTCGGACTACGGTTGTTTAAGCAGTTGTTTTGATGTTTATGGACATGGAAATTGCGTGTGATGAATGTTTGAATGCGATTTGCAGAAGCTGTACGCTGGTGGATATATTTATTCTAGGTTAGGTATTAGGGTATGTATACTCCTAGATCGGGATGACTGTCTGTTTCCTGTAATATTGTGGTTACTTGAGTAAAATTTAAATGTTTCACATTCCTTCCATGAGTTTATCTCAACATAAAGCATAAAGTGCATTTGCCAGTCATGTTTCCATTGAGGTAATTCATTTAGATGTTTCTGTAGTTCTTGTGAGTCTAATTGATTGTAGATTTATATGTCTAGGATACAATCATCTGCAGACGGACGGACTGCGGGATAGATATTGTCAGGTAAATAATTTATATATATATATATATATATATATATATATATATATATATATATATATATATATATATATATATATGTCATTAAGAGAAGTGGTCCTAGTACCGTGCCTTGTGGTACACCAGATATACCATTGGTCCAGGAGGAATGTTCTCCACTGACCACCACTCTCTGTTCACGGCATGTGAGAAATTGTGTGTTTAGTTTGTTTAGGAGCCGGTTATTGGGGACAATATCGAATGCTTTTGAGAAGTCCATTATGATTATGTCCACTTATTATTTAGAAATTGTGATGGGTTATGTGTTGTGAATATTAACTGGGTTTCTGGAGAGTGTTTACTGCGGAAGCCATGTTATGTGTCAGATAAGACAGTGTTGGTCAATTAAAAGATGGTCCGTTATGTTAGAGTAAGTATAATGTATTCAAGAAGTTTGTAGCATATTGCATGAAGTTAGGGAGATGTGACGGTAATTTGGTGGTAGGGACCGGTCTCCCTTTTTAAACACTGGGTTGACGTTGGCTTCCAACCATGAGAGGGGAAGTTCACCTGTGGTGTTTGGTCTTTGAAAGATTATTCTGAGAGCTGGAGCTAATTATGCCACTGCGCTAAGTACAACGAGTTTCTATAATGTTCTCTACAATAATATTATTTGTTATCCCATCCGACAGCCGTGAATCATACGTCAGGTTGGCACGCGTCGGCTGTTGAAAGAGTTTGTGATCTAATCTCGATAATAGGCACCCAGCGCCAGCGCCCAGTCGAGCGTGACGGTGCTAACGGCTAAGCGGCGGTCATGCGTGTCAAGTAGCCTGAGACTTCAATTACGCGTGGCACGCGCCGCGTTTGAATGGAACGAGCCATCGGGGTGTATTAGGTGTGGGGAAAATATGGGAATATGTTTACTTGGGAATTAGGACAATCTATCATTCATCCTTCGAAGTGGGTAAATTGGTTGGCATAAAACATAAAAACACCACTTTAGGGGTAGGGGAAATCCGGGTAATATGGGAAATCGCTATATGCAAAGAATAGTGCTGCCACAAAGCGTATGTTCGCTTCCAGCGTAGCGGCAGGTGCTGACTACTCTACAAACCAACTGGTGTGCAATTATTTGCGCGGATTGAAACAATCGTTAGTATTCCTTAGCTTTGATCCTTTGCTAAATTGTTTGTTTGACGATCCATCTAAGTTTGCTAAGTAACAACTTGTCATAATTATTTCAACTTCTAATGTCGTGAGGATGTATTATTAGTTTATGAGTATTTCGGCGTATAATAGTTTTTCGTGAGTGATGATTAATGTGTCACAGTTTGATTAAACCTTGCCAATTCCGGGCAAAATGGGATATACTCTTGCGGGCAAAATGGGATCATCCTGTTGTGCATGTTATGCATGTTATCATTGAAAAAACAATAAAAATGCAATGCCTGTTTCTGTAGATCGCTTAACTTAACTAGTAGCTCACTAAGTTACATAACGATGTGTGGTCTATTGATTACATAATTGTACAGGAATAGTAATCCGCCCAACGTATTGCAGTCAAATTCACAAAGAAGTATGACATTTTGCATAAATACGACCTTACCATATCGCACATCTTGGCTATTCTTATTGTAGTTTACTAGTTATAATATGTCAGCTAGTTAAAATAACTATTCTGAATATGTAGGACCACGTCACATTAGCGAATGACACAACTAAATATGCATCCCAAATTTTCCGGATCAAAATCCCATTTTGCCCGTATATGCGGGGAAAATGGGAATTTTGCGGGTAAAACGGGATAGTCCGTATTTATCAAAAAAATAATGATGTCACAAAAAAAACAATACCATGCCCTGTTGTGGTTTGGTGTGTCTGGCCGATACACAACAAACTGTCACCATGGAGCTTGGAACCGCAGTAAATGTGTGGTAGAAAAAATATTGGTGGCTATAGTTTCAGAAGATCTAACTGCAATAACAGTTGATTCCATATTGGTGGCGCAACTACAGAGAAAACGCGTTTGCCAATATTGAGTGTAGTTTTAGGAGAAAAAAACTTGTTTGAAAACATTCCAAAAGATATGTCAGAGACATTTAGAAGATTAACTAATTATATGTCGGTAGCAGAGTAGAAAGAGGACGATATGAATTGTCGGACACGATACATTTATTTTGATATACAACTGCACGAAAGTCAATGCAACTGCTTAAGTTAAGTAATGATAGTGAGACATGGGGTGCGTGCCTTAAGTACCACACGTGCTAAACAAGTATGTGTGCGTTAGAGTTTACAGCTGTGTGTACACCGTAGACCGGCAAACCGCTGAAGCGGTATTTTTACCTTGTTTTGAGACTGTTACATTATCAATGGACAATATTAAAAAAAGTCTTTTGAATTTTCCACAGCCGTGTAAATGTCACAAGCATTGTCTTCTCTCCTTTATCTGTCCCAACAACGCACGTCCAGAAGGGTGGAGACACAAGTCAATCAACGGCTTTGTCCTACCAAGTCACAGTGTGGCGCCACTGTTCCATAGCCCTAAGCATCCAGCACACAGCATGTGGAATACCTTTAGAAAAAAAACATAGCATAGGCCTACCGTATAGCATAGGCCTACCGTATAGCACAGGCCTACCATGTAGCACAGGCCTACCGTATAGCACAACCCTACCGTGTAGCATAGGCCTACCGGCTACCGTATAGCACAGGCCTACCGTGTGGCACAGGTCTACCGTATAGCATAGGCCTACCGTATAATACAGGCCTACGGCATAGCACAGGCCTACCGTATAGCATAGTGCTGTCATATAGCACAGGCCTACCGTATAGCATAGGCATATCGTATAGCACAGGCTTACTTGTATAGCATAGGTCTTCTGTATACCACAGGCTTATCGTATAGCATACGGGCTACAGTAAAGCATAGGCCTACCGTATAGCATGCGACTACTGTATAGCATAGGCCTACGGTATAGCATAGGCCTGCCGTATAGCACAAGCCTAACGCATAGCATAGATCTACCGTATAGCACAGGCCTACCGCATAGCATAGATCTACCGTATAGCACAGCCCTACCGCATAGCACAGACCTACCGTTACTATAGCACAGGCCTACCGTATAGTACAGGCCTACCATATAACATAGGCCTATTTCGGACAATTTAACATTTGGAACTGTGACGAGACTGGGTGTAGCGCAGTGACTAAAGCTGAATCAGCCACACGCACTGCCGGTGTGTGACAGGTGCACAAAGTAGCAGGCCGTGAACGGGGAAAGGACATAAGAGCACTCTGCTGTGTAATGGCGCTGTAGTCTTACCCCACCACTTCTCGCGTTCCCAGAAATGTAATGTTGAATGACTGATGAGTGGAGCTTTAATAATGCCATATGCGACACATAATCTGTCTCTTCCATCCCTCCCTCCCTCCCTCCCTCCCTCCCTCCCTCCCTCCCTCCCTCCCTCCCTCCCTCCCTCCCTCCCTCCCTCCCTCCCTCCCTCCCTCCCTCCCTCCCTCCCTCCCTCCCTCCCTCCCTCCCTCCCTCCCTCCCTCCCTCCCTCCCTCCCTCCCTCCCTCCCTCCCTCCCTCCCTCCCTCCCTCCCTCCCTCCCTCCCTCCCTCCCTCCCTCCCTCCCTCCCTCCCTCCCTCCCTCCCTCCCTCCCTCCCTCCCTCCCTCCCTCCCTCCCTCCCTCCCTCCCTCCCTCGCTCGCTCGCTCCCTCGCTCGCTCCCTCGCTCGCTCGCTCGCTCCCTCGCTCGCTCGCTCCCTCCCTCCCTCCCTCCCTCCCTCCCTCCCTCCCTCCCTCCCTCCCTCCCTCCCTCCCTCCCTCCCTCCCTCCCTCCCTCCCTCCCTCCCTCCCTCCCTCCCTCCCTCCCTCCCTCCCTCCCTGCAGGGCAGGGCAGGGCAGGGCAGGGCAGGGCAGGGCAGGGCAGGGCAGGGCAGGGCAGGGCAGGGCAGGGCAGGGCAGGGCAGGGCAGGGCAGGGCAGGGCAGGGCAGGGCAGGGCAGGGCAGGGCAGGGCAGGGCAGGGCAGGGCAGGGCAGGGCAGGGCAGGGCAGGGCAGGGCAGGGCAGGGCAGGGCAGGGCAGGGCAGGGCAGGGCAGGGCAGGGCAGGGCAGGGCAGGGCAGGGCAGGGCAGGGCAGGGCAGGGCAGGGCAGGGCAGGGCAGGGCAGGGCAGGGCAGGGCAGGGCAGGGCAGGGCAGGGCAGGGCAGGGCAGGGCACCAAGTATGTTGTAGAACGCCAGGAATCGACACAAAATGTACGCCATGTTTAGCAGTAGGAGATGACATCGATTCCTTTCGTTCAATCTACCCTGCAGTTGCCGAGTCGCACACCGTCGTCACGCTCGAGTTGGTCTGGCCTGTCTGTCTCACCGTCGTCACGCTCGAGTTGGTCTGGCCTGCCTGTCTCACCGTGCTCTTGGCCGTCTTCACCACATTCCTGCTGGTGCGTACCGGCGTGTCATGACCGACCTGCAGACTAAGCGGAAGACATACACGGTACAACACAAAGCAACCGCCCGCCCCCATTCCGTGGCCAGCACCGACGCACGTGTGACAGACGTTGGCGAGACGAACTACGCTGCCATGGATGCCAGCAGCTCGAAGGGAATATATTAGCCGTGGGTTGGCGTTCTCAAAAGACCGAGGAGAACGCGAGAGATGCTAAGTCAAGCTTCAAATCGCCATTTTACTTCGGAACGTGCACAAGAACAAATATAGTGAACGCTCGTTTCATGGCGTGATGTTCTTACGACATTTATATTTGGTGATTATACACTATAACGTTTATATGATGTGTATATCACAAGGTATCATTTTATATTGTAAGGATTCTAAGCTTTTTAGATTAAAATTAGATAACATTGAACTAAAAGTATATTGTGACAACAACGATGTCTTATGTGTCATAATAGTTCTGTTGATGCTTGTATTAGTTGTACGTACTATTAAATTGTTATACGTGTAATCTATGAAAGAAAGCAAACTAGTGCGTGGCTAAAAGCTGACTATGACACATTTTGTATGGTACATCTTATGTTACATGATTTTTGTGCGACCCTTGCATGCTTAACATGCAACACAAAGTGCACTTCAATAAAATAATTTCCAAGATAGCGACCTTCTTTGTTTCAAGTTCAACCATCTTTAAACACAGCGTCCAGACGGCAAGAATAGAAGGAAACCAATCACGTCGCTCTTCCTGCAATATAGCAGCTGTATTCATCATCCAGGCATCAGTATGTCTGCCAGTTGTAACAGTACAAACACACAACAGTGTAAAACAAATGTGTACCCGTTCAAGTGAAGGGTTCGTCGACCTAAGGTTGGATGTTTTACGAACTGACCTTCCCGACAAAATATCTTAATACCATTCACCCATCGATGTGCAAATATTAGTTCTAAGAATACGATCTGCTCTAGATACATATGAAGGTGAAACGGATATCCAGCAACTTCTCCATTTGTGTTCACCGTAATGGGTGTCTCACCGTAACGGGTGTCTCGCGGTGACGGGTGTCTCACGGTGACGGGTGTCTCACGGTGACGGGTGTCTCACGGTGACGGGTGTCTCACGATGACGGGTGTCTCACGGCGACGGGTGTCTCACGGCGACGGGTGTCTCACGGTGACGGGTGTCTCACGGTGACGGGTGTCTCACTGTGACGGGTGTCTCACGGTGACGGTTGTCTCACGACGACGGGTGTCTCACGACGACGGGTGTCACGGCACGAAAGCGAACGGGAGAACGAAAAAGACAAACACATCATTTTGTATACAACAGTGCAAATACAACGGCAGAGAAACCGACAGCATGGTGCAGTGTCATATGTATCAACTATGGGTACATTACGAATGCGTGGGAGAACGGCCAGAAAAGATTACTGGCTAGAGGCGACATTGATGCAGCTAAAAGACAATAATGCTGAACGAATTCAGCTGGTGAAGGATCAACGCAATAAAAATGATGCCATTAGAAGTGAAAACACTGCACCAATCCAACAAGTCACCAGTCTACAAGTTGAAGCGAACTATAACGACGACATCAGAGCGGTGCATGACAGACTATCATCGGACGTGGCAAGCTTAACGCTGCCGACACGTGAGAAGAAATCTTTCGCTGCAGTCGCACGTTGCAAACAACGTAGTATCCTCGTGTTTGATAATTA
>OZ024867.1:40133404-40155904 GCA_964017155.1 Oasisia sp. SBJ-2009
ATCGACTAAGTACAAGAAACCAACATGAAATCCACGAAAACGACTAAGTCCTACGAGAAATGTGTACGTTATTACATTATCAGGCGAAAGTTATTACATTATCAGGCAAGAGGAGTTTATTACATTATCGGTTGAAAATTATTACATTATCGGTTAGCAAGTTTATTACATTATCGGTTGATGTTATTACATTATAGGGTGGTTATTACATTATCGGTTGATTTTATTACATTATCGGGTAGTTATTACATTACCGGGCGATTATTACATTATCGGTTGTAACAGGTGCTAACAATTTAATTATGCTAACGAACAAGGCAAGATGGAGCTTACCAGTGATTAAATGTGTCTCAATGCACGGTCGCTCTGTATTGAGAAATCTAATGAGTTACTTGCTGTGGTACGAACGAACGACGTTGGTTACGTATGTGTCACATACCCGGCAGGGGGCAGGGGGCACGGCAGGGGGCAGGGGGCAGGGCAGGGCAGGTGACGGGTGTCTCACCGTGACGGGTGTCTAGCGGTGACGGGTGTCTCACGGTCACGGGTGTCTCACTGTGACGGGTGTCTCGCGGTGACGGGTGTCTCACGGTGACAGGTGTACACGGTGACGGGTGTCTCACGGTGACGGGTGTCTCACGGTGACGGGTGTATCACGTGACGGGTGTCTCACGGTTACGGTTGTCTCACGATGACGGGTGTCTCACCGTGACGGGTGTCTCACCGTGACGGGTGTCTCACCGTGACGGGTGTATCACCGTGACGGGTGTCTCGCGGTGACGGGTGTCTCACCGTGACGGGTGTCTCACCGTGACGGGTGTCTCATGGTGACGGGTGTCTCACCGTGACGGGTGTCTCACCATGACGGGTGTCTCACAGTGACGGGTGTCTCACCGTGACGGGTGTCTCGCGGTGACGGGTGTCTCACGGTGACGGGTGTCTCACGGTGACGGTAACATGAGACAGTTGGTAAATTAGGCTTCCTTCAAAGTTATTTAAATGACCTAATACGCGCCAGTGGGTTACATCAATTGTGTATGCATTTTATAATACCTTGCGGGGCAAGTTGGGCCAGTCAAACTGGGATCCCTGAATCAACTTACTTACCCATGTCATTGATCATTTGTGACTACACATCATAGTGTTTCAAATGTGCGTTCGTGCGTGCGTGCGTGCGGTCGCGCCGCGCCGCGCCGCGCCGCGCCGCGCCGCGCCGCGCCGCGCCGCGCCGCGTCGCGTCGCGTCGCGTCGCGTCGCGTCGCGTCGCGTCGCGTCGCGTCGCGTCGCGTCGCGTCGCGTCGCGTCGCGTCGCGTCGCGTCGCGTCGCGTCGCGTCGCGTCGCGTCGCGTCGCGTCGCGTAGCGTCGCTTCCTGTCACGTCGCTTCCTGTCGCGTCGCGTCCTGTCACGTCGCTTCCTGTCGCGTCCTGTCGCGTCCTGTCGCGTCCTGTCGCGTCCTGTCGCGTCCTGTGTCCTGTCGCGTCCTGTCGCGTCCTGTCGCGTCCTGCCCTGCCCTGCCCTGCCCTGCCCTGCCCTGCCCTGCCCTGCCCTGCCCTGCCCTGCCCTGCCCTGCCCTGCCCTGCCCTGCCCTGCCCTGCCCTGCCCTGCCCTGCCCTGCCCTGCCCTGCCCTGCCCTGCCCTGCCCTGCCCTGCCCTGCCCTGCCCTGCCCTGCCCTGCCCTGCCCTGCCCTGCCCTGCCCTGCCCTGCCCTGCCCTGCCCTGCCCTGCCCTGCCCTGCCCTGCCCTGCCCTGCCCTGCCCTGCCCTGCCCTGCCCTGCCCTGCCCTGCCCTGCCCTGCCCTGCCCTGCCCTGCCCTGCCCTGCCCTGCCCTGCCCTGCCGGGTATGTGACACATACGTAACCAACGTCGTTCGTGCGTACCACAGCAAGTAGCTCATCAGATTTCTCAATACAGAGTGATCGAACGTTGAGACACATTTAATCACTTGTAAGCTCCATCTTGCCTTGTTCGTTAGCATAATTAAATTGTTAGCACCACTTGTTCTATGCTGTGTTATTGCTCGGCACCTGGTGGTTCTTGGCCGAATGCTAAGGCCTTCGTATTCTGTACATGGCATGGTCGTGTCATTTCAGCCTGTTTCCTAATCCATGTTAACATGATGTTTACTCTTGTGTCCCTTTTGCCCACACACAAAACACGAAACTGCATTTACATGTCGGCAAGTCTGGGTGACGTGATGTGTCTCACCACACTTGTTACACTGGCCTGCGATACGCACGCGACACTCATCTCTAAAGAAATTGTTACTTTCCTGAATGTTGTCGTCTTGTGTGCCCGCTGTGGAAGGCAAACACTGCTGATCGTCACTCGGGTTATACCCTCTGTGGCAGTGGTGATGAGGTCGCTGAAGTCCTGCTTCACCTCCTCCATATTTGCGTCTTCTGTGATTCCATCGCCGCACACGACAGTCGTTCGTCACCGTTTTGCAGACGTCGCTCCGCTGGATGGCTACTAGAAGCCTTAAGGTCTTTCGGTGTAGCTTTGTATGCCTTGTGCAACTCCACTTCTTCGTTGTCCGCAGTGGTGACCGTATTCATGTTTCGCAACATCTAATTAACAAACACGAGGATACTACGTTGTTTGCAACGTGCGACTGCAGCGAAAGATTTATTCTCACGTGTCGGCAGCGTTAAGCTTGCCACGTCCGATGATAGTCTGTCATGCACCGCTCTGATGTCGTCGTTATAGTTCGCTTCAACTTGTAGACTGGTGACTTGTTGGATTAGTGCAGTGTTTTCGCTTCTAATGGCATCATTTGTATTGCATTGATCCTTCACCAGCTGAATTAGTTCAGCATTATTGTCTTTTAGCTGCATCAATGTCGCCTCTAGCCAGTAATCTTTTCTGGCCGTTCTCCCACGCATTCGTAATGTACCCATAGCTGATGCATATGCCACTGCACCATGCTGTCGGTTTCTCTGCCGTTGTATTTGCACTGTTGTATACAAAATGATGTGTTTGTCTTTTTCGTTCTCTCGTTCGCTTTCGTGCCGTGTTTAATGGGAGGATCTGCAGAAACGGACAACTGTGCTGATGTATGACATGGTGAAAGTGTTAATTTGGCCAGCATGACGTCAGAGGCGCTTAGACCAGTCTCATCAAGACAATTGTCGCTCTCTGCCATTGTGTCGCTCGCCGTGCAGAACAAGGTTTCCACCGAGCGTCTAGCAGTCATACCGCCTCGTCTGCCGCTAGGTGGCCCGCTTAGCACGAGTCAAGTTCCTCGTCACTACACCCCTGCAGCACTGATGCGTGACGTTTGGCAAGACGCACCAGTATCCAGCCAAGCGTGACTTAGGCCTACGTTACTGGCCCCGTGTATTATTATGAAATCGCCACCCACTGGGCGATATATGGTGGTATATTCACAGTCACTTCAAATATTGGTCGAATTGATGTTAAAAGTATATTTGAAAGTATATTTAAAAGACACACCAGTATCTGCTTACACTGTTCACTCAACTGGCCTGGGTCTGATCAGTCTGACCTCGGTCGTTATTCTTTCACGCAAGGTTATAATTGGCAAGGCTTAGTGAGCACTCTGAATCATTGAATCACCAATGTTTTAACATGACATGTGCGACATTATAATTCTTCCGCCATTAAAAACCTCTCTAACAGTTGTTAGTGAGTACCCCAATATGTTTTGTCGACGCCAATTGTGCTTTCGAATTCCGTTCCCCTAGCGCAATTCCCCAATACTTTTCAATTAAACGTGCAAAAAGCAGAATACTGCATGCAGTCGCACATAAACTTCTCTTGAGGACTTCGTTTTGCGAAAACTATAATGTGCAAAAACATGTATTACAAATAAACCAACGCACGCACACGCACACGCACGCACGCACGCACGCACGCACGCACGCACGCACGCACACACACACACACACACACACACACACACACACACACACACACACACACACACACACACACATACATGTCTATGGTTCGAACCGAGGACTTACGTTCCAACCTTCCAAACTGAGGACGTCATTAATAATGTAAATTGGTGTAGGAATGTGTCATAGGTGCTTTACTTGCATTCTAAATAACTACATGAATGTATAAAAATAAAATGTAATGCAATTTAACAAAAATCAATCTATACTTTTGACGCTTTCCTATCTAACTGAGGACATTCTGGTAAAACACTTGGTAACATATCGTCCGTTCTTCATTCATGATAGCACCAAGGATATTATAGCTTCACATTAGAAGCTATAGCATCCTTGATAGCACCGTTACAGGTTTGTAACCCATGTTTCTTTTGCTACCTCTATCATATTCTAATATGGTTGTATGATCAGTTCAAAATCCTTACATCACAGCAGTATTACCTGTAGTATTATATCATATTAGAAATCCAATATTAAGTATAAAAAAAATTGTAATCAATCGTTCGACTGTCCAACAGTGGTTGGTGCGCCCGTTCGTTAATAAACAATTTACGGTAATGACAATTTTTGAAGAGGAACACCCATAGTCCCCTGCCAAGGAAAGGATTAACTAATGCTAAGTCCGGTCGAGCGTACGAAATGCAAGATGCGAGACAGATGTGCGCAATCCACCCTATCTCACTATTCATACATTGCCTGCGCCAATCGGACTTACCATTACGAGATATTAGCATCTGCTTTCCGAAACGCAGATTTCAGCAACGGGCGTCCATCTAGCGGATGCCTCAGTCACCAAGAATGCGCTGATTCGGCTGTCCGCCTAAGTTCTTTAAGGCGAACAAAACGCAGGCTACGACCGTTCGTCTTTGATTCCCTGTGAGCCAGAAAACACGTCCGATCGATGTCCGGTGATCAGACCTCAGTTATGTCCTCCGGAATGCTAATAAATCGTTTACGCAGCGAATCGCCCGTCACAAGGCTGCTAGATAGTCCCGTTCAAACGTCAGCGACAGCATCGCCAGGTTATCGTGCACTATTATACCTGATCGAGGTATGGCGCTGATTTTCGTAAAATGTGAATATTTCGCGCTTCCAGAATGTCGACAATGTGCTCATATTCATAGTTCTAACCGAGGACGTCCTCGGTTAGAACCCTGTCCTCGGTTAGAAGGTGTGTATTCATATATATATATATGTTCTCGGTTGTCACCATATACACGAGCACACACACACACACACACACACACACACACACACACACACACACACACACACACACACACACACACACACACACACACACACACACACACACACACACACACACACATACACACACACACACACACACACACACACACACACACACACACACACACACAAACACACACACACACACACACACACACACACACACACACATCCATCCTATGCGGGGAAGGCACAGTTAGCTGTCACGCTTTATACAGTAATACACTGCGATGTAGTGTAAACATCGTTTGATAACTTTTAAAATGTCCATAACGTTAATAACATCCCTCGGAAGCTTTTACTGTAAGAAAGACACGCCAGTATCCTAACTATGGTGCTTTGGTGTATTAAGACGCCAATACGACCAAATGCCAGACGAATGAACGTAATGAGTCCAGGATTCGGTTGTAAACTCACCTGTACTACACCGACGTGCCGAAGCCGTGTGTTGCCGGCCCGTGAATTGGGCGACAAACGACAGATGAATCACCCTACATACAGGTGTGAGAACTACTGGTGAGACGTTACGCATAGTGACATTGGTTCATCGTTTTGACCTACTCTATTTGGCGCAGTGACAAAGCTGAGCTCTATATACAGTGCAAGTCCGGGTTCAAGTAATTATATGGCTCAATCGAGGTTTTGAAGGTTGCTTGACGCGTGTCCCTGCAGCAATACCTGGCTCTATCCAGTGGTGGCTGTTTAGTCTTCGTGGGATAATTTCAGCATATATTCTAGAGATGCCTGTTCGGATGTAGATTAGCCAGGGAGGTGGAACGTAACCTTTATTGCATTGTCCCGGGAACTGCATTCCGTGCCACACAATAACACAGATTTCACGATATCCTCAGTAGACAGGGAGTTCTGCAATAAAAATGGCGGTCAATTCTTTTTACTTTTGTAGCATTACTTGGCATTTGTTGTTGCTGCCTACTGCGACCAAATGTTGCAGAAAGACATCTTTAACAAATAATTATGTAGGTTTTGAAATACGGGAATAACCGGCTCCTTTCAAGATACGAAAATAATATCTTTTTACGGGCGCCATCTTTTAAAATGGCGGATATGTGAATGTCGGTGAAGGTCAAAAGCAATAAGTACATGATCGCATCTAACCACTGATACATTTTGACGTTATGGCTATGTAGTTCGTAAACTTTGGAAAAAATATACTTTATCGGGCGCCATATTTAAAATGGTGCACACTACAAAATGGTGGCTATGTGGAAGTCAATAAAGGTAAAAAGGAATACAATTTAAATCATCACATTCGAAAATCGCCAGGCATATCAGCTATAGGAATAAGTAGTAGTGTGTTCCTTTCAGACATATTCCACTGCGAGTATTTGTAAACACAATCAACACTGTCACGTGCCGACACTATTTTGTCCCAATACAAATGATTCAGTGTCATTAAATCCAGTTTATTCTTATATGCTTTCATTGAGTCACAAGGAAAGACGAAGTCTTTTCTTTGGACGCCAGACTGCAGAGTTTGAGAAGCTTGACCATATCGAACTAGATTAAGTTATATCAAAGTGGGCTGGTAGGCCACCGTGAGACACCCGCCACCGTGAGACACCCGCCACCGTGAGACACCCGTCACCGTGAGACACCCGTCACCGTGAGACACCCGTCACCGTGAGACACCCGCCACAGTGAGACACCCGTCACCGTGAGACACCCGTCACCACGAGACACCCGCCACCGTGAGACACCCGTCACCGTGAGACACCCGTCACCGTGAGACACCCGTCACCGTGAGACACCCGCCACCGTGAGACACCCGTCACCGTGAGACACCCGTCACCACGAGACACCCGTCACCGTGAGACACCCGTCACCGTGAGACACCCGTCACCACGAGACACCCGTCACCGTGAGACACCCGTCACCGTGAGACACCCGTCACCGCGAGACACCCGTCACCGTGAGACACCCGTCACGGTGAGACACCCGTCACCGTTTGACACCCGTCACCGTTTGACACCCGTCACCGCGAGGCACCCGTCACGGTGAGACACCCGTCACGGTGAGACACCCGTCATCGTGAGACACCCGTCATCGTGAGACACCCGTCACATGCCCTGCTCTGCTCTGCTCTGCTCCGCTCCGCTCCGCCCCGCCCCGCTCCGCTCCGCCCCGCCCCGCCCCGCTCCGCTCCGCCCCGCCCCGCCCCGCCCCGCATGACATGGTGAAAGTGTTAATTTGGCCAGCATGACGTCAGTGGCGCTTAGACCAGTCTCATCAAGACAACTGTCGCTCTCTGCCATTGTGTCGCTCGCCGTGCAGAACAAGGTTTCCACCGATCGTCTCGTAGTCATACCGCCTCGTCTGCCGCTATGTGGCCCGCGCAGCGGGGTGACCGCTTAGCACGAGTGAAGTTCATCGTCAATACACCCCTGCAGCACTGATGCGTGACGGTTGGCAAGACGCACCAGTATTCAGTCAAGCGTGACTTAGGCCTACGTTACTGGCCCCGCGTATTATTATGAAATCGCCACCCACTGGGCGATATATGGTGGTATATTCACAGTTACTTCAAATATTGTTCGAATTGATGTTAAAAGTATATTTGAAAGAATATTTAAAAGACACACCAGTATCTGCATACATTGTTCCCTCAACTGGCCTGGGTCTGACGAGTCTGACCTCGGTCGTTATTCTTTCAGGCAGGATTATACTGGCAAGGCTTAGTGAGCACACTGAATCATTGAATCACCAATGTTGTAACATGACAAGTAGTATAGGAGTGCAGTTGACTACGCTTTTGTGGTGCCATGGTCCGCCATTTTGTTTCCGGTCACGTGACTTCCTGTTGCGCGACTTCCGGTCACTTGACTTCCGGTCATTTCAACCCCCGGTTTAGTTTCCCGACCGCTGATTGGTTTATGACTACGTCCGGTTTACCTTGTTGGTTGTTGATTGGTTGTTGTATTTCTACTCCCGGTTTAGTTTCCCGATCGCTGATTGGTGTAGGACTACATCCGGTTTACCTTGTTGGTTGTTGATTGGGTGTCGGAGATCACTTGACTTCTGGTCATTTCTACCCTGGTTTAGTTTCTCGATTGTTGATTGGTTTAAGACTACATCCGGTTTACCGTGTTGGTTGTTGATTGGTTATCGAAGATCGCTTCATCGAAAACTAGTTCCGGTTGTTTTGTTCTGGTATGCGTAGCTAGCCACTGTTTTGTCCCGATCCCGTGACTTCCGCTTCCGCTTCCGCTCGAGGAAATTCATTCGTTCTTTCGTCTAGGGACTAACCGTGTGTTCGTCGTATGCATGTAAGCGCGTGTTTACGACGTGTGGTGTAAGTGTAAGTGTAAGTGTAAGTGTAAGTGTGTGTAAGCCTTCAATTTGCTTTTGGTCTAGAATATGTTTGTGTGAGTGTGTATGCAACTATATAGGAAACGAAACAACGAAACAACGAGAATCAACGATTGCACACAACGTTTATTTCGATAGTACACGTGGTACAGCATATGGTGAGTTGGTGAAGTGGAGGTTTGCGGATGACTTAACAGCGCTCCAGTGACTCATTGATGTAGAATGACGACTTACGGGTGAATCAACACCTCTCCAGCGGTCCGAGCTTACGGATGACTTAACACCGCGCCAGTGGCTCGTTGATGTATAATGACGACTTACGAGTGAGTCAACACCTCGCCAGCGGTCCGAGCTTACGGGTGAATTAACACCGCTCCAGTGGCTCCAGTAATGAATGATAAATTGGTTTGTGGATGAGTCACCACCGCTCCATCGGCTCTTTTTTTCTGTGAAATGCTGATGATGTGGTGGTATACCGAAATATATGTGCAATCGGCGCCAAAGGGAGATACAATCAATTGCCGAATTAGTTCCAAACAAGTTCGTAATGTCTTCTCGCGTACATTATGACGTAATCTGGGTGAGTGTTACATTTGCCAGCTCTCAAACATTTATCCAGTCGAATACGCGGCAATCGTTAGCGACTAAATCTTTGCCAAACAAGTTAGCGAACATTTTCATGGGTACATTACGACAGCGAAATAGTAAATAAGCGACACAATATTGTCCGCATACATTAGAAAGAGGACTTTGAAGAGTCGTGTCGTTGTAAGTCCACTCCACACAGCAATTGTTCAGAAACGTGCGAAACGTTGTGTGTAGTGGTGGTAGACCATACGAGTCGAAGTATTCGCCGTGGTCGCCGTCGATGTAGATGACGATCCAGTGTTGACCAGGTTTATCGGCATCGTGGGTGTTGCAAACGAACGCTGTTGGACAAGCACCAACGATTCTCGTTGGAAGTTCGTCTTTGGCGACAACACCACGAACGACATCCTTGGTTCGTGAGTCGAGCGCCAACATACGCTCGATCTGCTTCGTGTCCATCAGTAGTCGAATATGACGTTTCTGTTCTTGTCGATTTCCAACACTGCCTCGAACTCACCGTACGCAACAACATTCACCGTTTCGGAGAGCGCCGATGCGAAGTGAATTTCGACACGCAAGTTACCCTTCTTCACCAGGTGGAAACACGACCCATCGCAGGCGTCAGGGGTCAGATC
The DNA here is from genome assembly GCA_964017155.1 of Oasisia sp. SBJ-2009. Lineage (NCBI taxonomy): Eukaryota > Metazoa > Annelida > Polychaeta > Sabellida > Siboglinidae > Oasisia > Oasisia sp. SBJ-2009. The sequence continues at coordinate 40,143,124 of OZ024867.1, forward strand.
AAACCCGAAGAAGGTGTAACCGTTGCCGAAGTCTCTGCGGGTCAGATCAATTCCTTCGTCTTGCGACACTTTGCCAGTGGAGCAGAACAGGTTCATGTAACTGCGAACGTGACGACCCTCAGCAAAGTTCGGCTGGAGCGGTTTTCCCGGCACCTGTCGACCGTCCACGTAGACGGCAAGGAAGTTAATGTCGTTGTGCTTCGCGTGGAACGGGTTTTTAGAATACGACCCGTTGAAAGCGTCGTTGTCGATGCAGCACAACACAAGGCGTTTCGGGAGTGTGCCCAGGAAGAGATTTTCGTGGGTGTGTGACATGGCTCCTTGTGGAATTGTGTAGACTTTGCAGTCGACCGGCCGGATTGGATACTTGGCTGTACCTTTGTCGAGTGCCTTGATGTGAGCCATTTGCACAGCCGTGCTCAGTGCGGCCTTTCTCGCGAACACACTGGCTTCGATGATGTTTACCTTGTAGTCGTGGTTTGCACCACCCGCCATCAACGCAAAGCTGTCCTTGCTACGCACTAGCCGGATCTTGACGTCGACTCCGTTGAGTAGGAAACGATCCTGCAGAAACATGTCGACGTGCAGTCGCCCCATCATTTCAACCACACGACTTTGTGTCGTGTAATTTCGTCGGTTTTTAAAACCAACATTCGCCGTATCGTCATCGACAAGCGCGACGCTGTCCATCCGTCCGGCTGTGTCTTTGTACCACAGCTGGCTGGTCAGCTGTGTCTCCTTGGCATCAGCACCGTAGCTCAGTGCTGTTTCGATGTAGGCGCGATACGGATACGTGTTGGTTGACGGTGTCACGAGTGTGTCGTTCAAGTACACGTCGACTTGGCTGAACAACGAATGCAACCAGTTGTTCACCGGACCGACTGCGCTGTCTGTGTCGAGGTTCGAGCCGTCTGCTTTGGTCACCTTCGCTCGCACGAAGAGGTAGGTGTTGGCTAAATCCATGTAGGCGTCTCCGGATCCTGGCAGTAGAAATTCGATGGGACCTCCCGAATCGAGTGACGCCGTTGGTTGGTGTTCCACCCATAGTCCGCTTTCGATGCTGGTTACGGTCGGTGGCACGCTAAAGATATCCAGCTCGCTCTTCACACCTTCGCAAGATTGTCGATGTACGAAAGCCATGTTAACCGTCGAAAATGTCGCGTGGTGTCTGTCCTTTACGACGTCGTTTTACAACACTGGTCGGTCGTGTCGTGGCTGCGCGTTTTATAGGTCGTCGTTGTCGTTTCTTTGACTGTGTTCGCTCACCAGGGGGTCCGGCGGTTGTCACTAGACTACGTAGCAAGTCCTTACCGGCGTCGGTTACGCGTCTTTTAGCCGCTTGTTTGATGTTCTGTCCAGTCATTACGTCGTCAGCAATTTGCATTCCCGTTCTCAGAGCCCGCTTGCCTACAGCTACCGCACCTCGTCTGATGAGCGGCGCGACGCTACGCAGTAAACCACCAAGCAAACTCCCTAGCCCATGTCCTCTCTGTACTTTAGCACCAACAAAGTATGGTAGTGCCCCACCCACCTGTCTAGTGTAATAATCGTTGTAGTTCATTTTCAAAAGAGGCTATTCTTACGACGTCGAAAATGAAGTGTCACCGTCACTTTTCCCCGCTCGAATGGTACGGAACGCCCAGTGTCGTCTCTTATATCAACCTCAACGGTCCCAAACACCTTCGTCATTAAGGGCACGTAGTGGATGTGGTCGAACTGCTTCGAAACCATATCTCCATGCTTACCCGTAATCGGAACAATCCTCAGCAGAGGCACGAAGCTGTTTCCGACTATGCGTGGCTCCACAACACTCGAATACACGTAGAGCGACTCCATACCTTGGTTTATATCCACCACGGAGGATCCTTCGAATGGTTTCAGGGAGTAGTTCCCAACCGGACTGGTGAGGACTTTACTAGGAAACCCGAGTATGTGTCCCATGACCCCTGTTAGGGTCAACCTAGTATTAGGTGTTAAGAAAACCGTGGCTTTTTGAGTGACGCTGCTGTAACTAAGTCTTGCTCCTTTCTTCTTAGAACCCACTCGAGGTACCATCAACTTTTTAGCGATAGCCGCGATGAGTAATTCAGGGCGATCGTAGTACCCAGCATCGATATACGTCAGAGAGGCGTTACCACGGGCACCGTGTTCGCTCACTATACCGGGTGCGGGTTGGATCTCCATTACACCGTCGTCTTTTGTTACGTTGAACCAGTTATGTGGGTAGTTTATTTCCGCTAGCCCACATTCCCACTCACCACGCAGATTTACGTGTCGTGGTAGCGTAGTGACGAAATTGGTCAGCGTGTTGTTGGGGTGTAGGTGCATTGAGGCGTTACTGGGGAGAACCAGATAAAAATCAGACGCCATCGTTCTTTTTCAAAGACGGGTTGGGTAACAGATAACCTAACGAACTACTCAACAACGCGGTCCACAAGTTAGAGTCAGTGTGGCCGAACGTCAAATTGTATATACTTACAACGATAACAGTATACAAAACGAAAACTTGACACAAGAACACTATTTCTGATTTAGGACAATCAGTACAAAGGAGATGCCAACGTGACGTAGTGCTTGTGGTATCGTCTTCACGTCCGTCTGTTGTGTCCTCCTCCGCGATATCGTTGAACGTTGTCTTTGACGTCATCTCCCGACTGTGGACTCCGGCTCGTGCACCTATCTTTTATACAATTCTCTCCTACACCTGTTTAAATAAACTTCCATTAAACATTAAACATTAAACACTATTAAAAGAACCGTGTCACTTGTGTTTGTATCTAACAAGCGCTTTGGCGTCTAGCCAACTATTGAACGATGGTGGGTAACCGAACCACTTCACCAAGACCTCCATACGCTTACCCACCTTTCTTCGCCGCAGAACCGTTTCGATACGATACAGTTTATCGTTTGATACCGAAACTTTTTGTAGTTCTGGTTCGTAAAACGACCCGTCCAGCAGCTCTCCGTGGTCGTCAACCAATTTGTATACGGGTGGGTCAGAGCGATGACTGGAGTTGACAGTGAACAATTCTTCGGTCCAGTTAGCCATGTACCCCTTTTTGAACTGTCGCTTTGCTTTGCTTATTCGCACACGATCACCAACCACAAACTTTGGCTTACCTCCACCATCGCGACCATACAGACGCTGCCACACAGCCTCCTGGTTCGTCTCGTTCACCATCGATGGCGCCATACCTAAGCTTCGGTGGTAAGTGTTGTTGTACGACCACACGAAATCACGCAACTTCTCTAGGTATCTCACAGTCTGGTGTTTGGTAAAGTACCGCCACATGCGTGTCTTCAGCGTTCGATTGAACCTTTCGACAATGCTCGCCTTTGTTTCCTCGTTGTGTGTCGAGAAGTGGTGGACGCCGTTCTCCTTCAACAATGCTTGGAAAGAACGATTTCGAAATTCCAGTCCTTTGTCGGTTTGCAACGTCATGGGTTTGACACCGGACAACAATTCTGTAAACGCCGCCACCAACGACGACGCTGATTTGTTCTTCAGCGGGATGCACCACGCCCATTTTGAAAACACATCGATCACGGTTAGCAAGAACGTGATTCCGTCATTATCTTTTTTCAAGTTTGATACGTCGACGAGATCGGCTTGCCACTGTTGGTGCATTCCTCCCACTACGACACAACGCCGTTTGAATGTCGTACGTACCGGTTTGTGAAGTGTGTACGTGTCCTGTTCCGACAGCCATTTCTTGACGAACCGTTCCGACGTACGCGATGCACGTTTAAGCGCTCGGACACCGCCGTAACTACCTACGCGTTTGGCGTCGAAGTAGCGACGTCTAAGTAACTCCGATTTCTTGGTTGTTCGGCGGCGCCCCATGTCCCGTTGGTGGTGTTGTTGTTGCCTTCCACGACGAGACCGCCACCACACCAGGCCAACGGCTTGAAGCTAAGACGATATTTTAAAACAAACACGGTTACATAGAATACGAGACATAGGATTACTCCTACCACGACGGTAATCGATCGACATCCAACGGCGGTCATGACGTGACTGTGTCACAGATGCGACACCAACCCCGCTTAATAGGATTCCCAGGACGATGGCGCTTCACGACGACGACTTCCGGTTGTCGGTGAGCGAATCGCCAGTCGTCTAACACGATCGCTCCAACGCGGTGACGACCCGGGGGTTGTCTGCTGCATGTACTGCCTACGATCGACGTTACCCACCAATTCCAGCGGAAGATTGATGCGTTTGAGGTGTTTCGCGAACGGACGCCACCCTACAGGATCACTCTGTTTCCGTTTTCGCAAAACATCGTTAACAAGATCCATCATGTTACTTCCGGATATCGCAGACCCTTCGATTATCAACTCACCTCGGTCGTTCCACTGACTACTTGGATCGTTTCTGAGCCGTTTCAGTAAACGAAGAGCCTTGTTTTTCAAAGTTTTGGGGACACTCTCCACAATATCAGCGTCTGTCCCAATAGCCGCTAGGGGCTCTGCTGCTGCTGCTGTTGCTGTTCCACCGTCTCGTGTTGTTGTTGTTGTTGTTGCTGCTGCTGCTGCTGCTGCTGTTCCATCGTCGTTCACCACAACGACCCGCGTCGGTTGTTTAACACGCTTGTTGGCCATGGTGTTATAACGCAACAAGATCTGATTGTACAGCTTTACCTTGTCGCCTTCGTCTAGATCCGTTCTGTCGAGGACTGAGCTCATCTCGCCATCGAGTCCTCGCAAGACTCTATCAAGCGTGTTCGTTGGAGGAGGAGGAGGAGGTCGAAGGGACTCCAACAGTCGAGGATCCACCAACGCCATTTTCCTAGTGTGTTCCATCTACCCTAGCACTTTTCTTAGCAACGGGATGAGTATAGATCCAGCCAACGGAGCCAACAGAGCCGATAGGAAACCGCCTGTTTGTAAGACTTTTCTCTTTCTTACAGTGCTCACCTTCTTAGACGCCAAAGTACGCAGGTGCTTTTTGTATTTTCGTAGTTTAGACTTCTCCTTTGGTGTTAACGAAACGTTACCTCTTAGTATATTCCACGCACACTCACAAATACTGCATATAAGATCGCTGTCGGAATGTACCAGGATGGCTTTTCGAAGTTTCCGGTTCTTGATTCGCTGCAATAACTCTAGACACAATACGTGTCTCTTCATGCGTGACGACATCCTTTAATGACGATTTCGGTGAGATGTATCTTCTTTTATATTTTTTACCTGCGCTAGCCAAAGTCCTACAAAGGTGTGTGTTACGTTTTCGGTAGGTATACATACTGAACACCGTCGTCTGGAAAGATAGACGTGCGCAAACGAAGTTGTTCTGGTGTTTCTTGTTTAAGATCAATCACCAGGTATCCGTACGGTACCTTTGTCGCGTTTTCGAAAGACTCTTGTACGAATTTCACCTTACCCGGATACATCTGCTTGGCCAAGTGTGATATTTGAGATGTGTCACGAGGGTTTTTGAAAAGCACCATGTATTGTGCATTAAGACTAATGGTGCGGCTTTCTTTGTTTTTTGGAAATAGATTTTGAACCAGGTACAGGACGGATGTGTTAGCGTGATGACTTTTTTTCGTGAATAAAGTTGTGACCCTGGCATCGGTTTCTGCCATCAGATCGTCAATGATCACTAGGTTGTTTGTTGATGGATCGCATATCGACGACTCGGGAAGTCCTTCTTCAAACAACACGTTGGGTACCTGTTGTGTCAGAGTCTCGTAGGCGGGTTGCCATTGGCCATAGCACCACGTTATTTTATCTGGTGGTGGGTCGATCAAAGAGGACGCGTAGCGTAGCATACGTGCAACAAAGGTGGTCTTACCGCATCCGGTAGGTCCGGCTACGATACAGGTGAAGGGGTGTTTCCAGCGTGGATCCATCGTGATGATTGAACACGCCTCTACGAAACACACCCTTTTCACACATCCAACGGCGCTGTGGTAAGGCCGTCGGCGAGGACCTCGCGTTTTGCGTAGAAATAGGTGAGCGCCGCCCTCTCTTGTATGTACGTCAACACAGAAGATTTGATCACTCGAAAACCTCGGTTCCAACCACAACCACTCCTCTGATTGGTCAGCACTTCAAGGAACGTGTCCTTGTTGATCTCGTTGTGCCGCTTGCTCAACCCCTTTGTGCTGTACTTGTCCGCAGACCCAAAGCAGTAATAGGTCTTACTGCAGAGTCCAACGAAACCGCTTCCGTGCCATTCTACCTTAAACAGACCGGGGGTTCTTTTGTCGTATGCCTTGCGTGCTAGGCAGCACGGCGCGGAAGTGTTCCACGGACGATTGGCGAGTCGACAGCGTACGTAGTCGGCGTTGTGGTCGGTGCAACTTTCAGCCGGCAACCACTCCGAACGGTGTCGAAAGTAATGGGACCTCTTTTCTTCGGATACGAGGTCATCCAGGCTGTTACCCGCCAAGGCGATGTAGGCTGAGTCAGTGTCCATTTCGCAATACTGGTACAGAGGTCGCTCGATGTACTTGTCCACAAAATCATAGTAAAACTGCAGCATGCGCAATTTTGCGTATTGATAGACAAAGAAACCAATGTGATGAGGGAGTGAGTATTTGATCACTTTCTTTTCCATCTCAACCTCGTAGGCATTGTCGACGACGACGTCAAGTTGGTGGAAACGTCGGTTGTTGATAAGCATCGATGCTCCGACTTCTGTACAATACTGGACGTCTCTATGTCTATCAACGTCTGTCACCGTCTTTCCGTATCCAGAATTCCCTAGCAATTTCATCGTGTCTGCTATGATTGTTTTATTGGGATCGGAGTCTCCCTTACGACGCGCTGTTGATACAGACTCACCGAAGCGACGAAAACAAGGGTTTGGTTGAAACTCGATGATCTGATACACGTGCTCAACTACCAATCCGTGGGCGAGGTACCATTGTAGGAGCGGTGTGGCAAGAAGTATCTTCTCACCGTGATAACTTCCTACAAGCATACGTCTCGGGGTCGACATGATATCGTTGTTTCTGGCGTACTGACGCATGAAGGGCCCGATGTCGTCTCGTGATACGGTGGTGTTTTTGAATACCGGTAGCATTTCGGCGAAATGTTGGCGTAGGTTCTCTGGAACGCGGATGTCGCACTCTACCAAACCGAACAGTGTGCCAACACAAACTGCATCCAGAATCTGTTGTTGTGACAGTTCCCATATGACACCACGTCGACGAGGGAACTCTGTGTCGAGCAGTTGTTTTACCGCGGGTGCTTTTCTAGTCTGCTTCCATGTGCATTCCCACATCTCGACTACCTTCACGTACCGTCGGAGGTACGCTGTATGTTTGCGTGTTTCTTCCCTAAGTTGTGCCATGGGTTTTCCATTAACGGTGTTCACCTCTTCCCCAACACAGGGGCAGCCATGAAAGAAACACCCGTGGAATTGATACGCCGTTCTTGTTTCGCGGCACCATCCATCCACGGGTAGTTTTCCTATGCGCTTCTCCCTGCCGTTGAGTTGGTGTCGGATGGCGTGTCCTGTTCTCGAGGCTTCCCAAGTTAACCACTCCGCAGCCATCTGTCCATATAACTGCGCAGACTCGGGTCGAAATCCGTTTTGTTCCCGTCGACGCGTGAACCACCCGGTAGGCATGTCTTGCATCAACGCCCAAAGATAGAGGGCATTGGCGTCGTATCCTACGACGGACCGACACGGTTGCGCTGCCTCACCTAGTTCAACTTCTCTTAAGCTGGTGACGTCCTTCTCGTGATACCTGTGGAATATTATTGCTGGACCACCCACGATTTGTTCCTTCACTAGACGATGTAGGTCTTTGTGTTTCTCATTGAAGAGTGTGAAGTAAGTGTTGGCCGGCAAGTCGTTGAACAGATAGAGCAACGTCAGACCAGGAACGCTGATGCCGTCTTTAAACATATCGATGCCTCTTTGTTGGTAGAAGATCGTTTGTTTACTGATAGCCTCTAGGAAGGGTACCACATCAAGGTTATTATACCACACCAAAAAATCACGCATGGTCTGCATATTCTTTTCTCGCCATACCCTTTCACATGCGACATAAGCCTCGTTGGTTATGCCCTCGTTTTTAAGGCGGCTGTAGAAGGCTTCCTTCGGCGGAAGGTTACGATCGTCTAGCTTCCGGATATCGTCCATGTACTCGTATGGAAAGTGTCCTTTTGTGAGGTCACACCCGTAGGCTTTTAAGTACTTGTCATAACTGAAGCCGGGTGCGAGATAATTCACCATGTCCAGGAACTTTAGTTTACTCGTCGATAGACACATGAAAGTGTTCCTTCTCTTGATGACAAAGCACGATGCGGTTTCCTTCCCATCGCCAAGTAGCAGATAGGGAACCAGAAACTGTTTAATTGTGTTCAGATCATACCTCCCCGAGTTGAAACCGATCACGGGCATTTGGTTGATCCAAACTAACAGTTGATCCGTCAGTGTGCTGTATGGGTTGTTCTGTTGTGGCGATACGGTTTCCTCTTCCCCCTCCCCCTCTTCCGCCTCCTCCTCCTCAGCACCCTCACTCGTCGCATTATCCCAGCTCACCCGCAGTTCCTCCAATTCATCGAATATACGTTTGTACCTAGGTTTCAGCATTTCGAAAGCGGCGTCACTCGTCCGTTCCAAGTCCTTCATCATGGTTGCTATTAGCGTTTCCGAATCACCGTCCGTGACATAACAGCGAGCATCTTCGTGACCTGGCACGTTTGATGCTATGCTTACGCTAAGGGGCACGTGCCGTGCGACCCACTGGACCTTGTCGCAGTTGGGTGGTAATTCGGTGCTATCAAAGTAGCATTCGAAATCATAAGTAGCGCGATAAGGGTAATAACGCAATTCGTCTTCCACCCGGATACCCTCGTCGTCCAAGCGTTGGAATATCGATGGTGTTGGGTGATATACTCCACCGGGGTATACGTGTCGGACACCTCCCTGACAGGAACGCTCGTGTCGGAGGAGCAGATATGGTCTTTTCCATAACGAGTTGCCGCACTTGCGACACCGATAGCTGTGACAGTACTGTTGCGGATCTTGAATGTACGAAAAGTGGGTTCCATGTAGATTCACCGTCATTGTTTCTGGATAGTGACACATTGACCGCCTGACTAGTTCAGCCACCGTCTTCCCGTCTTTTGTTTCAGCTAGTGTGTATACTGATATGTTTGTGGAAAATGTTGTTTCCACGTGGTGGAGGTCTTCTAGTAGGACACCAGCAAACTCGTGCATGGGCTCGTCTGCGCCATAGTCGGCGTACAGTTGTGCTACGGAAGGCTCCAAACGACGAACGTTGGCCCCACGATGAAGAGCCAGACAGCGAAAGAGACACAGATTGTCGTTGTAGCGTTTGTTATGCTGGTCTCTCTCTAGAGTGATGACAGCCTTGTTTCGTTTCAAGTAGGGAGGAAGGATGGTGTTGACGCAACCTATTGGATGATCTATAATTTTGTTGATGAAAAAGGTGGCGTTCGTCACGATCTCCACAACCCAGGCCGAATCCGGTCGCTGTGAGCCGACCCACTGCAAGACATCGGGTAGTCTGATTCGTTGAAGAAACGTCTCGAAGTCTTGTGAATTTGTAACTAGGCTGGGTTCGTCCAAGTACCGTCCGCAGCAGTTAAACGAGGAGTGAAAGTATCTGTAGCGCCCTGTGTTCTTGTTTCTCAACACGAAGCCGTAGCTCAAATTAATCTTGAAAGAATAATTTTGTTCGTCAAAGACTCGTCGCAGCTGTTGCTCGAGGTCACGCGTGTCCAGCGTGGTCAGTCGGTAATTGTACCTCGACTGAACGGGACCCCTGGATACAGACGTTCGTATGCTTACCCAGTGTTGACGAACAACTCGCAGTAGTTCGTCCGATAAGAGATCGTTACCTATCGGGTATTCGAACGGTGCTTCTAACGGATCTTCCACCAGTTCGTCGTTGCTAGCAACAGCCGAAACTCTACGTTTCGGTGACGGAGGTCCTTCTGGGTCACATCGGACAGTTCTCGTGTGTTGTATGAGTTCGTGGCGTGTACTAAACGAACGTCGGCAAACATCACACACGTTGACGCCGTCGTCACCACCACTCGTAGATGATTGCTTGCATGCGGTTCTAGTGTGTCTAAGCATACTGTCTCGCCTACCGAATGATTTTCCACATCCTGGACATACATACCTACCGATCGTGGGGATGTCGCTCTGTTGTGTATAGGTGTGGTCGGCAGACGACGGTGGTTCTCTGATAATCGTTGGTAGAGTCGGTGATGTGTATGTGTGATCGCTGCTGGGGGTTGTGTGGGTTCCGATGTGACGTCGTAACTCGGCGTGAGTGCGAAACGCCTTTCCGCAGTGACGACAGGGATACAACCGCATGTTGTGATCGTGTTTACGACTGAAAGAGAGTCGTTTCATTACCACTCTTTTATTAACGGACATAGTGTGGGCTGCGTAGGGTATGGTGTAACCACCCACGCGAAGCGTGGGTGGCGGGGGGCCGGGGCCGGGGCATATGTGCGTGTGTGTAACAACGCATAGACGTCGGCTACTTAAAAGAACACATACACGGTATATAAATTTTCCACGTTTTTATTATTATTATTATTGTATCAAGAATAACATAATATGTGTATAAATCGGTAAGAATACAATGGTTTGGCTTGCGGGTGATTTAACATCGCTCCAGAGGCCGCGAGCTTGCGGATGACTTAACATCGCTCTAGTGGCTCCTTGATGTAATGACGACTTGCGAGTGAGTCAACACCTCTCCAGAGGTCGGAGCTTACGAGTGAATTAACACCGCTCCAGCGGCTCCAATAATGACGATGACGACATTCCTTACCGAAGACTACACATATCGTTATTTGTATATATAAACAGGCCACAACACCAAACGAGTAGTATACTGCGAAATAGTAAAAAATATTATACGTATTTGTTAAACCCGCTATAAGTATTCGTTTACACGAAACAAAGCCAAATGTATATATTTCATACACATATCGTTATTTGTGTATATATAAACAGGCCACAACACCAAATAAGTCCACTCCGAAATAGTAAAAATATTCTACGTATTTGTTATAAAGCCGCTATGAGTATTCGTTTACACAAAACAAAGCCAAATGTATATATTTTATACACATATCATTATTTGTATATATAAACAGGCCACAACACCAAATGTGTATAATCCGAAATAGCAAAATATTATACGTATTTGTTAATGCCGCTATAAGTATTCGTTTACACGAAATAAAGCCAAATGTATATATTTTAAACATGTGGTGCTTTAACACCAACAACAACAACGGTGTCTGTATGCTATGGCCGGAACCATTGTATGTTCGTAGTGTTCTTTGAATTTGTAGTTACTAACCACGTGGAAATGTACAATTAGGATGTTGTGTTACAACACAACATCCTAATTGTACATTTCCACGTCCGAATGATAATACGCAGACGGTAGTGTAGCTTTGTGCTCTTTGAATACTTTCTCCCGCATCTCCTCTCGCCAGGTGGACGTCGCCCACTTGGAGAAGATAAGCGACAAGGCCGCATCTAGAACGTCTGGTAACTGAGTCGTAATTTTATCATACGACTCGGCAAGACAGCCGGTCATGTGCTGCACTTGGCTTGGGTGGTCGATCTGACACCCAACACATGTCTCCCGTGCCCGTTCGTTAACGGCGACGATGGCGTAGTAAACAAAGGTATCTTCTAACGCATCCACGAGTTCTGTCTGCGTTGATGTTGGTTTGGTGTCGTTCTGTGATGATGATGTCTGCAGGTTGGTTTTCGTTTCCTCGGCGTCGCTGGCTCTCTGTAGTTCGTGGTACGTGGAGTAGGTTGCTGTCTCCATTTCGGTAGGAGCCGGTGACGGGTGGTAGGAAGGGGATACCTCGGCGTAGTCGTCGTCGTCATCATTGTCGTCGCAGTCGTGGTTGCCTTGCCCGTCATCCCCGAACAATTCTTCGTAGATTCGTTGGATGTCTTCGGTATCATTAACCTAGGTGGACAACGAGAAAATTTAGAATAGTGAAGCCCAATTGTATATAACTTAAGCGATAATGACGTTGTTGTTGTTGTTGTCGCTTTAGGCGTTGTTGTTGTTGCTTTCGGCGTTCTTCCAATTCCGAGTGAATGAATTTGTCGAGGGCCGAACCCATAGCTACTGTAAGATTTTCTATTTCCGTCATCTGTTCTATCAGTTCTTCCAACGACACTGGCTCCCCATCCACCACCACCTCACCCTCCGTCTGGTCCTCTACTCTCTTCTTTGTTTGTTCGTCTTTGTTCTAAGGTAAAAATAAAGTATAGAATACTGATTGTTTTCGTTACTAATTAATGTTGTTCTTATGAACACAAATCAACACCCAAAACTGTTTCCATTTTGATCGTTTCTGTGTTTATTATTAAGTGAAAACATAACCACAATGACCACACGTGATCGATGAAATTGTGTATACCAGCTGTGGGTCTGGTTTTTGGTTTTCGAGAAAGTTATCGATCTGTTTCACAAGACCGTCCACAGACGGTTCGTAGACCGCTGGTTGTTTGGTGCCGGTATCCTCACCACCGTCATCATCGCTCGTGAGATCGACGACGACCATGTCCTCCTCATGATCATCGCCGTCATCATCATCATTCGTGAGATCAATGACGACACTGTCCTCCTCCTCATGATCATCGCCGTCATCATCATTCGTGTGATCGATGACGACACTGTCCTCCTCACCACCATCGTCGTCAGCCGTAATCATGTTGTTGGTTAGCCATTCTTCAACACGCTCATTACTATTTTTTAACCAATCATCAGTCATGTTTTCTCTTATCCATTTA
>OZ024867.1:40160904-40190904 GCA_964017155.1 Oasisia sp. SBJ-2009
ACAGTTCCTATATCCAGTGTGTAGTGTCTTAGCATATCATATGTCCAGTGTGTAGTAAGTTAACAGTTCATATGTCCAATGTGTAGTGTGTTGCCAGTTCATATGTACAGTGTGTAGTGTGTTAACAGTTCATATGTCCAGTGTGTGGTGTGTTAACAGTTCATATGTCCAGTATGTAGTGAGTGTTTTAACAGTTGATATGTCCAGTGTGTAGTGTGTCAACATTTCCCATGTCCAGTGTGTGGTGTGTTAGGAGTTCCTATGTCCAGTGTGTAGTGTGTTATCAGTTCATATGTCCAGTGTGTAGTGTGTTAACAGTTCATATGTCCAGTGTGTAGTGTGTTAACAGTTCATATGTCCAGTGAGTAGTGTATTAGCAGTGCATATGTCCAGTATGTATTGTGTAAACAGTTCCTATATCCAGTGTGTAGTGTGTTAACATATCATATGTCCAGTGTGTAGTGTGTTAACATATCATATGTCCAGTGTGTAGTAAGTTAACAGTTCATATGTCCAATGTGTAGTGTGTTGCCAGTTCATATATCCATGTTAACAGTTCATATGTCCAGTGTGTAGTGTGTTAACAGTTCACATATCCAGTGTGTTGGGTGTTAACAGTTCATATGTCCAGTATGTAGTGTGTTAACAGTTCCTATGTCCAGTGTGTAGTGTGGTAACAATTCATATACCCAATGTGTAGTGTGTTAACAGTTCACATATCCAGTGTATAGTGTGTTAACAGTTCATATGTCCAGTGTGTAGTGTGTTAACAGTTCATATGTCCAGTGTGTAGTGTGTTAATAGTTCATATGTTCAGTGTGTAGTGTGTTAACAGTTCATATGTCCAGTGTGTAGTGTGTTAACAGTTCATATGTCCAGTGTGTAGTGTGTTAACAGTTCATATGTCCAGTGTGTAGTGTGTCACCAGTTGTCAATACCAATGTCACTGTTTGTTGTGTAGTCACATGGTTCCATGTTCTACTTGTCACTTGTCTTGTGTCTTCAGGTTGGAGAAAGAATCCGTGTCATATTAGATTGTGAAGACAACACGTTAGCCTTCGAAAATAATTATGAATTTTTAGGTAAGTAGTTTTGGGCATTTTATAATGAAATTACATTTGATTAAATTTAAATATATTCTGCTTATGAGCCATACATGGCGATTATCTTATGTTAACTTTAAATATTATTAACATTTTGTGTATATATGTTGCTTGTATATATATAGTGGCGAGTAGAGTATCGATATCTTTGTCAATTGATTTCACAATCAAATGAGCACCTGGTCATAGACACCAGTGGACAGGATGCTGTGAGTAGACATGAGTCAAATACATTGAAATATATTTTAATTCAAATACTCTTGGGGGATTAAAATACAATTACAAATACCTTTAAATGCAAATGTATTTTAATACAAATACATTGGAAAGTATTTCAAATACTTTGTACAAATACTTTTCAAATAGTTTTCTTTTTGAGAATATATTACTATAAATATTATCGGTAACAGAAAATCTCATCGTATATTGAGACATCTAGTTTATAGACATAATTAATGTTTTGCTCATAGGACAACAGTGAGACCAGAAGTAAAAGTCACAATCTGTTGAACATTTGTTAAGGACTGGACACTGCATTGTGACAGTTTTAAGGACTGGACATTGTGCTGTGGCAGTCTTATGGACTGGACAATGTACTGTGGCAGTTTTAAGGACTGGACATTGTGATGTTAGCAGTCTTGTGGATTGGACATTGTGATGTGAGCAGTCTTGTGGACTGGACATTGTGATGTGAGCAGTCTTGTGGATTGGACATTGTGATGTGAGCAGTCTTGTAGACTGGACATTGTGCTGTGAGCAGTCTTGTGAACTGGACATTGTGATGTGAGCAGTCTTGTGGACTGGACGTTGTGCTGTGGGCAGTCTTAAGGACTGGACATTGTGCTGTGAGCAGTCTTGTGGACTGGACGTTGTGCTGTGAGCAGTCTTAAGGACTGGACATTGTGCTGTGAGCAGTCTTGTGGACTGGACGTTGTGATGTGGGCAGTCTTGTGGTCTGGACATTGTGCTGTGGGCAGTCTTGTGGTCTGGACATTGTGCTGTGAGCAGTCTTGTGGACTGGACGTTGTGCTGTGGGCAGTCTTGTGGTCTGGACATTGTGCTGTTGGCAGTCTTGTGGACTGGACGTTGTGCTGTGGGCAGTCTTGTGGTCTGGACATTGTGCTGTGGGCAGTCTTATGGTATGGCCATTGTGATGTGAGCAGTCTTGTGGACTGGACACTAACTAAGAACTGTCTTATTTCAGGTGTGGCTTTCCGCGGTCTGCCGAATGTGAATCTCTACCCAGCTGTGTCAGCCGTGTACGGGAACACGGAGGTGTCCATGGTGTACCTTGGTCAGCCCCTCGATGGATAGGGACCATCTCTATGGCAACATGGAGGTGTACTTGTTCAGCCACTCAAAGGATATCAACCCCGGACTAAACAGGGTCACGATGGCCTCACCATGTTAATCACTCACTGCTGCATTGTGGGTAACACGTGAAAGGAACCACGGATCACTGTGGATGGAGTTGCTGGCTCGGTGTATGCTGCCACATTGTTGTCTTCGGGTGTGACAAAGTAGGTAATGCCTCAACACTGGTGGACTGGGTGCTCTGTTGCCATGGTGACCAAGTAATGTCCCAGAAGAACGTCACCTGTGAGGGTCGTGTGGTGTCACCAGCCACTGGTAGGTGGCGCCACAGTCTACAGAGTGCTGGAGTGTGTTTGTCTGCCAGGACACGTGTCTGTTGAGGTGTCTTGGCTGATGTCCGACGGCTCCAGTCTTCCTTGACCTAGCCACATCCTGTCTCCACAAACATCACTTGTGACTGCACTGACCACCGTCTGTCTGTTTCTCTGTCTGTCAGTCTAGTCTGTCTCTGTCTGTCTGTCTGTCTTGCCGCGGCCGTCTCAGCACAAGTCAATCTGTGATTGTATCGTCTGACTTGAGAAGTAAAGTCACAATAAATGTGACTTCCAGATTGCTTACGGCAACACGTGTGTTGCTTAGCTGGAATTAGTATGTTACATTAAAAATACTGTACTACAAATACTTGTAATAGTTGAACATGTACTGTAGGTTCTTATGTTACATTGCCACAGGTAGTTTTAAACATCACAAGTACAGCTGTATTTGTAATAGTTTGTCTTGTCTTTTAAAAGTACATAATAAGCTGATTGCAGTATATTGCCATGTCCTTAAAAAGTATTGCAAACACAGGTAGACACTGATCCAGTATTTAATAATGAGACTGTTATACAAGTAATATTCATCTTCATCACATATACTGTCATAGCATATCAACTACGTCCCAGGCACCATTTACACTAACAAACACAGAACACGTCTTTAACTAGATACCCTGCACCATTTACACTAACAAACACAGAACACGTCTTTAACTAGATACCCTGCACCATTTACACTAACATACACAGAACACGTCTTTAACTAGATACCCTGCACCATTTACACTAACAAACACAGAACACGTCTTTAACTAGATACCCTGCACCATTTACACTAACATACACAGAACACGTCTTTAACTAGATACCCTGCACCATTTACAATAACATACACAGAACACGTTTTTTTGCATAAGTGCCCTCAATTGACATTGGCTAATTTGCAGTAGCTCTGTGACTACTGATGATATACAACGACAATACACAAAGACAATTACAGTATACAAAGACAATTACAATATTGTGTGGCAAACAAAGTGTCTCAAGCTTAATTTTATTCATTTTTCTCTCCAACTGTCTTGTATGACGTGTTTGAATCATGAAGCTATGTCGGTTATCACACAATTATGTATACATAATCGATCGCTCTTTGTAGAATAAATACACCTTTTAACTGTGTGATTTGTGTTTGTCTAGATATTTTGGAGTCATGATTGTACAGACGTATGTATGTAAATGTGCTACAAATATTGTGTGATTAACTTAGTCGTGGCTTATAATCTACCCAAGTGTCTGGCACAAGAGAATATTTTTGATACAAATAGAGAATACACACATCAACATAGAACTTTCTTCCAACAATGATATGGATTAAATGACTAAATGACATCAGTGAGCTCTGTGTTGTTACCTAACAAAAATATTAATATGTCATAGATATATTTAGTCAATATCACAAATGACCACATCTGTTTTACACATCTTAGACATTCTCCATGTCACCGACTCGTGACACTCAGTTTAGTCTCAATTATTTTGGTCTGATATGAATTTGGTAATAATATAATGATCAACTTGATAAAAACAAATTACATCTCAATATGTACAATTCAATTACACGGTGCTGTAGACACAAACCAAGTAACAAAGGCAGGTGACACTGTACACAACATACACAATTACATCGCTGTGTACTTACACAGATGAATGCACTAAGGGTTTCTTGTGTGTCACTACAATGAGAAATCCTGTGCAAAATCAGGTATAGGTGTAACTCTTATCCTGTTAAGTTCAATGTGGAAGTTCACATGTTCAGAGGTCTGGCTCTGGCTGTCTGTGGACAAGTGCTCTGTCGACAGCAAACATCCGTCAAGTAACACAGATACACTGAACTTGTGTAACGTCGCAAAACAAAACTATTTGCTAATGTTATCAAGTAACAAATATTAGTAATTACTTTATTAATTTTGACAATTATTCTAATAAAACATATTTAGGCTAAAATCTGCCCTACTAATATACACTGATACCCTACTACCCTGGATATACATAGCTTTAAAGTGGACACTGCTGGCCACTTTCAGCTTAGCATTGATCTAATGTCTTTTTGACATAACCACCAGCTAGCCACTAATGGCAGATCAGTCACAGGTCAGAGTCCACCAACAGTAGAGAGCTGGAAGCAGAGGCCAAAAGGTGAGCGAATACACAAGTCACACAAGGCTGGACCAAACAAATGTGAACATTCAGCTTTTGTGTGAGTCCCAGAGTGTCCTCAGAAACAGTCAAATACAATTATGGTGTATTACTTCTTTACACAAAGCAAATGTTAGAGAAAAAGTTAACAGTTCTGAAAAAAGAAAGTGATGATATACCAGTTTACACCATTGACGGCCCTAGGGCACCTTTAGAACGATCCAATCATAAAACATATCCCAAGTAGTTTCTGAGATATTGGAACTAACGCTGATGGGGCCTAGCGGACACATGTCATCGGCCCAAAGGACTACTGAAAGACAAAGCCAATAAATGGGCGAGTGTGTGCGTGCGTGTGCGTGTTATGATTGTTTACATGGAGAATGATGCACATTTCAATTCCCGTCCTTCTTAAAGGCCAAAACTTCATGTGCTGTCATCTTCAACTTCCTCCTCTCCTGTCCTCATCGTCCTCGTGAGTGTCTCTAGCCTCCTCCACTGTGTCTTTTGCTGCCTCATGAGTGTCTTTTGCTGCCTCATGAGTGTCTTTTGCTGCCTCATGAGTGTCTTTTGCTGCCTCGTCTGTGTCTTTTGCTGCCTCGTCTGTGTCTTTTGCTGCCTCGTCTGTGTCTTCTCCGTCCTCCTCTGTGTCTTCTCCGTCCTCCTCAGTGTCTTCTCCATCCTCCTCAGTGTCTTCTCCGTCAAACCATCCAAATATTATTGACATTCATTTTATTTGTTCATTTACTAGCAATGTGTTTTTAAATATCGCACAAAACATGTTTTTCTTTTCGTGCACTTCTGCATATCATGGCGCAGCGATTACTCACGACTACAAGAACTACTCGACAAGAACTACTCGACTACATGATTTTGTAAGAGGACTTTAACCTAGGGTGTCATAGTGTTTGTTGACTTAGTGCCACTTACTTTTGTCACTGTTTTAGTCTAGGTGTATTGAACTAATTACATAACAGAAAGAAGCAAGTGCTATTAAGTCATGTCGGAATGAAATGTTATCAGCACTTGAAACATGCCTGTACACATCTATTATACCCACCTTTAATCTGTAAATATATTGATTAAACCTGACATCAACAATTTCAATTACTTTATGCCCATATCTAATATGTTCACATCAGTGGCTTGAATAGTGCATCTCAAGAAACTAGGAAGCAGGACTCAAATAAAAATCAATCACAAACATTTTTGTGGAAATAGAAACACGACCATTGTGATTGCTGACAGTGGTAAAAAAGGTAGCTTGCCTAGACCCAGTGTATTCAGCATTCTATTGTAATCTACGTTTGCCCAGTATCCCCAAATTTGGACAAGTACTGAAGTTGCCCACAATTACCAGCACATTAATGACACTATGCAGTGGATACTAGGTGAGTTTAATTGTTCTTGAAATAATCATTTAATAAAACTGTAAAATAACTTAATATATTTGAATTCTGTGTCATACCTCTCTAAGTGGCACCTTGTTTTTTACATTGTGAATACAATATCTACACATCTAAATTTGTTAATTTCAATAATATTGTAAACATAATCGAAATATTTGTTTTTAAAAGCATTATTCATAACAATAGTTACAAATACAAACATAAATGTAAGTCATAATGATCTTGAGAAAGTCCCTCAAACATGCAAAGAACTGATACATCCTCATCCACATTTGTGTGTCATAGCATAATAGGCAGAGAATGATAGTTAATTTTATGTGCATTGTATTTGTGTTCTTTAAAGTGCTACGACCAATTAAAAATTATATATGTCACTTGCTCAAACATATTATAATATTATTGTTTGTAATATTCTTCTCTAGTCGAACATCAACCAGATTAATTTTAAATGTTATTGTTACACTAACTAAAGAAAGAAGAGCTCAATATATGTTAAGCAAATCTTTAGATCGTCTGCTAACGTGTTACAATGTATATTTAGCAGTTAATTATTGCAGGAACTAAAAGCTTTTCTGCAATAATGCAGATCTTTATTCCTGTAGATATGGTAGTGCAGTTCAGTCAAGTTCAGTTTTGATACCTCAATAAGTAGGGTGTAAGTAATTGCAGTAACATAACAGACCGGCGTAATGAAATAAATGCACAACTACTTCTGTTGAAATGCCAATGACTATGACAGCAAAAGGATGAATACATTCTGTCATTCCATAGCACAGGGAGGTCAACTTTTTTTTTGGGGCAGTTGTTGACCAATGTATGCATAACTCATGCGTCCATGTGAACTCACATACCAAAATGAGGACAAGGTATTTGTTTAGATTAATTATTTATATAAAGTTTAAATGAGTAAAACAAATCTGAATTAGCCAATAAATGCATGTTACTTTTGAGTTAGTCACCCAACTAGCTGCTTTTCCACAGAGATTATTAATATGAACATAGCAATAATGTTGAGCTTTGCCCCACCATTTGATGCATAACAAAGTTCACAATTCACTGATCAATGCCAGCAATGAACTGAAGTAAACAGAAACGGGGGGACTTCTGCCCTGGCGTACATACAGTGGTAGAGGACACTTTGACAATGCAGACTGCAGTAGATTTGTGTCTTCAACTGACTTACCTGGCTGTTGGAAAACCTGTCCCCAAAATCCTCCTTCAGTTTGTTCATTGTTGAGTCAGACAGGGCACAGTCATCAGCCCTGAAAGACAGAAAACAGACACAGGACACATTATAGTCACTGTCGTCACACTCAGTCTACATGACACAAAACTAGCATCTGTACAAGTCAGTATCAACTTACCATATCTCCAGCTGGGGACAGTCTCGCAGCAGGTCAGCGATAATTTTCTCACAGTCGTCACCCAAGTCTCTGTTTTTGCTGCAGCTGTTGCAACAAAAGACAGAAAGTAAGCAAACATGACTGATAAGTCATCACAGAGAGACTACATGAAGATGACACCCTAACAGCTGCAGGGAAATGACAATTCCTCAGATAGTTGAGCTTCTCGACTTCTGCCTGAATACGACGTACTTCATATACGATGGGTCGTACTACCAGCAAACACATGGTGCAGCTATGGGATCACTCATATCTCCCCTAGTAGCTAATTGCTACTGGGAACAGTTTGAGAAAACAGCCATCTCTACAGCACTGCACCCCCCCCCCCACCACCATTGTGGCTACGATACGTGGATGACACATTCACCGTACTTCACGTATACGACGTGGAAGAGTTCACTGAACACATAAACAGCATCGATCCACAAATCAAATTCACCATGGAACCTGAGAAAGACAGCAAGCTTCTCTTCCTGGATCTATGTACCCATGTTCTGGATGATGGCTTCACGAAGATAACCATTTACCGGAAGCCGACGCACACGGACCAATACCTCAATTTCAAGTCACATCACCATCTAACCCACAAACGTTCAGTTGTACGCACCCTCACCAACAGGGCACAGCAGTATGTCACCACAGCTGAAGACAGGAAATCAGAACTGGCACACGTCCACAATGCCCTGAGAGCCAACAGATATCCAGAGTGGGCGCTTGCACCTCCAGTGCAAAAAGATCACCTAACACGAACAACAACCCAAGAAGATCTATGCTGGGGACTACCATACGTGGCAGGACTATCAGAACAGTTTGGCCGGATTTATAAGTCACATAACATACACATGTACCACAAGCCGGCGAACACCCTCCGCTCGATGATAGTACACCCTAAAGACAAAACACCTAAAGAACACCAATGTGGAACCATCTATTACATCATGTGTGACATCGACAGCAGCCACACATACATAGGTGAAACCAAGAGAACGCTCTGCCAGAGATTCAAAGAACACACAAACCTGGACAAACCAACAGGAGTAGGAGATCATTGCCGGGCCACAGGACACTCAGTGTCCATGAAGAACACTAAACTACTGACCTGTGAATCCAACTGGCACAAGAGAAAAGTGAAGGAGGCTATATACATCAGACAGAGAGCCCCTACCATGAACAGAGATCAGGGATACCATCTGCCTGCCATCTACAATCAAATTATCCCGCTGAAATCTGAGGCAACACACGTGACACCAGTATGTTAACAAGGCCCGTAGATAACGGTTAAAAACGTCGTACTCAGCTTCGACTTTAAGCTCCAAGGAAGTTAGTTATATTACAATTGACTGATAAGCCCTCGTCCTCGGATAATCACATGGTCAGCGTTAATGTGTTCTCTCAAATCCTTCACGACAGTGAAAACAACTGGACAAGTTGGGCAGTTTTTTAGAAGTGGTGACATTAAAACAAGTTGATTACTTTTTGGTGGATAGTTTTGTACAAGTACACAACGTAACCTCTCACACTGGGGTGTTATACAGTCAGTATCAACTTACCATATGTCTAACTGGGTACGGTTTCGCAGCAGGTCACCGATCATTTTCTCACAGTCGTCACTCAAGACTCTACAACAACATACAGAAAGTAAGCAAACATTGACTAATAAGCCCTCGCCCTCGGATAATCACATGGTCAGCGTCAAGTGTTCTCTTAAATCCTTCACGACAGTGAAAACAACTGGACAAGTTGGACAGTTGTTTTTAGAAGTGGTGCCATTAAAACATGTTGATTATTTTTTGGTGGATAGTTTCGTACAAGTACACAATGTAACCTCTCACATTAGGGAGTTATACAGTGACCGTCGGGGTACTAATTAGTGTGGAGTTAATATACATTGTTTCTTACCTGAACTCCTTTAGTTGATGACATCCGTGAATTCCAGGTGCGATGGCAGCGAGCGTCTGTGGCGTGAGACTACAGTTCTCCATCCTGAAAAAAAGTGGTAATTTTACATGAAGCTCTATCATCAAAACAACACAATCTACCGTTCGGCAAACACTCAGTTTCATAATTTTGGAATATTAAATGCATAATTCAACAATTGTAATAATTACTGAGTTAAACGCGGTTTTTGGTGCATCATGCAATAATTGAATAAACTGAAACCATTATTTAAATATAAGAACTGGGGCAAATGTAACTTGGACATTTGCGACACTGCGACAACTATTGTGACAGTGGTCGGTTGAAGCAGGTGTAAACAAGGTTCTAATGTTCTTACTCTAGTTCACAGAGGTTTCTCCACTGGAGGAGACAGTCACCGAGCCTTCGTCCCGCCTCCTCAGTGTCCAGACACGGGTTGTCACTCAGACTACAAAGTAGATTATATTCATGGGTTAAAACAACTCCAGTTGACAGTGACGTCACACAGGGGACACCCACTGACCCACATCAACTGTCACACAGGTACAACTGGTGACATTTCTGAGACATCATCAGAACAAAAACCTGTGTCAATGACAAGAGACTCGACAATGATGATCTCTGGGTAAAATCACATTCACTTGTCAACATCAGTTGACACAGTGTATCTGATGCTGCGGGTGACACAGTACTCGGTGTCTCACTACTACTAAACATGTCACTCCCGCGTTTTACCCACAGCAACAAACAACACAACTTAGACGATAATGAAATGTTATATTTAGAGGGTTAAATATGAATTCAGGGTTATTTACGCGGGTCGCTCTTGTGAGATGTTTTAATTCATGAGTGTTCACATTTTCCAAGTCCATTTCCAGCGGTGACACCCCCAACATAAATTAATGTAGTTCCGGTGGGGTGGGTACACAATGTTGCTTACAGGAACTTTTGTAGGTTCTGGCACCCGCCAGTCATGTTTTCCGCGAGTGTAGTTAGGCACTGATGGGTCAGACCACATTCGCTCAATCTGAAACAAGAAACTGATTCTTTTACATTTCGTCAACACATTATAATCTCACAAGTTTTCAAAGATATTTGATTGGTGCTGTCGAATGTTAAAACTCAGAATATAACAAATATAACATTTGATAAATTATACGCAAACCTTTAAATGTCAATAGTAGTATTCATAAGTCACTTAACAATCTAATAAACTGTGAGAGTTAAATACGAGAACTGGTTTTAAAATAATAATTGTTTCATTATGACAAATACTAATATTAGTCTCTTGAAACAGGTGTACATTAATTGATAAGGTTCAAAAACGTACTCCAGTTCACGGAGTTCACTGAAGCTCCACACAGCGGCACCGAGTGTCTTGCCCGTCTCGACTGTAGTCAAACATCTGTCTCCTCCAATCAGTCTACAATGTAGATTATGTTGAATTATTGCAACACAAACATATATTTAACATTTAAGTACGATGTCAGTCATCAACATTATGATTTGACAGTTAAGGTAGGACACTGGTCGGGAAATGGATTTTGATGATATCTCAACAACCAGAGCAGCAATCTTTCTAAAACTTTCAGGATGTGGTTCTGGTGGGAAAAGATGACCAATTGTAAAATTTCATCTCATTTGCATAACCGTAACCATGGCAACCGACTTTTCTGTGAAAATAGGTACGCATGATTTTGCGGGAGGTCTTGCAGTAAAACTATGCATATGTTTCTTTCTTTTTTGTTTGTTATGATCCACTGAAGTGTTGTAGAGTGCAATGATGCTGTTTTTGATCAACTCCTTACAATATTTATTATCAAAAAGAAATTGCAAAGATTTTTTTCGTTTTTCCAAATATTATAACAACTTCAGTCATCAATAAAAATCTTCATATAAAAGCTATCATGTTTAAAAAGCATCATTGCACTCACTGCACCATTGGGAATACATGGTAAAAAAATCAGACTCCTAGGTTTTGTACTTTTTCCGGGAGACCTCCCGCAAAATAGCAATATTGTCGAAAAGTAAGTTTTGAGAAAACGGCAAAAAACCAAATGAACATCAAATATTTTTAATAACACCAGTGTAAAGTCACCATTATGACTGTTTTCCATACCAGAAGCATGTGGTAACTATATAATGAAAGTGTGTGAACCATATTCAGTATATATATATATATGGAATTTGTTTATAGTTTACACAAGCGGCGGCGGCGGCAGTGAATAAATTCATCACTGGCCAAGCATACTCATACATTGTATATATATTATGTAATGTTGTCTTTTATGAAATAAAATTTGATATATATGTATATTATATATATATATATATATATATACATGTATATATATGTAAGGCCTATACATATATATATATACACATATTTATATCATATATATATATATATGTATATATATATATATATACATACACACACAAACATCTATTACTAAATAATTGGTCAATTTCATGCACACATATCATAAATGATAAGCATACTCTGTCACAATTAATGTGTAATGAATTATTTAATGTTAAATAAATTGTTTAAAAATTTAATTACCTAAAATACTTTTCATATTTGATAAGGAAAAAAATAATGCTAGAAAAGTAAATCCAACAACAGTACCACCTTTCGTTTTATGTTAATTCCACATTGGATTAATATGAATGAAACAAATTCAGTCAAATTATTTTCTGTAATAAATAAATAAATGTAACTTCCGACTGATACTGATAGAGCGACAAACTTCGGCAGCGCCAGCGCCGCTGTCAGTGACAGTCCGGGTGATCGGCGGCCGGCGGCCGTAGCCGCGTAGCAAGGCCAGCACGACGTCGCCGTCGGCATTTCTTTCCCCGTTCGCTGCCGCTTCCGCGAGTCCGTTGCGCGACTGAACAGCATCATGCAGGCTGTTCATGCTATCTCTCGCGCATTCAGCTTATTTGCGTTTATTATATCGTTTCTTTCTTTCAAATTGGTAAACCGTACGGATCTTTCGTCGATCCGACGCCATGACACATACAGGTCATTCATCTTGAAGCCGCTCCGTGATTGGCTGGCGTCGTTGCATAAGGTCAATTTTAATTAGCTACGTGGCCGCGATCACCATATATGGTTCGCGTGAGGTCGGGCTGCCAAGCAACAGCTGAAACTGTTTGTGATTGGATAGTTTCGCGGCACTTTCGGCGCCGATAACTAATTTATGTACGGATGTCGCCGATTTTTGACTTCGGTAGCGTACGGAAGGGATCATTTCGAACACGAGGATACCAAACATGGCCGCGTTGCATGGAGCAATGTTTACGTTTGAGCGCGCTGAAAGTTGGCCCGTTTTCGTCGATTTTAAAGGCCAGCCGCCATAACGACATTAGCAGCTAGTTGGGTAACGACATAGTTAATCCTTTTATTGGTACTTTTAGGACGAATTCAGTGAAATAAAGTTAGCAACACGTGCGCAAGACATCGTTCGTTCTGAAAATCAAGTTTATTAAAATTCGACCGTTTTGTCATTTTCCTGCAATTCCCGACCCGCGGCATACGTTAAATGCAATATTTATTATCAAATTGACGTTTTGTCACAGTTTTCTGCAGAGAACACTTGTATTAAGTTATATACAATTAACCCCTCTCTGGAGGAAGACATTTCTGCAGGCGCTGTGTGCTTTGGTTGTTTACACTTCTAATAAATTAGGGCGACTTTATGTAAGGTGCTGGCTGTAAAAATGGAAATGCTGACTTCAGTAGATATTTAGCAAATCTATTAAATTTACGTAAGTCCTTCGACATATTTTACTTAGATAAATACAGCAAATTATTAAATAAAAACGCGTATCCCTCTTTCTCATGTTACAATATTATTTTAATGAATCTTCAAATACTGCAACTTTACTTCCAGCTGTGGCAACCCTGACAAAAGTTTACTTAATTCCTGGACTTCATCATGAGTTGGGTGTTTTGTAGAAATAAACAACATTGAAATGTTTTGAAGGGGTAACCAACTAGGATGGATTGAGAACACAATAGTGCTTACAAGAACTCTTCCAGTTTCTGGCACCCGTCAATCATCTCTCGGGCGAACTCAGCTAGGGATTCATCGGTGAGACCACAGTCGTCCAATCTGAAACAACAAACTTATTATTTAACAATAAACATAATCTCACAAATATTGTATTATTGTGGAATGATAAGAACACAAACACATAATAAACATGTCAGTCGATAAATTAAATGCAAATCTTTTAAAGTAAATATTGTTTTGTGTGCTACTTGACAGTCCAATAAACTGTAAGAGTAAAATAGAAGAACTGTTTTAAAAGTAGTGATTGCTAAATTATGACAACTACTAATATTAGTCGGATGAAACATGTGCACAGTATTTGATATGGTTAAAAAACTTACTCCAGTGTACGGAGTTCACTCAAGCTCCGTACAGCGGCACCGAATGCCTTGCCCGCCTCGACTGTAGTCAAACATGTCATCGACATCAGTCTACAAAGTAGATTATGTTGAATTATTGCAACACAAACATATGTTTAACATTTAAGTACGATGTCTGTCACCAACATTATGGTTTGACAGTTAAATGCAATATTTATTATCAAATTGACGTTTTGTCACAGTTTTTTGCAGAGAACACTTGTATTAAGTTATACATAATTAACCCCTCTCCGGAGGGAGACTTTTCTGCAGGCGCTATGTGCTTTGGTTGTCTACACTTCTAATACATTAGGGCGAGTTTATGTGTAAGTGTCATAGTTTATTATTTATTATAATTGTTATTTTAACTCTGTCGATAAAGTTCTGTTTTCTGTATTTACCTGTGCTGGCTGTAAAAATGGAAATGCTGACTTCAGTAGATATTTAGCAAATGTATTAAATTTACGAAGTCCTTCGACATATTTTACTTAGATAAATACAGCAAATTATTAAATAAAAACGCGTATCCCTCTTTCTCATGTTACAATATTATTTTAATGAATCTTCAAATACTGCAACTTTACTTCCAGCTGTGGCAACCCTGACAAAAGTTTACTTAATTCCTGGACTTCATCATGAGTTGGGTGTTTTGTAGAAATAAACAACATTGAAATGTTTTGAAGGGGTAACCAACTAGGATGGATTGAGAACACAATAGTGCTTACAAGAACTCTTCCAGTTTCTGGCACCCGTCAATCATCTCTCGGGCGAACTCAGCTAGGGATTCATCGGTGAGACCACAGTCGTCCAATCTGAAACAACAAACTTATTATTTAACAATAAACATAATCTCACAAATATTGTATTATTGTGGAATGATAAGAACACAAACACATAATAAACATGTCAGTCGATAAATTAAATGCAAATCTTTTAAAGTAAATATTGTTTTGTATGCTACTTGACAGTCCAATAAACTGTAAGAGTAAAATAGAAGAACTGTTTTAAAAGTAGTGATTGCTAAATTATGACAACTACTAATATTAGTCGGATGAAACATGTGCACAGTATTTGATATGGTTAAAAAACTTACTCCAGTGTACGGAGTTCACTCAAGCTCCGTACAGTGGCACCGAATGCCTTGCCCGCCTCGACTGTAGTCAAACATGTCATCGACATCAGTCTACAAAGTAGATTATGTTGAATTATTGCAACACAAACATATGTTTAACATTTAAGTACGATGTCTGTCATCAACATTATGGTTTGACAGTTAAATGCAATATTTATTATCAAATTGACGTTTTGTCACAGTTTTCTGCAGAGAACACTTGTATTAAGTTATACATAATTAACCCCTCTCCGGAGGGAGACTTTTCTGCAGGCGCTATGTGCTTTGGTTGTCTACACTTCTAATACATTAGGGCGAGTTTATGTGTAAGTGTCATAGTTTATTATTTATTATAATTGTTATTATAACTCTGTCGATAAAGTTCTGTTTTCTGTATTTACCTGTGCTGGCTGTAAAAATGGAAATGCTGACTTCAGTAGATATTTAGCAAATGTATTAAATTTACGAAGTCCTTCGACATATTTTACTTAGATAAATACAGCAAATTATCAAATTAAAACGCGTATCCCTCTTTCTCATGTTACAATATTATTTTAATGAATCTTCAAATACTGCAACTTTACTTCCAGCTGTGGCAACCCTGACAAAATTTTACTTAATTCCTGGACTTCACCATGAGTTGGGTGTTTTGTAGAAATAAACAACATTTAAATGTTTAGAAAGGGAAGGGTAATTAACCAACTAGGATGGATTGAGAACACAATAGTGCTTACAAGAACTCTTCCAGTTTCTGGCACCCATCTGTCATCTCTTTCATCAATGCAGTTAGGCATCTTCAAATTGTGAAACAGGATGTCCAGCTATGTAACCCCTGACACATAGTAACCGAATTCCTCCACTTCTACATGATTTGTGGATTTTGTAGAAATACACTACACTGAAATGTATTGACAGGGTAACCAACTAGGGTGTGATGGGTACACAATGTTGCTGACCTGAACACTTCAAGTTTCTGGCACCCGCCAATCATCTCTCGGGCGAACTCAGCTAGGAATTCATCGGTG
Organism: Oasisia sp. SBJ-2009; assembly: GCA_964017155.1. Lineage (NCBI taxonomy): Eukaryota > Metazoa > Annelida > Polychaeta > Sabellida > Siboglinidae > Oasisia > Oasisia sp. SBJ-2009. Next base: position 40,177,120 of record OZ024867.1, read on the forward strand.
AGACCACAGTCGTCCAATCTGAAACAACAAACTTATTATTTAACAATAAACATAATCTCACAAATATTGTATTATTGTGGAATGATAAGAACACAAACATATAATAAACATGTCAGTCGATAAATTAAACGCAAATCTTTTAAAGTAAATATTGTTTTTTATGCTACTTGACAGTCCAATAATCTGCAAGAGTTAAATAGAAGAACTGTTTTAAAAGTAGTGATTGCTAAATTATGACAACTACTAATATTAGTCGGATGAAACATGTGCACAGTATTTGATATGGTTAAAAAACTTACTCCAGTGTACAGAGTTCACTCAAGCTCCGTACAGCGGCACCGAATGCCTTGCCCGCCTCGACTGTAGTCAAACATGTCATCGACATCAGTCTACAAAGTAGATTATGTTGAATTATTGCAACACAAACATATGTTTAACATTTAAGTACGATGTCTGTCACCAACATTATGGTTTGACAGTTAAATGCAATATTTATTATCAAATTGACGTTTTGTCACAGTTTTCTGCAGAGAACACTTGTATTAAGTTATACATAATTAACCCCTCTCCGGAGGGAGACTTTTCTGCAGGCGCTATGTGCTTTTGTTGTCTACACTTCTAATACATTAGGGCGAGTTTATGTGTAAGTGTCATAGTTTATTATTTATTATAATTGTTATTTTAACTCTGTCGATAAAGTTCTGTTTTCTGTATTTACCTGTGCTGGCTGTAAAAATGGACATGCTGACTTCAGTAGATATTTAGCAAATCTATTAAATTTACGTAAGTCCTTCGACATATTTTACTTAGATAAATACAGCAAATTATTAAATAAAAACGCGTATCCCTCTTTCTCATGTTACAATATTATTTTAATGAATCTTCAAATACTGCAACTTTACTTCCAGCTGTGGCAACCCTGACAAAATTTTACTTAATTCCTGGACTTCACCATGAGTTGGGTGTTTTGTAGAAATAAACAACATTTAAATGTTTAGAAAGGGAAGGGTAATTAACCAACTAGGATGGATTGAGAACACAATAGTGCTTACAAGAACTCTTCCAGTTTCTGGCACCCATCTGTCATCTCTTTCATCAATGCAGTTAGGCATCTTCAAATTGTGAAACAGGATGTCCAGCTATGTAACCCCTGACACATAGTAACCGAATTCCTCCACTTCTACATGATTTGTGGATTTTGTAGAAATACACTACACTGAAATGTATTGACAGGGTAACCAACTAGGGTGTGATGGGTACACAATGTTGCTGACCTGAACACTTCAAGTTTCTGGCACCCGCCAATCATCTCTCGGGCGAACTCAGCTAGGAATTCATCGGTGAGACCACAGTCGTCCAATCTGAAACAACAAACTTATTATTTAACAATAACTATAATCTCACAAATATTGTATTATTGTTGTGGAATGATAAGAACACAAACATATAATAAACATGTCAGTCGATAAATTAAACGCAAATCTTTTAAAGTAAATATTGTTTTGTGTGCTACTTGACAGTCCAATAAACTGTAAGAGTTAAACAGAAGAACTGTTTTAAAAGTAGTGATTGCTAAATTATGACAACTACTAATGTTAGTCGGATGAAACATGTGCACAGTATCTGATATGGTTAAAAAACTTACTCCAGTTTACGGAGTTCACTCAAGCTCCATACAGCGGCACCGAATGCCTTGCCCGCCTCGACTGTAGTCAAACATGTCATCGACTCAAGTCTACAAAGTAGATTATGTTCATGTATTATAGAGGCACAAATAGACATTTGTATGATGCTAGAGCTACCACATTTTGAAATGAAAGCTGTTACCAATACATTGCACTCAAAGGAAATATTTGAACCTTCCTAGGCCACAGCCACATTAGAACATTAATTGACCAGAACATCTCTTTGCCTGCAGAACATTTGTAGCATGGTGTGAATATCTGTATATTACCCTTCCATGTGAAAATCGGTATGCTATATACAATTTATGAAGTATTTATGCCTACAGTGTATTGGAACTGGGAACAATAACATGTGACTATGCAACTAGAAATGGAGTATGTCAATAAAACACATTTTATTGAAAGAAAATACATCTAGGCAATTCTTCAGAGTTCTGGTTTCCGACTGATGAAAAATACCAACAATTGTCCGGCAAATTTATTACTGCATTGCCTATGTATGTATAAATATATAGGAACAAAACAGTTTTTTTGTAAAACGAATATGTTTATTGCTGACAACATCTTCACTGTATATTTCACTTGTTGAATATATTGCAATGTGTGCCAGTTTACATATGTACATGCTGTTCACTGTTGGCATGTTGACAGTATCGTCTTCTATTATGTTCCGTCTGGTCCAGATCTACTAATCATTATCACCCAAGATTTATATTTGGGCAACTTCATGTCCGCCGTTATTGCTATATGCGTGAACAGAACAACGAATGTTAGACGTCCAGAATTCGCTGTAAGTGGCAGTACACGCCATATTAGTGTTTGTGCAGACATACGAGACTACGTCGTCTCTCAAAATAAATTTCCAGTAGTAAAACTATTCAAACAATGCTTCTCCTGCAGGCACTGTGCGGTTGGATTTCTTACCACATTATATTTCTACGAACGTAGGCCAGGTTTCGGTGTAAGTATATTTAATAAATCTAAGTTATAAATTTTAATTAAGTTAACTTAAGTCCTTCATCACAAAACTACACAAATTCTTAAATTCAAGATATATCCCACTTTCTAATTTACAGTAAAGTTTTAATGAAACTTCAAATGGTGCAAGCCGTGCAACTGTATTCCTAGCTGTGACACCCCTGACATAAATTAACCTAATTCCTACATTTCAACGCAATTTCTTTTTTATACAACATTGAAATGTGTTGAGAGTGCAACAGACTAGGGAGGGAGGGCATACAGTTTTGCTTACGTCAACTCTTCAAGTTTCTGGCACCCGCCAGTCATGTTACGGGCGAACTCGGCTAGGCTTTTATTAGTGAGACCACAGTTGGACAATCTGAAAGTATAAACTGATTATCTTACATTGTGTCAAACAGCATAATCACAAAACATTCAAAGATATTTTAGTATCGTTGTGGAATGTTATAAATTAAGTCATTAAAATATATAGTAATTTTGGTGAATCATAGTGGCATTATAGCATATCAATATAAAATTAGAGAAAACATTATTATTTGTTTTGAAGTAAAAATAGGCATTTTGGGTGTTATCACTGATACACTTAATGTGTATCTTCGCAAAATAAATATTATTTGCAAATGTTATCAACATGTTATAAACAACATCATTACAATCAGCAAATACCTTCTTAATTGTGCTAATTATTCAATTGAAAACATGCAGTTCAGCTTGTCTACCCTAAAATCATAAGGTTGCCCTCTACACTTAAAATCGAAAGTGCTTTTCAGGGTAACATGGATCAGATGTGTTGTTGACAGAAGCATTAGGTAACCACTAATAACAGATCAGTCACTGGACTCAGACACAGTGTACCTCCAGATGTATATTAATTGGAAACAAACAAGGAATACATTTTAAAAGGTGTTCTTATCAGTTAAGATTGTAGAAATGTTTAATGAATATGCAACATTAAGGATAGCAGTATACATAAACACACATATATATATATATATATATATATATATATATATATATATATATATATATATATATATATATATACATATATACATATATATGTATAATAATAATAATATAAATATATAAACATTTCAAATTTGTTCTTACTCTGGATTATATTAATAATAAATATAATCTCACAAATATTGTATTATTGTTGTGGAATAATAAGAATACAAACATATAATAAACATGTCAGTCAATAAATTAAACGCAAATCTTTTAAGTAAATATTGTTTTGTATGCTACTTGACAGTCCAATAAACTGTAAGAGTTAAACAGAAGAACTGTTTTAAAAGTAGTCATTGCTAAATTATGACAACTACTAATATTAGTCGGATGAAACATGTGCACAGTATCTGATATGGTTAAAAAACTTACTCCAGTGTACGGAGTACACTCAAGCTCCGTACAGCGGCACCGAATGCCTTGCCCGCCTCGACTGTAGTCAAACATCTCATCGACTTCAGTCTACAAAGTAGATTATGTTCATATTTTATAGAGGCACAAATATACATTTGTATGATGCTAGAGCTACCACACTTTGAAATGAAAGCTGTTACTAATACATTGCACTCAAAGGAAATATTTGAACCTTCCTAGGCCACAGCCACTTTAGAACATTAATTGACCAGAACATCTTGTGACTTAGTCTCCAAGAAACTAATGCAACACATTGACCTTGCAGACACGGGATTCACTTCAGTAATTTATTGACATTATTGTAGCATATGTATGACGTGGTGAAACAATGAAATTTGAACATTGCCTTGTCTGCAGAACAATTTTGTAGCATGGTGTGAATATCTGTATATTACCCTTCCATGTGAAAATCGGTATGCTATATACAATTTATGAAGTATTTATGCCTACAGCGTATTGGAACTGGGAAAAATAACATAAATATGCCTATGCAACTAGAAATGGAGTATGTCAATAAAACACATTTTATTGAAAGAAAATACATCTAGGCAATTCTTCAGAGTTCTGGATAATTATTCAAATGAAAACATGCAGTTCAGCTTGTCTACCCTATTATCATAAGGTTACCCTCTACCCTAAAAATCTAAAGTGCTTTTTCAGGGTAACATGGATCAGATGTGTTGTTGACAGAAGCATCAGCTATCCACTAATAATAGATCAGACACTGGTCAGACACAGTGCACCTCCAGTAAATAGATGGAATGCCTGTCCATTGGGTCAGTGAATATGCAAATTCTATAATAGACATTTAAATATGAAAACTGGTTTAAACGTAACTGCATTTATATTGTACATTACGGTATGACAACGACTAACATTAGTTGGTTGAAACAGGTGTACATCAATTGATAAGGTCAAGTCTTACTTTAGAACACGTAGTCGATTCATCCTCCGGACAGCAGCATCGAATGGCTTGGCCTTCTTGACTGTACTCATACATGTGTGTCTTGTCTCACCAGCATGTTCATCATCGTCATCATCATCGTCATCATCATCATCATTATTAGCAGCATCACCACGAAGACTACAAAGAAGATTACGTTCCTAGATTATAGCAGCACAAACATAAATGTAACATTTAATGATATCAATCACCAACAGTGTGGTTTGAAATGTAATACTGTCAATCTGACTTGTTTGCATGCGAGCGTCTGTGTGTGTGTGTGTGTGTGTGTGTGTGTGTGTGTGTGTGTGTGTGTGTGTGTGTGTGTGTGTTTGTGTGTGTTCAGCTTAAATTAATCAGGAAGGGTACAGCAGTACCCTTCCTAATCTGAATGGGATAGATTTAGTTTCATAAACACTAAGGTTAATCCGAATTGATCCAGCGATTGGGAATAATGCCAGACAGAGGTGGGCGGGGGGAGGGATAGGGGGCGAGGGGGGCTTGTCTCCTTACTTTAACTCGAGTCTCATACATGTTTTAGCTGCGAAGCATTTACTCTGTAGTAGTGCCACTCCCATTCATATTACCCCAGTCCTGCTTCATCCTTGAAGCATTTACCCACTATGGGCTAGTCAGTTAGTGTGTGCTGACTGCTGTGTGTAGAGAGAAGTCGGGGGGGGGCTAGTCAGTTAGTGTGTGGTGACTGCTGTGTGTGGACAGAAGTCGGGGGGGGGGGGGGCTAGTCAGTTAGTGTGTGGTGACTGCTGTGTGTAGACAGAAGTCGGGGGGGGGGGGCTAGTCAGTTAGTGTGTGGTGACTGCTGTGTGTGGACAGAAGTCGGGGGGGGGGGGCTAGTCAGTTAGTGTGTGGTGACTGCTGTGTGTAGAGAGAAGTCGGGGGGGGGGGGGGGGCTAGTCAGTTAGTGTGTGGTGACTGCTGTGTGTAGACAGAAGTCGGGGGGGGGGGGCTAGTCAGTTAGTGTGTGGTGACTGCTGTGTGTAGACAGAAGTCGGGGGGGGGGGGGGGGCTAGTCAGTTAGTGTGTGGTGACTGCTGTGTGTAGACAGAAGTCGGGGGGGGGGGCTAGTCAGTTAGTGTGTGGTGACTGTTTTGTGTAGACAGAAGTCGGGGGGGGGGGGCTAGTCAGTTAGTGTGTGGTGACTGTTTTGTGTAGACAGAAGTCGGGGGGGGGGGGGGGCTAGTAAGTTAGTGTGTGGTGACTGTTTTGTGTAGACAGAAGTCGGGGGGGGGGGGGCTAGTAAGTTAGTGTGTGGTGACTGTTTTGTGTAGACAGAAGTCGGGGGGGGGGGGGGGCTAGTCAGTTAGTGTGTGGTGACTGTTTTGTGTAGACAGAAGTCGGGGGGGGGGGGGGGCTAGTAAGTTAGTGTGTGGTGACTGTTTTGTGTAGACAGAAGTCGGGGGGGGGGGGGGGGCTAGTCAGTTAGTGTGTGGTGACTGTTTTGTGTAGACAGAAGTCGGGGGGGGGGGGCTAGTAAGTTAGTGTGTGGTGACTGTTTTGTGTAGACAGAAGTCGGGGGGGGGGGGGGGCTAGTCAGTTAGTGTGTGGTGACTGCTGTGTGTGGACAGAAGTGGGGGGCTAGTCAGTTAATGTGTGCTGACTGCTGTGTGTGGACAGAAGTGGGGGGCTAGTCAGTTAGTGTGTGCTGACTGCTGTGTGTGGACAGAAGTGGGGGGGCTAGTGTTACTATGTTAAGTATATAAACCAATACAGTACGAAAAAAGCAAAGCATAAGCAACATCACAGTTCAATGCTTGTTTGTCAAATTACTGTGCTGTAAGCAACATGTCTGCCTCCACGATAACGGACATTTCATGGGAAGCGTCAACTTTGATACCATTTAACATTAGTTTGAAAATAGGTATTTGACCCTTGACTCTTCTAAGTACATTAATCCAAATTTAAAAACAGTAGTAACAATTTTCGATGAAGTGAACGCGGGGGTAGGATGAGAGAAATTGACGGGACAAACCGGAGGAGAGTAGACAGAGGGAGAGAGGGGGATTCACACATGTCCAAAATACGATCGGGAGAGTTGAACTACTTGGGGGCGCAACATTTCCAAAAAAACATTCAAAACAGTTCTACGTGGTGTGCCATTAGTGAAAAATCACGTTTTCTCCACCATTGTAAAGGTAATTATGCCATCTACAACTAGGCTACTGAATGTCGGAAAGAATCTGCATACTTCGTAGATTATTGCTTTTTTTATTGTCTCCACGTACCAGTTTTACCGGTTTTGCTAGCCACACTTTAGCATTTTCCGTCGTGCAGTGGGATGAAGGATGACAAGGGACGGCAGCAGTGACTACTGCATACAGGAGATGACGAGAAAAGAGATGATGGTGAGAGGATGAAATGGCGATGAACAAATCAAACAAGTTATAGACAAGGCTCACACTCGCCAATGGGTACGAACAATTGAAACTAAGAAACTACGCTTCAAGGTCATATTTTAAATAAGATTAAATTCTCTATTAATATTGACTATTTTTCTACCAATAATTGATTGTCCTTAATGTCAGGAGTCTGGCTCCCATGAATTACTGCTATATATATATATATATATATATATATATATATATATATATATATATATACACATATGTGGATCACATAATGACTTACTCCAACTCCTGAATTGGTGTGTTTTGTCGCAGACCGAGACATAGCTGCTCCATCAAATGGCTGTTTAGCGCACATAATCTGGAAGAGAAATAAAATAACAATTACATTTACAATGATGGGGTACAGGTTTTAGTTTCAGCTGAATATATGCCTGAAATATCAATGTTTGATAGACATGTGCATGATCAAATGTCAGTTCTTATGTATGGTTATTTCTAAGTTCCATCCCGTGGACATTAATAAACTAAACTACATCACACATTTGCGTTGTCTCTAAACTACGTATATTTTACTAGAAAAGATTCAAGAAATATATCAGTCAATCAATGTCAATTTCCACAAATTAGGAAGCATGTGAATTGACATAAGTAATCCTACATTGAGAATCCCCTGAAAACTTATATCAGTTCCTTGAACTGTACCAATATGTTTACAATTAATAGTTCAAAGAGCATAACATCTTATTGTTTACGGTACTAATCTGGAGTTATTCATCGTAGCGCAAACGAAGGTATGATATTCAGGTTTTACAACTATAACAACTTGCATGTCATACTCTGCCTGTAAACAACATTTGTCTGTGAACAGGTCCAAATTTGGCAATGATATTTACCATGTACGTGTTTTTTAATGATACTTGGCAACACGTCACCTATATATGAATATGAGTGAATTTGAATGCATGTACACTTGTCGTGTTAATGTTAATAAATAGGCAAATAACATCGACATTACTTATTCCAATGTTGAATTTTAACAAGTATGTAAACTGCCGAGGTAAAATTAGTATACATTACTTAAATATTAAGTATATTTAAGTACCGTATAGTCCCTAATAGACGCGCACCCCCTTTTTTAGATGAGAAACAATCCATAAATATGTATTTGAGTGACGCAAAAATGCAACAGAGTAGATGCTACAATATTGAGCAAATATGGTACCCAGGCTAATGCTACTCGTAAATATAAATTGTTGATAGGGCAACCGAACTGTTACTGGTGAGACTTTCGTTAGTAAATATATGGTAAATGTAAATGCTCACCACAAAAAGGGCTTATATTTGTTAATTTATGGTAATATCAGAGCGAAGCCATCATGTGCATCAAGCAAATGGAAGATTTTTTACGCTGGATTAAACGCCGACAGTTTGCATGAATACGAAGCCGCTTGTGTATTTCATTGCATCAATCAAGACATCATTACAACAAATTGTGCAAACAAATTTGAGTAGAGACAAAGTTGAGATTTTCATCCAATTCCAAACTCCATTCCAGACGAATCGCCCGTGGGTGCGGAGTGCAACTGGCATCAACCAACTTCGATAACAAGAATACGTCAGAGTAATTGTCTTATAAATCCATATTCAAGCATATGTTTTTCAATTAATAAGCTTTGCTTCTTTCGATAAATCAGACAGTTGACAATTTAAATAACTGCGTCTGTTATTCACTCATGGTTCTATAGATTATAGTTCTAGTCAGGACCACGTACATCGTTATCGATATCGTGTGTCGACACTGATTTACCATTTCGGATGCACATGGCCAATGCAGCGTTTACATGCAAAAAATCCACTCTATTTTCAGATTACAACATTCATTTAACATTATTAAAGCAATTTGAAGAACACGTAGATTGTACCGAAAACATTACGCAGTAAAAATGTTGATTTAAAAATCTTGGGTCATTAACTTAGGACCTTAGCGCTGTACGTATGCGTACTTCAGTGGCGCCACATTGCGGATTAGTTATCTACTAATTTAGAAGCTGATCTAACGGATGACCACATTCGTCCCACTTTCGAGAAATTAATAGACGCGCACCCAAGCCTTCCCACTCGTGCACTGCGCGTCTATTAGGGACTATACGGTATATGCAACACCCAAACCAATGAAGCCATCTCAGTGGGAAACACGTGGAAAGCTCATATGGTAGCTGGTACAACATGTCACCTATATATGAATATCAGTGAATTTGAATGCATGTACACTTGTCATGTTAATGTCAATAAATAGACAAATAACATCGACATTACTTATTGCAATGTTGAATTTTAACAAGTTGTATGTAAACTGTCGCGCTAAAATTAGTATACATTACTTTGAAATATTATGTATATGACATTACGGTATACTTACGTCAGTGTGACGATTGGACACTTTGGCTGCTGCAACACCCAAACCAATGACGCCATCTCAGTGGGAAACACGTGTGTAGCCCGTATGTTAGCTGGTACAACATCAACGAGGTCTTCACGTTGAGACTCGTGCATCAGAGAGACGAGTTGCAAGCAATCGGTCTTTGTTGCGAGATCCTTAAGGAAAGTCCGTGGTTGGTGTTCTGATGGCACCGGTTGACTTTCACCCGTCTGAAAGTACTTCATGAACGTGGCGTTCTTTTTGTCACACAACAGACCAACAACAAATGTCAGCACAACCTTTTGCTTGTGTATGGACTCTTCACTCTCAGTAAGCTGTGAGATGTCATCAACTGGTCCCATCAGCAATCCTACGGCTGTGAAGAACTCCTGGATCGTCAGGTGCGTGAAGCTCCAACACGTTCGACTTCGTTCTCGTGTAAGTGGATCCATCGTCAGTAATTCCTCCAGAAATCCACTTTGTCTATCTTCAGGAGTAATATCTTTGATATCTCCTTTGTTGAAAATCAGTTGTATCGGAGATGTCATTGTGCCGCATTTGGCCACCTTGGCGTGATTCTTTAATGAAAGTCCAACGATGTTGAAGATAGCCTCAGAATCTAGGTTCTCATGGTTATCTTTCAACTTTGGATGAAGTTTGGTGACAAGGTGGATTATTGCGTACACGTACAACTGTGTCATGGTTGTCACTGCAGCCATGTCTTCTGTTTGCATCTCCTGAAGACACATGCATACGAAGTTGCATGTAACAGGAATGTAGCAGAAAGTAGCGATATTGGGATTTGTGGCAAGATAGCTCAGGATGCGCTCCTCTAACTCTGGATCGCCTGCACTGAATTTGTGCACGTAATTCTGGATGTTCTCTTCCGTGAAGCCATATAGCTCAGTGACACGACTGCACACCTTGGACGTCAGTTGGCCAATGGGCCGGGTCGTTATAACAATCTTGGCATCCGGTAGCATATCACCACGTATGAGGCTTGAAATCAAGGTGTTTATTTTAGTCTTCTGCCCACATCTCCGCTCATACTGGTCTGTGTACTTGAATGAGCGCAGTTCATCCACTCCCTCCAAAAAGACAACGACCTGTTCGCTATCTTCGCTTATCTTGGCTATCTTCAGTTCTTCGTTCGTCAGTGACAGTCCTTCCAACCGACCGAACAAGAGTTCTTCAAGGGTCATGTCCCTGTTCTGCTGTAACTCTCTCATTGAGATGACAAATAGATATCTGATCTGTGTCCACATTTTCTTCTGTGCCCATTCTTTGGCCATCTGTTTCACGAGTGTGGTTTTCCCGATGCCCGGAATCCCTTGAATGAGAACACTGTGAGGTGCAACTTTGTCATCCAACACTTCCAACAGTTGTGTACATTCTATGCCTTTACTTGACAGCTTGGCCTTCTGTATCTCCTCTATGTCACGTTGGGCAAGGCTTTCTTGGGGTTGTTTTGAATACTCAAACATCTGTATTCGTAGATCAACAAACATCTCCTCAAAGGTGACTTCAATGTTTCCTCTGCCAGCGTGTTTGACCGGGAACGTGTAGCGTCTGTACATCTCTCGCATTGCTTTAGTAATTTTTTCTAAAAACAATAACAATTGTATTTAAACATTGTTAATTTATTCAATACGAAGTGACAGCTTTAAAAAAAAATCTATGAGTTTTCTATATTGTATGTTAACTGGAAACTAAGCAACTAATGTCCAAATAGAAGAATCTAAATCATTTTGTTAAATAATATGCAACAGTCAGTAATGGCAAATGTTTTGACGAAATCCAGAAACACACAAAATTAAGAGTTGATCCTATCCATTTAAACAATTATTCTAGCCACCAATTCAAGTTATGCCAATACTATGACAAAATCCTAAAACCAATCAAATAAGAAAATAAGTGACTATGGATATTTGCTTCCAGATACTTCAAAGGTAGTTGGGACTGACATTTTGGGCATTTCACCTGTGACGTCACACTGTGATGTCACACTGTGACGTACACTACCGCTAGCTCCTCGGGTGGTCAAAACAAAAACAAACTCCTCCCACTGAAGCATGAAATGCGCATGGGCCGAAACTGGACGGCAATATTTTATTTTCTGATCAAACCATCAAAACGACCACATATAGCCAGCAAACCTCTCCTGACACATTTTGTATGCATAATGCACACATTAGGTTACAAAGTAGAATTATCTAGATTATTGAAAAAAGTATAATTAACAAAACTAATTGATGCAAAACCCGACATCTACGGGTATGACACCTTCAGTGGCTATACCCGTAGCTCTGTGATAACCTAATATCGGTATTGGGTCGAGGCGTTGATTATTAGAAGTGCAGGCCGGATTAAGGTTAGTTTGTATATATTATATCCGCAGTTAATTTTTATGAAGCAAATTATATGTAGCAACACCACAACACATCACCGCTGAGCTGCATGCCGACTGGCTATAAATTGTTTGCGCAAGTTTGTTTTATGACTTGTATTCTTTACAGGAAAGTAAATTATTTTATTTTATAACCTAGCGTGTGTATATGTATCTAAATTATGTGAGGGGACGTTTGACGGCTGTAACAGGTTGTCTTCACGGTTAAGCGAAAAAGTAAAATATCGAGCAATACACGGATCCCGGGTTTATTTCAGTGGAGACCAGAAGACCTTATTTCAAGAGTCGTCGTCGTTCAGTCAATTAAAAATAACCTTTGCTCAAAAACCAGTCTCGAAGCCTGCAGCCACGATAAATGTTTAATCGTTTGGTTGAAGTTTAATTTGGCTGCCATATGGTATATAGCAATGCAGTGCAACCATTTCATTACCAACTCGAGCTTCATAGGAATGGTTTCAGCATATGGCAACTGATAGAATCTGTTTCGTTTCTCAGTACCAAGTTTCTCCTGCTTTCTATTTGCATCCGTATGCTTGACACTCAGATATTTTGCTAATGATAGATTTAGATAAGCTACTTGTACCACGTCGATGAGCTGTTATTACTCATTATACACCGCCTGCATTGCTGAGAGTAGTGAACAGTCTACGTCTTAATCACGTGTTCTATCGCGTTACTCTTCAAGAATTCCTCATGAATTTGGCAACAATGGCAGCCATGTTCAATACAAATTTACGTTTTGAAGATAGTTTATAAGGTGCATAGCATTCATACAAAATCTAGCAAAAATATGTGTGTAACAATATACTATATGGAATAGTATGCGAGATTTTGGGGGATTTTTAACGTTAGGGTGGCACGTTCCTTTCATTATAGCTCACTAGAACAAGTAGAGTGGTAGAGTGCTGGACTGTCAATCGAGGGGACGGTGGTTCAATCCCACCAGCAGCCATTTCGAAACTTAAGCAATTTTGTTCATCCCACATTTGCCTGTGTCTTTCGGAAGAGACATTTAAAGCCAGTGGTCCCTTCTAGCTGGTGTCTATGCCAGGGGAAGTAAAAGATCCCAGAAGTAAAAGATCCCAGGTAAATGTGTAACCTATAGTGGACTCATTAACTCTAGAGAAGGACAACTCTAAAAAAAATGACAATAATGGTCAGCAAGTGGAAGAAGGCGAAATGTGTGCATTTATTTTATCTTAGTGAGAACATTATCATCAAGTAATTAATATATTACCAGTATCCATTTACCATATTCTTTCAGGTTTTCCAAGGTATCTAATTAAAATATTTTCAAAATAATTTGTTTAAATACATAATTATTAATTTCAACTTAATAAGTAAGAATATCATATACCGTGCTATAAGTGTTTTGCCTTTTGGTTCTAGACATGTTTGTGGTATGCTAGGACTTTAAAATCAGTGCAGGTTGTTTAGATGTTTTACAAATGTCGGACACACCTGCCAAACGCTAAGGTCCCTGCTGGCACACACAAGTGAGAGAACAGACAAGAAAGCAAACTGTGGGGTGACATATAACATCCAGTGCTTGGAATGCA
>OZ024867.1:40195904-40253404 GCA_964017155.1 Oasisia sp. SBJ-2009
TGAGGTGGCAGCATTGATAAAGCATCACGTGATCATGTACTTCCGTTTCGGATTTTAGCCACGCCTACAACGGTTTTGAAAACGCCTTGCGGTTGATGTAAACAGTGGCTATGTAGCCGTATACTTTTTTCAAAAATCAAAATGGGACATGAAAACATCTTTGAGTGATCAGTATGCTATACTAGTTGTAATTTATATTGTGTACCATGATTTTGCAATAAATATAAAAAGCCACGAAGATGTTGTGTCCTTTAAATCCTCTTTATGACCTATGGCTATCATCTATGGCTATGATATGGGTCTACTAGTACTAGGCATTCGTAATGTTCGAATGCATGCAACTTTCATGACCGTAAGTACTAATATAAAAAGATAGGAGGACTTAAGCACCATGTGATATATTGTGACTTACGTTCCTCAGTTGTTTCACGGCGGTTTTGGCCAGAGGGTCAGTGTTCAGTTTCGACGGGTCAGTCAACAATGTCACCATGGCATCTATGCTGTCATGCATTTCAGCGTCGGTTACACTGAACGTTGCCGCATGGAACAGCTGATTCCTAATGCTTCTGACCTGAATTATGTTGTTGACAAATGATCAATATATATAATTATGTTTAAATATTACAGTCCAATGAGCCCATGGTAAAACCTTGTTTTGCAAGAAAAACATTCAATTCTTAAATTAAAAACAATATACATACCTTTTTACTAATTATTCCCCCGTTTTATGTAATTAATTCTAGTAATTACGTCAAATGTTAATCATAGGTCAACTAATTGTGCCAGTAAAATTACTGATGTACTTTTAATGTGGCATAAAAGTCCTCTTTTAATTAATTATACTTAATTTTTGTTGTTATTCTGAAAAAGGTCAAATATGTATTGAAGGTCAACAAATTATGTCAAGGTCAAATCATATTCACATGTTTTTCTGGATCACATAACTTTTTATTTCACTCAATATCTTCAGTAGAAGCAATTATATTACAATTTTCCTATATACGTCACTTTCTTTAACAATCACAATATATTGTTATGATCCAGAGCAAAATATGGTGTACGTTAGTAATCGTGAATAATGACGTAGTACACATCACAGTCATGTATTATGACTATAAAAATGTGCTGCATTCAATATTTTAATAATAGTTTGTCAAAAATATTTAGATTATAATAATTGCCTATGCTGGAGTATGTCATGTTTTCTGATAAAACACCATTACATGCATTACTTTAATAATAATATATGCGTTAATTTCAAAAAGATTCAACGGTCATAATTATAAATAAGATGTAATTTTTTATTTACTTACATCATCGACAAGTTGTTTATTAGATATCTTGTTATCGAATAAGTCGCATTGCAGGATCAACTGGAAGATTCCGATTGGATCCGTCGTGTTGGGCCCGGTGGCAGTCGCTGGTTGTCCTCCCTTCATGTATACCTTCGCCAGCTCCCAGTAACTTGTCTCCCACTTCGACAGGTCACAGTTGGACCAACACGGTTTTGAGCCAACAGTTAGATGGTGTTTCCACGAATTTCGGCGTCTAACACATTCGTTGCATAGGGGGTTAGTTCTGTCAAATGATAGAACATATGTACGTGCATGAATAGATCATCCACGTATGTATGAGACGTAGTTCATTTTAGTTAACAACAACACACATTGTGAATGTCATTCCATGTCAACGTATGTATAATCTAAGTTATACAAAATTATTCAGAATACATGAATCAAGATATTCATTCCGGCATAAATGTAAGTTCAACTTCAAGCAAATCTATGTACGTACTAACTTTAAAAAAAAATTGTATTTCTGTTACTGGGGTAACACTTTGGAAGACCCTCGATAATTCATTAATTGTAAAAATGTTCATCACTTCAAAAAGTGTTATACAGATAGACTGTTGAATAGTTATGTGTTAGAGTCCTAGACTACATTTTGCCAACATAAATTAGATACTAAATTAAACATTCAGATTGTTTATTGTTATAAAGGTTTTTTTTCTTCAATAAATGTCACAATGTCTTTTTTTCGATTAAATGTCATATGGTTATACATGTAAATATTGTTGTTGCACCTTCTATTGCACTGTTCAGATGCTTTATGTATGTAATTAAGCAATTATAAGGGTAAACATGATAAGTATCGTACTTCTTTTACCCTTTTTTCAACAAATTGTATTGTATGCACTGTCTATATAATGTAGTAGTATTAATTGTTGTTGTTGAAATAAATTTCATTTCAATTCAATAACATCTTATAATCAGATAACACATTTTGATTTTGCATTACTTATTATATTATTTTGTCGAATTACACACAGTTTACATTCCACTATTATTATAGTGTATATAACCGTACATCGCTCATGGACGCCACTTTACGTGTATTGTGTCACTGTCACAGTGAGTTACTTACCCACAAGTGCCGTAACACCGCGTCGGTTGATGAGTCTGAACCTCATGTTGATGGTACGGTTCCATCTCGTCTTTACAGAACTGTCCGAGGCCTCTTGCAGTGCACTCTAGCGCCTTGACGACTTTAATCCAATTCACATACTCCTTGGTCTGGAACCTGTTGATCACTCCACTCGCCATGTTGCCAGATTACACGGCTAAATGTCCTGCAAAATACAAAACAAGGTATAATTTGAATCGTATGACGCATTAACTTTAGTCTTTCTTGAGGTCTTCAACCGCCTCGCCTTGCTGCGCGACGTTTGCAGTTTGCTTTCTGTATGTTCTCTAAAAACAACAAAAGACCTTACTGTAGGTCAGTAAAAGATGTTGGTTTCACATACATGATGATGGCATAAGGCTGACATAGTTTGGAGTGACACATCATTAGAAACAAATGAGATATTGTGGTCTGAATTAGCACTCTGCAGTTACGTCCACACTATAACCCATGCATTGCCCATTTCAATGTCACTTATCCAACCACATTTAGGTGCTTAATCAGTATATATAGGCATCGAGGGTTTCAAAAAAAATATGAAAATGGTTTTTTCTCCAGGCGAGGTGTAGACTTGGCAATTTGGAATCCTTAAATGTTCTTCCATAATTTGACAAGCACAGCCTCACGGTATATATATATATATATATATATATATATATATATATATATATATATATATTGTTAACATTAATAATTTCATAAATATTTAAAGTATTCAATCCCATGTACAGTTATTAATTGACATTTCTAATAATTATTTTCACCCATTTTGTCGTTAATCCTAATAAATAGGTAAAATGCTAAATATAGGTCAACTAATTAGGTCTTCAACAAACTTCATATTTTACAACATGAATGTCAGTATACTCATTTGTAATATATAAATATAAATTAAAGTAGTCAACCCCCATGTATAATTGACCTTTTTATTAATTATTCCCCCGTTTTATGTAATTAAACCTAGTAATTACGTCAAATGTTAATCACAGGTCAACTAATTGTGCCATCAAAATTACTAATGTAATAATGTGACATAAAATACCTTTTTTCATTAATTATACTCAATTTATGTTGTTATTCTGAAAAAGGTCAAATATGCAATGAAAGTCAACTAATTAGGTCAAGGTCAAATCATATTCACATGTTTTTCTAGATCACATAACTTTTTATTTCACTCCAATATCTTCAGCATACGCAATTATATTACCATTTTCCTATATACTCAAACACAGTGCTTCAGCTTCCTGGTCACAAGAAATGGACAGAATTCAATACCAAAAATCACCCTTTTTCTGAGCACTAAAAGTAATAAAAGTTTACTGCCACCTACTGGCTACTTCACTTGTCACAGTATACTGTCAACAAGTGGTTACTACACTTGTCACAGTATACTGCCACCTACTGGCTACTACACTTGTCACAGTATACTGTCACCAAGTGGTTACTACACTTGTCACAGTATACTGCCACCTACTGGCTACTACTCTTGTCACAGTATACTGTCACCAAGTGGCTACTACACTTGTCACAGTATACTGTCACCAAGTGGCTACTACACTTGTCACAGTATACTATCACCAAGTGGCTACTACAATTATCACAGTATACTGTCACCTAGTGGCTACTTCACTTGTCACAGTATACTGTCACCAAGTGGCTACTACACTTGTCACAGTATACTGTCACCAAGTGGCTACTACTCTTGTCACAGTATACTGTCACCAAGTGGCTACTACACTTGTCACAGTATACTGCACCTACTGGCTACTACTCTTGTCACAGTATACTGTCACCAAGTGGCTACTACACTTGTCACAGTATACTGTCACCAAGTGGCTACTACACTTGTCACAGTATACTGTCACCAAGTGGCTACTACTCTTGTCACAGTATTCTGTCACCTAGTGGCTACTACTCTTGTCACAATATACTGTCACCAAGTGGCTACTACTCTTGTCACAGTATACTGTCACCAAGTGGCTACTACTCTCGTCACAGTATACGGTCACCAATTGACTACTACACTTGTCACAGTATACTGCACCTACTGGCTACTACTCTTGTCACAGTATACTGTCACCAAGTGGCTACTACACTTGTCACAGTATACTGTCACCAAGTGGCTACTACACTTGTCACAGTATACTGTCACCAAGTGGCTACTACTCTTGTCACAGTATTCTGTCACCTAGTGGCTACTACTCTTGTCACAATATACTGTCACCAAGTGGCTACTACTCTTGTCACAGTATACTGTCACCCCAAGTAGCTACTTACTACACTTGTCACAGTATACTGTCAACAAGTGGCTACTACACTTGTCACAGTATACTGTCACCAAGTGGCTACTACACTTGTCACAGTATAATGCCACCTAGTGGTTACTACTCTTGTCACAGTATACTGTCACCAATTGGCTACTACACTTGTCACAGTATACTGTCACCAAGTGGCTACTACACTTGTCACGGTATACTGTCACCAAGTGGCTACTACGTACACTTGTCACTGTATACTGTCACCTAGTGGCTACTACTCTTGTCACAGTATACTGTCACCAAGTGTCTACTACACTTGTCACAGTATACTGCCACCAAGTGGCTACTACACTTGACACAGTATACTGTCACCAAGTGGCTACTACACTTGTCACAGTATACTGTCACCTAGTGGCTACTACACTTGTCACAGTATACTGTCACCAAGTGGCTACGACACTTGTCACAGTATACTGTCACCCGGTGGCTACTACACTTGTCACAGTATACTGTCACCTAGTGGCTACTACACTTGTCACATTATACTGTCACCAAGTGGCTACTACACTTGTCACAGTATACTGTCACCTACAGGCTACTACACTTGTCACAGCATACTGTCACCTAGTGGCTACTACACTTGTCACAGTATACTGTCGCCAAGTGGCTACTACACTTGTCACAGTATACTGTCGCCAAGTGGCTACTACACTTGTCACAGTATACTGTCACCAAGTTGCTACTACACTTGTCACAGTATTCTCTCACCTAGTGGCTACTACTCTTGTCACAGTATACTGTCACCAAGTGGCTACTACTCTTGTCACAGTATACTGTCACCAAGTGGCTACTACACTTGTCACAGTATACTGTCACCAAGTGGATACTACTCTTGTCACAGTATACTGTCACCAAGTG
Source organism: Oasisia sp. SBJ-2009 (assembly GCA_964017155.1). Lineage (NCBI taxonomy): Eukaryota > Metazoa > Annelida > Polychaeta > Sabellida > Siboglinidae > Oasisia > Oasisia sp. SBJ-2009. The sequence continues at coordinate 40,201,544 of OZ024867.1, forward strand.
GCTACTACACTTGTCACAGTATACTATCACCAAGTGGCTACTACAATTGTCACAGTATACTGTCACCAAGTGGCTACTACAATTGTCACAGTATACTGTCACCTAGTGGCTACTTCACTTGTCACAGTATACTGTCACCAAGTGGCTACTATACTTGTCACAGTATACTGTCACCAAGTGACTACTACTCTTGTCACAGTATACTGTCACCAATTGGCTACTACACTTGTCACAGTATACTGTCACCAAGTGGCTACTACACTTGTCACAGTATACTGTCACCAAGTGGCTACTACACTTGACACAGTATACTGTCACCAAGTGGCTACTACACTTGACACAGTATACTGTCACCAAGTGGCTACTACACTTGTCACAGTATACTGTCACCTAGTGGCTACTACACTTGTCACAGTATACTGTCACCAAGTGGCTACGACACTTGTCACAGCATACTGTCACCAAGTGGCTACTACACTTGTCACAGTATACTGTCACCCGGTGGCTACTACACTTGTCACAGTATACTGTGACCTAGTGGCTACTACACTTGTCACATTATACTGTCACCAAGTGGCTACTACACTTGTCACAGTATACTGTCACCTACAGGCTACTACACTTGTCACAGCATACTGTCACCTAGTGGCTACTACTTGTCACAGTATACTGTCGCCAAGTGGCTACTACACTTGTCACAGTATACTGTCGCCAAGTGGCTACTACACTTGTCACAGTATACTGTCACCAAGTGACTACTACTCTTGTCACAGTATACTGTCACCAAGTGGCTACTACTCTTGTCACAGTATACTGTCACCAAGTGGCTACTACACTTGTCACAGTATACTGTCACCAAGTGGCTACTACACTTGTCACAGAATACTGTCACCAAACGGCTACTACACTTGTCACAGTACTCTGTCACCTAGTGGCTACTACTCTTGTCACAGTATACTTTCACCAAGTGCCTACTACTCTTGTCACAATATACTGTCACCAAGTGGCTACTACACTTGTCACAGTATACTGACACCAAGTGGCTACTACTCTTGTCACAGTATACTGTCACCAAGTGCTTACTACACTTGTCACAGTATACTGTCACCAAGTGGCTACTACTCTTGTCACAGTATACTGTCACCCACTGGCTACTACACTTGTCACAGTATACTGCCACCCACTGGCTACTAATCTTGTCACAGTATACTGTCACCAAGTGGCTACTACACTTGTCACAGTATACTATCACCAAGTGGCTACTACACTTGTCACAGTATACTGTCACCTAGTGGCTACTTCACTTGCCACAGTATACTGCCACCAAGTGGCTACTACACTTGTCACAGTATACTGTCACCAAGTGGCTACTACTCTCGTCACAGTATACTGTCACCATGTGGCTACTACTCTTGTCACAGGATACTGTCACCAAGTGGCTACTACTCTCGTCACAGTATACTGTCACCAAGTGGCTACTACACTTGTCACAGTATACTGTCACCAAGTGGCTACTACTCTTGTCACAGTATACTGTCACCAAGTGGCTACTACACTTGTCACCGTATACTGTCATCAAGTGGCTACTACTCTTGTCACAGTATTCTGTCACCAAGTTGCTACTACTCTTGTCACAATATACTGTCACCAAGTGGCTACTACTCTTGTCACAGTATACTGCCACCTAGTGGCTACTACACTTGTCACAGTATACTGTCACCAAGTGGCTACGACACTTGTCACAGTATACTGTCACCAAGTGGCTACTACACTTGACACAGTATACTGTCACCAAGTGGCTACTACACTTGTCACAGTATACTGTCACCAAGTGGCTACGACACTTGTCACAGTATACTGTCACCAAGTGGCTACTACACTTGTCACAGTATACTGTCACCATGTGGCTACTACTCTTGTCACAGGATACTGTCACCAAGTGGCTACTACTCTCGTCACAGTATACTGTCACCATGTGGCTACTACTCTTGTCACAGGATACTGTCACCAAGTGGCTACTACTCTCGTCACAGTATACTGTCACCAAGTGGCTACTACACTTGTCACAGTACACTGCCACCTACTGGCTACTACTCTTGTCACAGTACATACTGTCACCAAGTGGCTACTACACTTGTCACAGTATACTGTCACCAAGTGGCTACTACACTTGTCACAGTATACTGTCACCAAGTGGCTACTACTCTTGTCACAGTATACTGTCACCAAGTGGCTACTACACTTGTCACTGTATACTGTCATCAAGTGGCTACTACTCTTGTCACAGTATTCTGTCACCAAGTTGCTACTACTCTTGTCACAATATACTGTCACCAAGTGGCTACTACTCTTGTCACAGTATACTGCCACCTAGTGACTACTACTCTTGTCACAGTATACTGTCACCAAGTGGCTACTACACTTGTCACAGTATACTGTCACCAAGTGGCTAATACACTTGTCACAGTATACTGTCACCAAGTCGCTACCACACTTGTCACTGTATACTGTGACCTAGTGGCTACTACTCTTGTCACAGTATACTGTCACCAAATGTCTACTACACTTGTCACAGTATACTGTCACCAAGTGGCTACTACACTTGACACAGTATACTGTCACCAAGTGGCTACTACACTTGTCACAGTATACTGTCACCTATTGGCTACTACACTTGTCACAGTGTACTGTCACCAAGTGGCTACGACACTTGTCACAGTATACTGTCACCAAGTGGCTACTATACTTGTCACAGTATACTGTCACCAAGTGGCTACTACACTTGTCACAGCATACTGTCACCTAGTGGCTACTACACTTGTCACAGTATACTGTCATCAAGTGGATACTACACTTGCCACAGTATACTGTCATCAAGTGGCTACTACACTTGTCACAGTATACTGTCACCAAGTGGCTACTACACTTGTCACAGTATACTGTCACCAAGTGGCTACTACACTTGTCACAGTATACTGTCACCAAGTGGCTACTACACTTGTCACAGTATACTGTCACCTACTGGCTACTACACTTGTCACAGTATACTGTCACCAAGTGGCTACTACTCTTGTGACAGTATACTGCCACCTACTGGCTACTACACTTGCCACAGTATACTGTCACCAAGTGGCTACTACACTTGTCACAGCATACTGTCATCTACAGGCTAAAGCAAGCTACTGTGTAGTTCCACCACAGCTGAGCAATATACATGGGAGAGCAAAAAGTTCTAAGCAAAGTCAGCTTCACTTCAGTGGAACACATGTAAAATATCCGCAATAGCGTATTACCCCTAGCATATAGTTGTCGGCATTGCCGTAAAATATCTTTGTCATCACGGAATGTATTAGAAATGAAGCGACCCAAATATTTCACATAATCAATTTCCTGGATAGTTTCAACATTAATCTTAAATGATGGAACATAAAAAAATTTCATATATTTACGTTTGCATATTAACACAGCACTTTTCTTGGAATTGTACTTAATATCATGAATTAACCCATAGAGTCCACATACCTGCATCAGTTCAGACAGTCGTGATACATATGAGGACAGAGTTACCAAGTCATCAGCATACATAAGATGGTTGATATTTGTAGTACCTATTACACACTCTGTGTTACATCTGTTTAATGTCATGGTTAAATCATCTATATATATATATATATATATATTATATATATATATATTTATATTAAAAAGGTATGGTGAGAGTATACCACCTTGCCTGACACTATTTGTAACACCAAAATGTTCCGACAATTTGCCTGACCATCTTATATATAAGCAGTCTAACAAAATAACCAGGCATTCTCCTGTCAATCAACTTGTGAAATAAGATAGAATGTTTCACTCTGTCAAAGGCTTAGAAGCATCTAAAAAACATGTAAACATAGACCCATTTAGACTCCTATGCCTGTCAATGACTTCCTTTAAGACATAAATACACAAGTCTGTCCCGTGTGTTTTTCTTAAATCCAAACTAATTTTACATTGTTGACAGCGTAACTGACATTCTGTCTAACAAAGTTTTCTTTTTTTTGACACAATACTAGCTAATTCAGTAGGTCTATAATTATCTTTGCTGTTAATCTTGCCACATTTATCTTTGATAATAGCAACCAGCAGAACAGAAAACAAAGAACTAGGTAAAAATACATGTACAACAAAGCCAGTTATTCACAGAGCAAGTAAAGACACACTGCACCTATGACAATGTTTAAGGTGTTCAGTACATACACCATCCATACCACAAGTCTTATTTATATCTAGGCATTTAATAGCATTTTCAACTTCACTAATTTCCACAACTTTATCATTTGTATATTTGGCATCACATTTTATCTGTTGAATGTCTATATCCCTATAGTACAATTAAACAGCTGTTTAAAATGAAACCGCCATAATTCAGTTATTTCATCAATACCAGTAACATCCTCAATACTATTAGGTAAAGGTATATTACAGTTGTTTACCTGGCGTATCTCTTTCCAAAAGTCATCTGGCCGACTCCCCGACAGCTTTTTTGCCAATGAATCCTTTCTAAGTTGGCACTGATGATTTTTAAGAAAACGCGTTTTATATTTAAACCTTGCCCTAGATGTCTTCATTAGATCAAATACAGGACCATGTTTTGGTCTACCAGCGTCATTCCACATAATGAAGCATTCTCTGGCAGCAGTATCGAGCCAGGTCAACACTTGTATGGTTTCGTCCTACCCTGCCACCATTTGCATTTTTCATATATTCAATGATATTATCATAAAATAAATTTATCGCAGATATATCTGCATCATCAGTACAGTTTACACTATTACATATAATAGCATCATGTGTAATATTTACATTTTCAGCTTATACTTTGTTGCCTCAGCATAACCATTAATAAAAAATGTAAGTTCTTATATAGCGCAGTATCCAGTTCACAGGACTACTTAAAACACTTTTACACATTACTTCCCCGGCAGACCTGTTCAATCAAATACCATCTCAACTTCTCTGGGAAGCATGCTACAATTAATGTGCGAAAGGCTGCGCGTACACATATCCACCACTGTCTATTGCCAGGTACTCATTTATACAGCTAAGTGAACTGGAGCAATGTAGAGTGAAAAAAGTTGCCAAAGGTTTTAACACCGCAGCACAGGATTCGAACCCGGGTTCTCTTAGACGAGAGTCCGGAGGTCTACCCCTGAGCCACTGCGCTCTTCAATACATACATCATCATCATGCTGTCGGTCGCGAAGCGACAAAGACTGCTTCCATCACTTGACTGTTGCTCTCCATTTGTCTCTCTGCTGTGAGAGTGATGTCCATGAGTCGATCTTTATGTCTCTCATCTTCAGGTTTCTCTTGATGGTATCTTTGAACCGGAGACGAGGGCGCCCTCTCTTTCTCTGACCAGAAGACAGTTGCGAGTAGAGAACCTGCTTCGGTAGCCTGTCTGGTGACATCCTCATAAGGTGTCCAGTCCACCGGAGATTCTTTCTGATCAGAAGATCTTCCATAGGTGGCAGCCCTGTTCGTTCTAGTATTTCCTTGTTTGTCACTTTGTCCATCCAGGTTATCCTCATGATCGAACGCAGATGTCGCATCATGAAGGCATGCAGCTTTTTCACCTGTCGTCTGTACACTGTCCAGGCCTCAGCTCCGTATAGGAGGGTGGACAGCACGATTGCACGGTATATCTTGCCTTTAAACCCGCATGGACACATGGTGGTTGTTCCAGAGTCTCTGGCGTAATCGGCCGAAAGATGCACTAGCCTTGGCCATCCTCCTCTGTATTTCATCGTCAATGCATCCATCACTTGATATAGTGCTTCCGAGGTAGGTGAATTCTAGAACAGAGTTCAGCTTGTTTCCATCAACCATGATATCCTCCTCTCGGGTTCTTGTAGAGTTGGATTGGTACAGCACCTCGGTCTTCTTGATGTTATTCTTCAGGCCGAACTTCTTTGACGCATCGGAGAAAGCATCCACTATTTTCTGCATCTCTTCAGCAGAGTGTGCAACCAGTGCACTGTCATCTGCGAATAGCAGCTCTCTCATCAGTATCCGAGTAGTCTTGGTCTTTGCTCTGAAGTGTGCGACGTTGAATAGGTCAGCGTTCTGTCTGGACTGTATGTAGACTCCATCCCCCATGTCTCGGAAAGCCTCGTCGAGCATTGCTGATAGGAAGATGGAGAAGAGCGTGGGGGCCAGTACACAACCTTGCTTGACCCCATTTCTGACACTGAACGATTCTGAGACTTCTCCTCCAACACTAACATTCGCCATCATTCCAGTATGTAGTGCCTCGATCATTGTTGTGAACTTCTCTGGGCAGCCATACTTCCTCAGTAGCTACCATAGCCCAGTCCTCCCAACTGTATCGAACGCCTTGCTGAAGTCGACAAATACCATGTACAGTGGTCGGTCCTGTTCAATGCATTTTTCTTGTAGTTGTCGGAGACAAAATATCATATCCACGGTGCACCGGTTACCTCTGAAGCCACATTGTGTCTCCGGAACTACCTCTGGTGTTATGTGGGTAGATAGTCTGTTGAGGAGGATCCTCGCGAAGATCTTGCCCGCTATGGAAAGAAGAGAGATTCCTCTATAGTTCCCACAGTCTGTTCGATCACCTTTCTTGTAGATGGTTACAATGCTAGCATCCTTCCATGCTTGTGGTACAGAACCCACCTCCCAGGCATTGGTGATTAGTTGGTGCAGTCTGCTGAACAGATTGTCTCCTCCGTGCTTCCATACTTCTGCGGGAATTCCATCTCCTCCAGGTGCTTTGCCATCTTTCAGGCCGGCGATTGCTCTAGCCATCTCATCCGTAGTTGGAATCTCATCGAGGCTTGTCTTGATAATGCGCTGCGGGATGTTGTCCAGAGCTTCGTGATCTATGTCGCCAGGGACGTTGAGTAGCTTCTGGAAGTGTTCACTCCATCTTGCCACAACTCTCTTGCTGTCAGAGAAGGTCTCCATTCCATCTGTTGATTTCTGTTGAACAGGTCCCTTCTTTTTGGGTCCCCACACTTCCTTCAGCCCATTGTAGAAGCCCTTCATGTTGTTACTGTCAGCAGCTCTCTGCAGCTCCACTGCTTTCCTTTCCCACCAGTCTGACTTCAGTGCACGCGTGTGTTTTTGTAGCAATCTGCAGGCTTCATTGTATGCTGCAGTGGTGGACCTAGTGCTCCTGGTTTGTAACACTCTCTGGTGGGCTTGGTCTCTTCTGTTCATAAGAGTCTGTAGCTCCTGGTCATTTGGGTCGAACCAGTCCTGGTGTTTTCTGTCTGGCTTGCCAAGATATGTCTTGGCTGTGTTGTACACGACCTGCTGCAGAGCAGCCCATTCCTCGTCTGGTGTTGAGTTTTCCTTTTCCTCCCATTGGGCGAGAGCACTGTCCATCTCCTGCTCAAAACTCTCCGTATGGCTGGTGGTACTTAGTTTTGCAATGTTCAGCTTGGTCGGCTTACTTGTCCCTTGCCTGTTATGCTTTTGTCGTATTCTGAAAGCCACTTTTGACCTCAGCATCTGGTGATCGGTCCAGCAGTTTGCTCCACGCATGACTCGGGTACTGTGGATGTCCATCTTATCCCGACACCTCGTGATAATGAAGTCGATCATATGCCAATGTCTGGAACGAGGATGCATCCAGGTGGTCTTGCGTTCATCCTTCTGCTTGAACATGGTGTTCATCACTATCAGTTCGAACTCAGAGCACAGAGCCAGTAGAAGCTCGCCATTGGAGTTGCATTTCCCAATCCCATGTTTGCTCATGACCAAGGGCCACTTGTCATTTTCTCTTCCTATCCTCGCATTGAAGTCTCCTATCAGCAGTAGCTTATCTGTATGAGGGATGCCACTGAGCACACTTGCCAGCTGGTTGTAGAAGGCCTCCTTGTTTTCATCTGGGTTTGTCATTGTTGGAGCGTACACGCTGATAATTGTAGCAAAGTTGTCCTTGCTCAGCGGTAGTCTCATCGTCATGATTCTGTCACTTACTGGCTGTGGCATTTCTGTCAGCTTTGTGACGATATCCTTCTTGATAGCAAAGCCCACTCCTGCCTCCCTTCTTTCTCCTTCCGGTTTTCCACTCCAGAAGAAAGAGTATTCCAAGTCATCGAGACTACCAGACTCTGAGAACCGTGTTTCACATAGGGCGGCTATGTCGATGTTGTATTTGGCAAGTTCCATTGCTACTAGTGCTGTACGTCTTTCTGGTCGGTTAGCTCCTTCTCGGTCGAGGAGAGTCCTGACGTTCCATTGCCCAATTGTCAGTAGTTGTCTTCTTTGTCTTTGTCTTCTTCTTCTTCTTCCTAGCTGATTTTCCACTGTCGACGGAAGATGAGGTCGAGCAGCGCGGTCCTTGGTAACCCGGGCGACGGCCGATCCGGTATGGAGTTTCATACAGTTGTACATTTCATGGAAGCTGCTTGCAAAAAGTGTTGAAATGCCGCTGGCTTTTGCAAGTTACTAGCGACACTCTCTCGGGGAACAAATAGAGGTCTCACACCGGCAAGAACATGTCAAGACAGGCGCAAACTATTTGTCCCTGCAGTGGCTGGTCGAGAGATGTTGGGAGTTCCATACATCAACCGCCCTTGATGCTGCCACAGTGACATGGTTTTCTAGTTAGGGTTTGCTCCCTTAGCCTTCGGTTCTGACAAGAACCTGTACCACAAGGCAGTGGTTTACAACTCTGCATGGCAGGGGCGTCAAACTCCCTGAGTTGTTGCAGTACCTGTACTGCAACACCTGCATACCAATAATAATACATACATACATACATATATATACATATATATATATACATATATATATATATATATAATATATATACAGTTGTATATATATATATACATATATATATACATTCAAGCAAAGTTAGGTTGAATTGTTTTAATCCTTCTTATATATATATATATGTATATATATATATATATATATATATATATATATATATACAATTTATATATATCTATGCTACATATTGTACAATAACAGGTATAATAAAGACGCTAGTCAAGCGAGTTACCCTGTAGTCTGAGTTTATCTACCTGACAGTCTAGAACTCTATCCATATTGGTAACCCACTCGTACTATACCCAAGTTATCCTCCTAATTCCATTATGTTTGTGAATGTGACTTCAGAAAGTGGTGTAAGCCATGCATGGCGAAGCATGTGTCAATTTGGCTACGCAGATTGATTATTGTGCCTGTTATAATTACAGACCTGTATATAAAAATTACCTGTATTATAATATATATATATATAGACTGCTTTGCTTATTATACCTATTACACACCAGTCACCCACACATACACACACAAGTAACCTTTTCATGATAGATCTGAACAGTGTATTGTTGAGCTTCATACTGTAGCAAATCAATATTTCCTAAAACAGTAACTAGGGATTATGTTTCTTCAGATTTTATGTCTTACCCATTACGGTCAACCAGTTGTGTGAAGCTACACAAATAGAAGTACCTAGTACTGTCACTTTGTCATTAGAATTATTCATGGCTGCAACATGTACAGCGAACAATAAAAATGTATTTCCTTTTACCTGCTATTGTTATCTGCAAATATGTATTTTGTCATGCCGATGACAAGTCACCATGTATATATCACTTGCAACACACAACCAATGAACGGCATGTGTTTTGTTAGATTTTGAATTTTAGTGACACTATCTTCAATGTAACAGGCCTTAGAATTTATGTACATTTCTGCCAGCAGTATTTCTTTTCAGGTGAAGCTGTAAAGCCAGGTTTCTTTGGGGGAATAGTTGGTTTTCATGTTACCTAGCACAAATATCAAGCAGTACAGTATACTGTATAGTACACAATTTTAATAAGAATACCTGTATGGTGAAGTACTGGATAGTATTGAATGGACACGTTAATGATAATCCCTTTACCTTTTATAATTACATGCATTTGCCCATAAATCATGCCTATTATGGTTAACTTGATGTGTGAAAATAATATGTTAACTGAACATCTTCACCTACAACTGTGTCTTGATACACGCCCAAATTGACAGAGTGTTGAATTGGCACTACTATATGCCTATGCCATGACGACCAAAAGACAATTTCAGTGGATCCTAGCAGAAATCCTGGCTAAGTACATTTGACATGGCAAACTACTTTGTAGCAGATGGGTTTTAGAAATACATAGCTTTGTGGGAGGGAGGTAAACATGCAGGGGTGGGGAAGGTATGAGACTATGAGGGAGACAGACAGGCAGATAGGGAGGGAAGGGGGAAACGGGGAGACAGGAAGGCAAGTGCATATGGAGGAAATACAGGTGGACAGGAGGGAGGGGTGGGTGGGTGGGTGGGTGGGTGCCTGGGTGGGTGCCTGGGTGGCTGGGAGAGGGGTGAATTGTGACAGGTGGGGTGACCAGGAAATTTAATTAGATGCACTTACCAATCCTGGCATGACACGACTATCAATTCAAAATGAACCAATGGACATGATGCACATGCACGTGATATCACAAATACTTTTAGTGCAACATATTTACAACAGCAAAGTCAAAGTGACTGTGAATGTATACGTTATAGTGTTTTCAAGAACAAAACATTCTAACAAGACATAAGGTTTTGCGTGTTTACAATTAGACTGCTAGCATGAGCAGCAGCAATGCCAACACACAGTTGTAGCAATGACAACACACAGTTGTAGCAATGACAACACACAGTTGTAGCAATGCCAACACACAGTTGTAGCAATGACAACACACAGTTGTAGCAATGACAACACACAGTTGTAGCAATGACAACACACAGTTGTAGCAATGACAACACACAGTTGTAGCAATGCCAACACACAGTTGTAGCAATGCCAACACACAGTTGTAGCAATGACAACACACAGTTGTAGCAATGACAACACACAGCTGTAGCAATGACAACACACAGCTGTAGCAATGACAACACACAGTTGTAGCAATGACAACACACAGTTGTAGCAATGACAACACACAGTTGTAGCAATGACAACACACAGCTGTAGCAATGACAACACACAGCTGTAGCAATGACAACACACAGTTGTAGCAATGACAACACACAGTTGTAGCAATGACAACACACAGTTGTAGCAATGACAACACACAGTTGTAGCAATGACAACACACAGTTGTAGCAATGACAACACACAGTTGTAGCAATGACAACACACAGTTGTAGCAATGACAACACACAGTTGTAGCAATGACAACACACAGCTGTAGCAATGACAACACACAGTTGTAGCAATGACAACACACAGCTGTAGCAATGCCAAGGCGACCTTGACTGTCTCAATACAAAGGACAGTCACGCCACCGACTGCCACGTGGCAGACGTGTTTAAACAAGTCCAACTTGTGACTTTAGAACATGTGTCCTCGTAGACAAAACTAACTTGACAAACACTAAATACGAGTGTTCTAGACCAGTCAGTCTTCAAATAATTACTGTGCAAGTGTGTCCCCAGACAGATCAGTTACAACAGTAGAACAAGTCGTCGGACAGTGTGTGTGAAATCACAATGTATGTTGCTACCATCCATCATGGCGTCACTGTCAACACTTGTTGTCAAAACCTCCACAACCTGTCATTGAACAGTAACTACAATACCAACTCAATAACAGCATGTCTGCTATTTTCACAAGTCACCCATGTTGCTAATCGTAGGCTGAGATATCAGGAAACTTTGTATTTCGTAAGCCAACTATGCTGTAGACCAGTGACGACCTGTGTGTGCAACTTGGGTGAAAACCTTTACAAAACACAGCACATAGCACTTTGCAGACGATCAGTAACAACAAATAAAGAGTTAAAAACTCACCCATATTCTACACGTAACGTCTGTCTAGTAGCATAACAACTACTGTGTCAATCACGAGTGTCCTCTGTCTAACTGTCATTGTAAAGACATTTGAAATGGTGTCTTGTCGCCGTCTTGTCTGTTGACGACAGAACTGTGTGAACACAGCAGAGTCAGTGATATGTTTGGGAACTTCACGTCAGCCACGTCTTGGTTACGACCTTTGTGAGGTCACTGCACAAGCCACTCTTTGTATTACTGCGCCGTACAACAAAGACGACTTGGCAAAAGAACCGGCTTGCCTACAGAGCTACACACTAAACATATTTCCTCCGCATAATATTAAGTCCACAGACAACTGTCATAACAGTTCAGGGCCACACCACGTAATAGCAGCCAAGACAGACTGAATTACCTTAACGGTTCACACATGAACAGTTTGTCATGTGGTCATGTGGAAACTTTGCTGTTCACATATGTTCAGTGAAAATTTCAATTCAAGGAATCGTGTGACTACAGTAACCTAGTATATTATAATATGTTTCTAACTATTCATCAGCAAGTTACACCCAGACTTCATCAATGTGTGTGTTACAGTGTTGGCTACAGGTCATCTTCTGGTGTCAAATACTCAATATTCATCCTGTATATAGATCACCTGCAGTCAGACTAGGTCTGTTGTTGAACACAGTCGGACACAATCGTGTCAACCAAGCCACGTATTAGTTGGTCACACATGACCGCACAAAATGTCTCAGAGGCGGTCCTGAACCTATGAGGAATGTAGGTCTTCAAGTGAGTGTAAGTTTTCCGGTGTGTGCAGGTGACCTTCAAGTGGTATATATATATATATATATATATATATATATATATATATATATATATATATATATATATATATATGCGGGACAACGCTACCATCTAAATTTGTAACACAGAGATATGGCTAGTTTGCTGAAAACACAAGTCAGATATATGTTTGTATGCGTGCTTAAAAGTAAGCCAACTTGTTATGTATAACTAGCACAAAATAATTCCAATACACTAGTACACAATGTCATCACCGTTATATTACTTATTATTATAAGACTTATATACGTTATAACAAACACATAGACTGACAGCAAAGGTGGGGGAACCGACCACACCAGGTGTTGGAAACCCACCATATGAATTACTCAAACAAAGTATGCAGGTTATAGGTTACGACCAAGGGGAAAGCGTTAGCAACATGAGCACATGTCCTCGCCCTAAAACTCCTTGAAAGTGTACTCATATTAGACAAGTATATAACATAAATCGACAACATAAGAAGTAATATACAAGCCAGTGCGATCCTACAGTCAAAAGTACAAGACACTTGGTAACAATATACTATAGTGTACGTATTTGCAAATATGTACAAATAAAACAAAACACAGCATATATAAACACCAGTTTGAAATACCCAGGTGACGATGGGGTAGGAGAGTGGGAAATTTGCGGCGATAGTATTGAACAACACTTGGTGACAGTATACTGTGACAAGTGTAGTAGCCACTTGGTGACAGTATACTGTGACAAGTGTAGTAGTCACTTGGTAACAGTATACTGTGACAAGTGTAGCAGCCACTTGGTGACAGTATACTGTGACAAGTGTAGTAGTCACTTGGTAACAGTATACTGTGACAAGTGTAGTAGCCACTTGGTGACAGTATACTGTGACAAGTGTAGTAGTCACTTGGTAACAGTATACTGTGACAAGTGTAGTAGTCACTTGGTGACAGTATACTGTGACAAGTGTAGTAGCCACTTGGTGACAGTATACTGTGACAAGTGTAGTAGTCACTTGGTAACAGTATACTGTGACAAGTGTAGCAGCCACTTGGTGACAGTATACTGTGACAAGTGTAGTAGCCACTTGGAGACAGTATACTGTGACAAGTGTAGTAGCCACTTGGTGACAGTATACTGTGACAAGTGTAGTAGCCACTAGGTGACAGTATACTGTGACAAGTGTAGTAGTCACTTGGTGACAGTATACTGTGACAAGTGTAGTAGCCAGTAGTTGACAGTATACTGTGACAAGTGTAGTAGCCACTTGGTGACAGTATACTGTGAAAAGTGTAGTAGCCAGTAGTTGACAGTATACTGTGACAAGTGTAGTAGCCACTAGGTGACAGTATACTGTGACAAGTGTAGTAGCCGCTTGGAGACAGTATACTGTGACAAGTGTAGTAGCCGCTTGGAGACAGTATACTGTGACAAGTGTAGTAGCCACTTGGTGACAGTATACTGTGACAAGTGTAGTAGTCACTTGGTAACAGTATACTGTGACAAGTGTAGCAGCCACTTGGTGACAGTATACTGTGACAAGTGTAGTAGTCACTTGGTAACAGTATACTGTGACAAGTGTAGTAGCCACTTGGTGACAGTATACTGTGACAAGTGTAGTAGTCACTTGGTAACAGTATACTGTGACAAGTGTAGTAGTCACTTGGTGACAGTATACTGTGACAAGTGTAGTAGCCACTTGGTGACAGTATACTGTGACAAGTGTAGTAGTCACTTGGTAACAGTATACTGTGACAAGTGTAGCAGCCACTTGGTGACAGTATACTGTGACAAGTGTAGTAGCCACTTGGAGACAGTATACTGTGACAAGTGTAGTAGCCACTTGGTGACAGTATACTGTGACAAGTGTAGTAGCCACTAGGTGACAGTATACTGTGACAAGTGTAGTAGTCACTTGGTGACAGTATACTGTGACAAGTGTAGTAGCCAGTAGTTGACAGTATACTGTGACAAGTGTAGTAGCCACTTGGTGACAGTATACTGTGAAAAGTGTAGTAGCCAGTAGTTGACAGTATACTGTGACAAGTGTAGTAGCCACTAGGTGACAGTATACTGTGACAAGTGTAGTAGCCGCTTGGAGACAGTATACTGTGACAAGTGTAGTAGCCACTTGGTGACAGTATACTGTGACAAGTGTAGTAGCCACTAGGTGACAGTATACTGTGACAAGTGTAGTAGCCACTAGGTGACAGTATACTGTGACAAGTGTAGTAGCCAGTAGGTGACAGTATACTGTGACAAGTGTAGTAGTCACTTGGTGACAGTATACTGTGACAAGTGTAGTAGCCAGTAGTTGACAGTATACTGTGACAAGTGTAGTAGCCACTTGGTGACAGTATACTGTGACAAGTGTAGTAGCCAGTAGTTGACAGTATACTGTGACAAGTGTAGTAGCCACTAGGTGACAGTATACTGTGACAAGTGTAGTGGTCTAGATCTACATGTGCAGATCATTTATTATGACCTAGTTATATAAGTCCCCATGAATGATTATTTTCTGCAAGTCCCACATAATATGGAACAGCCATGTGTCACCATGCAGAGTCTATTTTAGTGTGTAGTTTATTTGAAATCTATTTTATTTCAATTAACCTGAACGACAAGTATTTCAATCATATTAATCATAATATTACATTTCACAATTCATACGTTGCTCATGTGTATTAGTTTACAATTATTCAGATATATTTCTGTATTGTCTGCTTGAGATAAAACTATTACAGCAACGTCGACAGGTAAACAGTGGGAGAAAACACATCAACAACTGAATCCATTTTTTTTTCTTCAGTGCATGTGCGAGGTAAGATGGATGGCCGAGCGAACCGCTTACTAATAACCTTTTTCTACCCTAAACCCACGACCCAATTGCCTCAACATTCCATCACCATGCCTCCAAAATGTTAGAAATTCAAACAAAACCTTTGTAAATGTAAATAGATATCCCAAACCACCAATTCCAGATTTTTGTGTACCCTTCAAAACTCCCACCTAAATTACCACACAGGCCAGCCATTCACAACACAAACAAAACAGTCTCAAACACGACATACGGAACCCACTTACAACATAACAACCTACAATAAGAATGACATTGTTTCAAGCCCCGTTTGTATTCCTTGGTATAGTAATTATACTTAGATTGTCCCAGTCACCAATATCTACATACAACACTGAAGAAATTACCAAAGACATCACATTCTTAAAGCATTCGCTTCTTTCAATCACCCACAGACAGCTTCGTTATGCATCACGACCAGGCAAATTCATCGGACTCTATATAGGCATGCTCTTGCTGGCACTGGCAAATGACACCCCAACAAACCCAGGCCCAATCAAATTCCCAATAAACCTGTAGCATCCAACCAAAAAGCCACATGCTGCGACTCATGTAACACATGGTTTCACACAAAATGCACCAAAAATGTCCAACAACATATTCTCTTACATGAACAAAACCAATATGGAAAATATCTCCTGGTACTGCCCTGGGTGTGGCCTGCCAAACCTATCAAGCATTTTCTTTGACCCACCCTACGACACTGACTGTGACAGCAACAGATTCTCACCCTCTGACAACGAATCAAACTCCCTCCGCTTTAGTTCAGTCTCCAGCTACGGAAGTCCTATAGCCGACACCTCCCCTTGCACAACCCAACCTGAGCCCCCTTTGAGAGAAAAGATCAAAGTTCGGAACAACAATAACAACTTATTGTTGTATAACAATAAGTTATTATGTGGGACTTGCAGAAAATAATCATTCATGGGGACTTATATAACTAGGTCATAATAAATGATCTGCACATGTAGATCTAGACCTCACACACAATTTGTAGTTATAGATACACAGACCTCTGTGTACACATGTGGATCTAGACCTCACACACATTTTGTAGTTATAGATACACAGACCTCTGTGTACACATTTTTTCCCTCTTTAAGAATATCTTAAAGAGGGAAATTGACTGCGTCGTTGACAAATTTGTCCCCTTGAAAAAACAGGGGAAAAGGTCAAAGAAGAAACACTTATCGAAGGAAGCCATTAGAAAAATCAAGTACAAGCAAATGATGTGGAAGACATATAGACATACTGGAAGTGAAGAAGACTATGCCATTTATAAAGAAGCACTTAATCAAGCTACAGCTGAAATTAGAAATTCGAAGAGAAGCTATGAACAAAAAATAGCTTTCAACATAAAACATGACAGCAAGAGTTTTTATGCGTATGTTCGAAGTAAACAGAAAGTTCAAGATAAGGTCGGGCCACTAGAAGGTAGTGATGGAAACATAATAACGGAGGGATTCTTAATGGCAGAAAACCTAAATGAATACTTTAGTTCGGTGTTTACCAGGGAAGATATTAGTACATTACCAGTACTAGAGACTAAGTTCGAAGGGAGAGAGTGTGACTATTTAGGACAACTAACTGTAACCCCAAAAATGGTAGCTATGAAAATAAGAGATATGAAGGATAATAAATCACCAGGAGTGGATGGGATTCCTCCCAAATTACTACTGGAAATTGTAGAACAAATTAGCATACCACTTGCAACAGTGTTCAATTTGGCATTAGAGGAAGGAGTGGTTCCGTTAGAATGGAAAGAAGCAAACATCATACCATTATTTAAAAAAGGATCAAGAAGCAAGTCAGAGAACTATAGACCAGTGAGTTTAACATCGGTGATTTGTAAACTATTAGAAAGACTAATTAAAGATCACTTGGTTGATTTTCTTGTTAAAAATAAATTGATAAACACATCTCAACATGGGTTTTTAAAAGCGAGGTCATGCTTAACAAATATGTTATGTTTTTTGGAAGATGTCACAAAGTGGGTAGATGAGGGATCACCAGTAGATATAATCTACTTAGATTTTAAAAAAGCCTTTGACAAAGTGCCACACCAAAGATTACTACTTAAACTAAAGGCCCATGGCATAGGAAATAGTATGATTAACTGGATAGAAAAATGGCTTATTGATAGAAGACAAAGAGTAGTAGTTGATGGGGAGGTTTCAAATTGGAAATCTGTTTTGAGTGGAGTACCGCAAGGATCAGTATTGGGACCTATTTTATTCTTAATATATATCAATGATTTGGATGATGACATAACAAGCAAGGTGTTGAAGTTTGCGGACGACACAAAAGTGTTTAGGAAAATTAAAAGTGATGCAGATAAACAGCATTTACAAGATGATCTAAATAAGTTGATACAATGGTCTGAGAAATGGCAAATGCTGTTTAACTTTGGAAAGTGTAAGTGCCTCCACACAGGACATGTGAATGAAAATGCACAATATACAATGGGTGGTACTGTACTAAATACTACTGTAAAGGAAAAGGACTTAGGTTTAACCATTAGTGCTGACATGAAGGTATCAGAGCAGTGTGGAATTGCAGCAGCGAAGGCAAACCAAATTCTTGGATTAATTAGGCGAAATATAGTATACAAAGAAAAAGAACTAATAATACCGCTTTATAAAACAATAGTTAGGCCTCATTTAGAATATTGTATACAAGCATGGAGGCCATATCGCAAGAAGGATATTGATATGCTAGAAAGAGTACAAAGGAGAGCAACAAAAATGATACCAAAACTCAGGAATATTAGTTATGAAATGCGTCTAAAAAAATGTGGTCTAACAACACTAGAAACCAGAAGATTGAGAGGAGATCAGATTGAGGTTTTTAAAATATTGAATGGGTATGAAAATATTGACAGAAATATTTTTTTCACGGACAAGTAAGAGAGAAGGACTAGAGGACATGGAGTTGCATTAGCAAAGAAGCAGTGTAGACTAGATATTAGAAAATTTTCATTTTCACAAAGAATAGTAAACGAATGGAACAAATTATCAGCTGATTGTGTAGGTGCTAGAAGTGTTAATATGTTTAAAAATAAAATTGACATATACCTAAGACGGGCGGGGTATACTTAGATAGATAGGTTGGACTCTCGATAAGCCAAACGGCTTCCTTGTCCACCTGCCATCTAGAGTTGATTCTCTAGGTGGCAATCTTGTTAAATCTTGTTAAATCATAAACTTTCAGAGCCTAAAAAATAAAAAGCCTGATCTTCAACTCACAATAGACAACACCAACCCTGATATTATATTTGGATGTGAAACATGGCTCAACAAGAAAATTGAAACCCAGGATATTCTACCCGACAATTATATAGTTTATAGAAAAGATCGATCCTCTAAAGGTGGAGGAGTACTCCTTGCAATAAAGAAAAGCATTAATTCTTCCATACAAAACGACCTAGACACCGACGGAGAACTAATCTGTGAAAAAATCAAATCAAAAAACAACCCAGACCTCTACATCTGCAGCTTCTACCGACCACCAACCGACGAGACAGGACTGACCCATCTAAGACACTCCATCAGCAGAATTAGTCAAAATGGTAAACACAACATATGGATAGCTGGCAATTTTAACTGCCCCTAAAGACTTTCACCTTCACCAAGCTGTACGGGAATGTACTAGAGGCAAAAACATCCTAGAATTCTTTCTCACTACCAACCCCTCCCTCATAGAAAGCACGCACAGCATACCAGGCATCAGTGACCATGACAGTATACCCTTACTAAACATCAACGTAAACCTGCCCAGAAATATTCCCCCTCCCAATAACATTTTCAAATATCACAAGGCAGAATGGGAACACACAGATCAAGAACTCCAGGACCTAGGGAACAAAATACAAAACCAAGCCCCACTCACTGACTCCCAGAACCACTTTGGGACCTCTTCAAACATAGCATCCAGGAAATCATAAACCAGTTCATCCCCTTCAAATACTCTTCCAAACGATACTCACTCCCCTGGATTAATAAAGACATAAAAAAATGATAAACAAAAAGCAACGACTGTACAACAAACCTTGAACAAAGCCAAGAAATACCAAAGAGAAACTGACTGGACTTCTTTCAGGAAATTCCGTAAAGCTACACAAAAAAGATCCAATTAGAATACAGGAAATATCTCACACATATAATTGACCCAGAACAAGACAAAGACAAAAATCCTTTTGGCA
This sequence comes from Oasisia sp. SBJ-2009, assembly GCA_964017155.1. Taxonomy (NCBI): domain Eukaryota; kingdom Metazoa; phylum Annelida; class Polychaeta; order Sabellida; family Siboglinidae; genus Oasisia; species Oasisia sp. SBJ-2009. The sequence goes on from OZ024867.1 coordinate 40,221,232, forward strand.
CTACATAAAATCACTCTCCCCACTAAAAAGATAAAGGCATCCTTCATACAGACAGCAAATCCAAAGCAAATATCCTCTCAAACCATTTCCAGTCTGTATTCACCAACGAAAATCTAACCAACCTCCCAAATGCCCCCAATCCAAATCACAGTTAAAGGCGTCGAGAAATTACTAACATAATTAAAATCAAACAAAGCTCAAGGCCCAGATAACACCCCTGCCAGAATCCTGAAAGAAATGGCCTCTACAATTGCACCCATCCTGACAATCATATTCCAAAAATCTATAAATTCCGGAACTCCCCCTTCAGTCTGGTTAAAAGCACATATAGTCCCTATCCATATAAAGAACAACAGAACCATTGCCTCAAACTACCGACCAATCTCCCTCACTAGTATACCATGCAAAATTCTTGAACATATCATATCCACATCAATCCATAAACATCTTGAAAGCAACAACATCCTCACCGACAGACAGATTTAACAAGATTTAACAAGATTGCCACCTAGAGAATCAACTCTAGATGGCAGGTGGACAAGGAAGCCGTTTGGCTTATCGAGAGTCCAACCTATCTATCTAAGTATACCCTGCCCGTCTTAGGTATATGTCAATTTTATTTTTAAACATATTAACACTTCTAGCACCTACACAATCAGCTGATAATTTGTTCCATTCGTTTACTATTCTTTGGGAAAATGAAAATTTTCTAATATCCAGTCTACACTGCTTCTTTGCTAATGCAACTCCATGTCCTCTAGTCCTTCTCTCTTCCTTGACCGTGAAAAAAATATTTCTGTCAATATTTTCATACCCATTCAATATTTTAAAAACCTCAATCTGATCTCCTCTCAATCTTCTGGTTTCTAGTGTTGTTAGACCACATTCTTTTAGACGCATTTCATAACTAATATTCCTGAGTTTTGGTATCATTTTTGTTGCTCTCCTTTGTACTCTTTCTAGCATATCAATATCCTTCTTGCGATATGGCCTCCATGCTTGTATACAATATTCTAAATGAGGCCTAACTATTGTTTTATAAAGCGGTATTATTAGTTCTTTTTCTTTGTACACTATATTTCGCCTAATTAATCCAAGAATTTGGTTTGCCTTCGCTGCTGCAATTCCACACTGCTCTGATACCTTCATGTCAGCACTAATGGTTAAACCTAAGTCCTTTTCCTTTACAGTAGTATTTAGTACAGTACCACCCATTGTATATTTTGCATTTTCATTCCCATGTCCTGTGTGGAGGCACTTACACTTTCCAAAGTTAAACAGCATTTGCCATTTCTCAGACCATTCTATCAACTTATTTAGATCATCTTGTAAATGCTGTCTATCTGCATCACTTTTTATTTTCCTAAACACTTTTGTGTCGTCCGCAAACTTCAACACCTTGCTTGTTATGTCATCATCCAAATCATTGATATATATTAAGAATAAAATAGGTTCCAATACTGATCCTTGCGGTACTCCACTCAAAACAGATTTCCAATTTGAAACCTCCCCATCAACTACTACTCTTTGTCTTCTATCAATAAGCCATTTTTCTATCCAGTTAATCATACTATTTCCTATGCCATGGGCCTTTAGTTTAAGTAGTAATCTTTGGTGTGGCACTTTGTCAAAGGCTTTTTTAAAATCTAAGTAGATTATATCTACTGGTGATCCCTCATCTACCCACTTTGTGACATCTTCCAAAAAACATAACATATTTGTTAAGCATGACCTCGCTTTTAAAAACCCATGTTGAGATGTGTTTATCAATTAATTTTTAACAAGAAAATCAACCAAGTGATCTTTAATTAGTCTTTCTAATAGTTTACAAATCACCGATGTTAAACTCACTGGTCTATAGTTCTCTGACTTGTTTCTTGATCCTTTTTTAAATAATGGTATGATGTTTGCTTCTTTCCATTCTACCGGAACCACTCCTTCCTCTAATGCCAAATTGAACACTGTTGCAAGTGGTATGCTAATTTGTTCTACAATTTCCAGTAGTAATTTGGGAGGAATCCCATCCACTTCTGGTGATTTATTATCCTTCATATCTCTTATTTTCATAGCTACCATTTTTGGGGTTACAGTTAGTTGTCCTAAATAGTCACACTCTCTCCCTTCGAACTTAGTCTCTAGTACTGGTAATGTACTAATATCTTCCCTGGTAAACACCGAACTAAAGTATTCATTTAGGTTTTCTGCCATTAAGAATCCCTCCGTTATTATGTTTCCATCACTACCTTCTAGTGGCCCGACCTTATCTTGAACTTTCTGTTTACTTCGAACATACGCATAAAACATGGCTTCAGATCTAGGCGTTCCTGTGAGACTTCACTGCTCACAACTATCAATGACCTGACTAGCACCCTGAAAAAACCCCACCAAATTGACCTTGTACTACAAGATTTCTCCAAACCTTTCAACACTGTCCTCATAAATGACTCCTCCACAAATTAGACCACTACGGAATTAGAACCAGCACCCACCTCTGGATTAAAATTTGTCTGACGAATAGAACTCAAGAAGTGCTGGTAGAAGGGGGCAAGTCGGGTCAGGTATACGTGAGCTCTGGAGTCCCACAGGGCACTGTTCTTGGCCCCCTCCTCTTCTTTCTTTACATAAACGACATGCCCTCCCATATTTCACCAGGAACCTCCCTCAAACTTTTTCGCCGACGACACAATGCTCTACCGACAGATCAATAACCACACCGACCAAGACAACCTACAGAACGACCTTGACAGACTAACTGACTGGGAAAAAACATTGCAAATGACTTTCAACCCATCCAAATGCGAAATTATGCACATCACCAGATCTAAATCACCCATACACAACCCATACACAATACATGACGAACCACTCAGAGCAGTACCAGTAGCAACCCACCTTGGCATAGATATATCAAACAACCTCTCCTGGAACCCACACATCAACAAAATAGTAAATAAGGCAAATAGCAAACTTGGATTTATTAAAAGAAACCTAAAATCTATCCCACAATCCATCAAGAGATATGCCTATAGGAGTCTGATCCGCCCACACCTCGAGTACTGCTGCCCGGTGTGGGACCCGAAGGGGACGAAGGCGGGACAAAACCCCCTCCGGACAAAACCCCCTTGGACAAAACCCCAATAGACAAACCCCCTTTATACATAACTCCATCAGGACATAAGCTCCTTCCGGACATAAACCCCTTGGACAAAACCCCCTCATCATAGATACTACTGTAGCCTCAAGAATTATCAAAATAAGTAAACTTAGCTTGTATGTTTATGCATACTATAATATATATGTTATATATATATATATATATATATATATATATATATATATATATATATATATATATATAATTTGGTATGTAAAACAATTAAATACATACCAAATATTTTATAATTACTGGCAGAATAAAGGTACTATTCAAGCAAGTTACCATCTAGTCTGAGTTTGTCTGCCTGGCAGTATACAGCAGCTCTGGACAATTTGGTAACCATTGTTACTATTTACCAAGTTACCCTCCTAACTCATTTTATGTTTGTGAATGTGGCTTCAGAAAGTGGTGGAAGCAAGTTACCGTCTAGTCGGTCATACCATTCGGTAGAAATGAACATTTTGTCCGTTGGGATTTTGTCCGTTGGAATTTTATCCATTGGGATTTTGTCCTGCACTCAAATAAACACTCTGATAAATGCAACTAGAAGGTTGAAGTTTGCAATAGAAATAAAAATACAGTACTTATTCATTTAATCATTCTTGAGTCTAGTATCACTGATGAGGGGTTTTTGTCCAAGGGGGTTATGTCCGGAAATGGCTTATGTCTAGAGGGAGTTACGTATGGAGGGGGTTTTGTCCAAGGGGGTTTTGTCTGGACGGGGTTTTGTCCGCGCACGGTGGGACCCATATACCATCCGAAACATCAACCATCTAGAGGGGGTCCAGCACCGGGCAGCAAGATTCGTGACCCATAATTACAGCTGGGACACATCTGGATCCACCTTGGCCTCTGCCCTCTCCTGGCCAACCCTAGAACAGAGGAGGGCTGAGGCCAGACTTTGCACCATGTATAAAATACCTCATACCCGGACACAGCCAAACAAGATCCAACCACCCACACAAATACAGACAAATATCCACCTCCCACAACTATTATAAATACAGCTGCACCCTTGAGGCACCTCTAACAGACAATATATCCCACCACCCTAGCCCCCCTTCACATCCCATCCCTCCCACACCCACATCATCCCCCAACATTGAATTGTACTTTTCCCCACCCACCCCATCCTAATTCCACACTCCCATGCACAAACACTCTTATTCCACTTCCAGATAACATGAAGCCAGCCATCCTGAAACCGACCACCCTCAATAGTGTGTGATGCCCCAGTAGGGGTTTTGCACTACAACCATTCAGAATCAGAACCCGGTAGTTACAAGCTCAGATCAGGAAATAAGAAGGGAAATTAAATTACTGCAATAACTGTTATTTTTTATGATATAATATATTTATTCAGGATGGCTCAGCTAAATACAGAAAGTGTACATTGAAATATTACACTTGCTTTCTTTTCAGTGTCAGTGAGGTCCTCTGTCCACAATTATCAACGACCAATATTGGCTCAAATGTTACATCACTCATGGCTCAAATATTATTATGCAATTGCAGAACTTTGTTAAACTCACCAAAAGTAATTATCATTTCCCACTGGAAACACAGCCTCCTGGCTCGGCTCATTGCTTGCTTTCCTACTGTCCCCCAAATCCCGCTATCGTCCCACTGACCAAACCGCAGTGACAACTATTGTCACTGCTCATTAACACTAACAACTAATCACTAGGTGGAGTTACCGATCGCTTAACAAAATAAATTCACCAAATACATTATAAAGATCATGGTGATCCATAACATCTATATATGCCAGCGTTTTGTATATGCTTTGCATATGAATAGAGTAATACCTAGTTTTATTATTTACTATGAATAATTTAACGTTTCTAAATGTTTTATCTGTGCGTTATTTTTACAGTTGTATCTATTATTAATATAATATATTATTATTATTTTGTAACACACCATGAATAGCTTGATATTTTATTCTACAACGCTTTGTGAATGTTGAATATTGCGCTTTATAGTAATTATTATTATTATTATTATACAGAATATATATATATATATATATATATATATATATATTACGATACAAACGTTTGGCACCATGCACAAAACAATATTTAACCAGTTTTATCGACAATAAAAGTAATTAAAAAAAAAAATTAATTCATTATTAATTTTATTGTCGATAAAACTGGTTAAATATTGTTTTGTGCCGCCAAACGTTTGTATCAAGGATTCTATAGCTTCACAAAATTTAACCACATTGTCATACGAGAGTGAACTCCACATCACATCACACATGGGAAGTGGACTAGGAATAATCCTTTGGCATATTGAGTATTGAGAACCCAACCAATATTATCTACGCCCTTCTGCGTTATTTGTAGATGTTTTTAAACATGCCACACTCCCCATAGGCATAGGGACCATTACGCAACGGGGGCCAGTGAGTATTTCGTGTAATACAAGTCCAATAAGACAAGTAGTTTTTGAAAATTTATGTTCACAAACCTCATTTTACATCTTTGTCAATCAGATTGTTTGTGTAGATGCCCAAATGTACCTGTTTTACGCATTCTATGTATTATGGTGATAATTACAAACGATATCCTCCAGTGACAGTGTTCGACTTGCTAGCGTATTCGACTGGCGTTTCAGTGACTATAGGCATAGTATAGACGTATAGTCTATCATATTCACAGGGGAAAGTGTCGATTACTTTACTTTTACAAACACGTTTCTTTAATAGATCTAATATTTACCTTCTCTCTTCAACCGGGAAGCGGTGGAAAACCATTTCCGGACATTTTGTGCGACTGTTGTTGCAGTTGGGCGCAGCACAAAATTGGCAATTTGCCATACAACGTCGAGCAGACGCCATCGTCAGTAGTTTAGCACGCTTAAACCTAGATGGCGTTAGTGGTTGTGGCGTCACACTGTAAGATTTAGCCGGTCTACTAATTTCCCATTTTCGCATCTGCCTCAATCTTCTTGTATATTATAGTCGTAGACGCGGTGTTCTCATCTTGGACACGTAATGCAATATTCCCTCTCCGTACTGACCCCATAGACAATTAGCCATGACCTATTCAGTTCAGCCATAGTGTCACTGTCTATTTGAAATCAGATACTCACGGAGAGAGATTCTAATTACTCAATCATTTGCAGAAGACTTTTCCAAGAGTTCGTTTCAAGAACTTAAATACAGACAGCAAAATACAGAAGTCAATACAATTGTCTAACTGGCCTGGCTCCGTGGGCGACAGATGTGTAGTTACATGGTACGTGTTCTCCCCTCTCCTCTCTCCTCTCTCCTCTCTCCTCTCTCCTCTCTCCTCTGTCTCTGTCTCTGTCTCTGTGTCTCTGTCTCTCTGTCTCTCTGTCTCTCTGTCTCTCTGTCTGTCTGTCTGTCTCTGTCTCTGTCTCTGTCTCTGTCTCTGTCTCTGTCTCTGTCTCTGTCTCTGTCTCTGTCTCTGTCTCTGTCTCTGTCTCTGTCTCTGTCTCTCTCTCTCTCTCTCTCTCTCTCTCTCTCTCTCTCTCTCTCTCTCTCTCTCTCTCTCTCTTGTCTCCCCCTGTCGCGCACTACTCCCCTTAAATACGGGCTATTTCGCTCTCTAGCTATGTGCCTGGCTAATGTACATCTCACTAACTAATAAGGAGCTGGTGTCTCTTACCTACGGCCAACTCAGTGGTCATGCTCCCACTCATCCCTAATCTATACTTAGCGAACTCAGACAACCGGATATAACTGGTTTAACCAAGCTATGCTTCTAGACTGTTAATTATGACTCCATGTATAATAATTATAATATTTCATGAAAAGTAATTACAAGGAATTTATGCAACCATAATTCCTTACAACACGTTATCGCGAGGAGTTGCGTATCTTTGTGAAGCTATAATATCCTTGTTTGTATCGTACAATATCTTTAAACAAAACTGTGGCTTAGGCCTACTATTATAAGTATTTAAAATTAAGAATGTAAACTGTGCATCGTCTGTTCACTCAGCTCTTAACTTGAGACAGGTTTGACTGAGGTACAAAACTATGGCAAAACTGTAAACCTTGCAGTGGCGTCGATGTGGATCCGTATTCTATACTATAGGCATGTGCCTGTCATGTAATCCGCCATCTTACATGACATTTTGTTATAAGACTACACAATTGTTTTGTTATTGGTGAATAGGTGTAAAGAATGACGCCATAGTGCATAGATTAGTATAGTCATAGTATTAGAAGGCGAATTATTACATTTATGCCCTTCCGTATTTAGGGGTGGGATGACGTCACAACTGCCCATGTAGTAGTAGCCGAGCCATTTCGTACCAGTCGTGTGTTACTGTCCCCCCCCCCTCCTCCAATGGAAGTGTTTCTTCGTTACAAACCAATTCAACAGTGAAGTGTGGTGGCGTAGTGGCGCCAGGCGTATGGGCTAGGGCTTCGTACTTTCGATGATGGAATCCTGTGGTGTCGTGTGGAATTTTGGGCACGTCGTTCACTCTGCATTTCCCTAGTACACTCAGCTATACGGATGTGTAGATGAATATAGGCATAGGTGAATATTTGTGTACAAATAATCTTCGCGCATTAATTGAAATATGGCTGGATGCTTCCCACATAAGTTGAGATGGTGTCCAATTGAACAGGTCTGCCAGGGAGGAAAGTAGGCCTACAATGCAATTTGATTAGTTATGGGGCCTGGCTAGCTGCGCTATGTAAAAACTAAGAATTTATCTTTTAAATGACGTCGACAAAATATAAATAAATAAAATAAATAAAAAACCTATATAGCGCCAAATCTATCTTAAAAACTATTCAGGGCGCTTTACATGTACATGATAACATGTTCTTAAAACTAATTACCCAAATGTATAACTAAAACAAAATTAACTGTATATTATATAAATACAAAATACAAATATTCTTCCTCTGAGGACTCAAAATATTGGACCGAAATATGACATTTTCCAAACCATTACAAGACTGCTCCTGAGGTGTTAATGTACGGGGTCTGTGATGTACGAAATGCTGTTAGACGTCAGCAACAGAAATTATAGCGTGTAATACATTGACAGACATAGACCATACGTAGTCCTACGTTCAATCATAGATTTAGAATTCGGAAACAACGTTCTTTTAAGTTGTCCTTCACTTCACATACGCATAAGCACTCGCACATGCACACGCATACACTCGAGCGTACATACGGACACAGCTAGGTCGACATGCACACACACACACACACACACACACACACACACACACACACACACACACACACACACACACACACACACACACACACACACACACACACACACACACACACACACACACACACACACACACACACACACACACACACACACACACACACACACACACACACACACACACACACACATACATACACAATATATATATATATATATATATATATATATATATATATATATATATATATATATAAATATATATATATATTAACAGGGGCGTAGCTAGCCGTACGCACGTACGCACGGGCTTCCATATCAATATGGCAACCACAAAATGCCCACTTCAAACGGTGGCCACAGGATGCCCAGATATGTTCATAGCCTTTGGCAACGAAAATGTCATTATTCACTTGTAACCATTTCTCAACATTTTGACAACACTATATTAAGTTTCCGTAGCCTGTGCACGGAACAAGTATCTGCCGCCACCTGTAGGCTATCCTGGCAATACAGCAGCCAGGCAAATATTAATTCACTATAAACGAATGTATCAATGTCTTAACATCCATAAACTAAAGCTGGCCTGAACAACATGACCAAACTTCAGGTTTCCTTTCACAGTGAAGTCTGCTCTAGAATATCTGGAAGCTGATGGGGATGGCAAAGCCCGGAGCTACTTGTTGTTAATCCAAAGGTTTGATTTCATCAACGATTGCGCATGTACTCCAAAGTCTGATTCCTCTGACAACAATTCTACAAGCCAAACAATGTGACCTCGTGGAGGCAGTAAAGGAAGCAATCACTGTCAAGGCCCAGCTACAACAAGAGACGGCAGATCGAGAGGGGTGGAATACATTATTATATGAAGGCGCTATGGAATTCGCAGCGAAATTCAACATTCAACCGAGCTAGCCATGATGGAAAACAAAGGCACCGCAAACATTTTCCAGCTGACACCCCTTGTCAGCACTGGAAGAGTTAGGGTGAGGTGTCTACCATTCATGGACCACTTGCTGCAGGAAATGAACACACGAATGTTAGTGGCTCAAGTTCGATCAGTACATCACACCGAAACAATTGGTGCATGTGACACCAGAAAGAATAGTCCAGCAGCATGAAGTGTGGAGATCTGTGTCAACTACAAAACGAACTTGTTCGCTGGAAGGCAAGACCCCCCCCCCCCACTTTTCAGGGTGGGGGGACAGCATAGGAATTGTCCCCCCCCCCACTTTTCAGCTCAAAAAAATTGCGAGGCATATAGCCTGACTCAACACTCCTCTCTCTTAAAAGCCGCTACATAGGACTAGTTAGACAATAAACTCGCCATATGAAGTTCAGCAAAAGTTATTTATCGCAAATGAACACGAGACAAACAAGTTTTAATTGAGGCATGTTTTGCTGTTAGTTCGCCATAATCCGTGGTAGTTATTTAAATAAACGTAATATTTTAATGTCTTGAATGGCATTTATATAAAAAATGCTTTGTTGTTTCGCTGCACATTGATGATTTTTAATTTGTCGCGCATACGCAGAAAGGCCAATCGGAATGTTTATAACTACCGAAAAAAATGTAAGCCGCTGCCGGGCTCTATCAACCTTGTGTTGATATTATTAATAGGCTTTAGCCATCAAGCACATTTTAAATGATGACATTTGTGTTGCACTTTCACCCCTCGCCTGCTTGATGCTTATCGCCTACGGCATTAGCGGCGGATTCCTGCACTTTGTGTAACTTATTCCATTTGAGTGATAACAAATTTCCTTTGCCAAAATGTTGGATTGGGAAGTTCTACACAGGCAGAGCATGGGCGTCGATCAGTGGGGGGCGAGGGGGACTCTGATCACCACACGGCCTGAGGGGTCAGCATAGGAAATGTCTCATACTTTTTCAGTTCATAAAACAAATGTATAGGCATATATAGCGAGACTGATCACTCGATCCCTCTCTTAAAACCCTACATCGGTCTAGTAGTAAAATTAATAATACGACCGACTACCTAATGGGAAATCACTAGACAAATTGCTTGGTTGGCCGCACCCCGCAACTTGATCTTAGTCCAGTAAATATTCATCATGCCGGGCTTTCATTTTGCAACCTTGTGTTGATATATTAATAGGCATTAGCCATCAAGCGCATTATAGATTATTGATTATTAATTGTTGTTTGCCCTGTCACCCCTTGGATTGCAGCCTGGTCGCCCTGGTGGATATTTATATCGCCTACGGCGGATACAGCGGATTTATGCACTTTGTGTAATTTGATCTCATTTTAGTGATGACAAATTTCTTTGCCAAAAAGTGGGATTGGGAAGTCCTACACAGACACCCAGAGTAAGCTCTCCATCTTGTCATTCTATGAATCAGGCAAGCAGTGTTGGGTCCAAAGTCTACCCCCCAAATGTTCAGTGATTGGGGTGGGCCATGGCCCCTCTTAAATTTATGTTGCCAACATAACTATTATAAATAGCATAACATAAAGGTTTTTTTAGTTTACAATTAGCACCAGACCAAGAATGAATTATGTTTTATATTTACAAAAAATAGTTACGTGTATTTCAGGTCATATATATATATATATATATATATATATATATATGTATATATAAAGTTTTTTATAGTTTAGAATTAGCACCAGACCAAGAATGAATTGTTTTATATTTACAAAAAATAGTTACGTGTTTTTCAGGTCATATATATATATATATATATATATATATATATTATATATGTATATATATATATTATATATATATATATTATATATAATATATATATATATAATATATCTATATATAATATATATATATAATATATATATATATAATATATATATATATATATACACACACACACATATATATATATATATTATGGATACATGTGTACATATAAGTTGGTCCCCCGCCCCCCCCCCACTTTTAAAACCGGATCGACGCCCCTGCTTGTGTGCATGCGTACATGCATTAATTAACCCACGTGAACCCAGCGCGCACATTCAGGTTACAGGTCAATCACTTTGAAAATAGATCATCCGTAGAATAAAAGCCAACTCATGTGTGTGTCTAAAGAGTGGCTGTGACTATGCGCAGCGTGACATTCACACTCGCGGTCGGTACCTTTTCAGAAAATTGCCGTAGTTTCCCGGAAACGGGGAAATTCCCAAGTTTCGCGTCTGCTATAGTAGTGCAGCGGCTGGGAACTTGAATCTCTAGTTTCTGAAAAACGACATTGTAGTTGCAGCAAACTTGTACAACATGCTGAATTAACCCTTTTTGTGCTGTAACCTGGTAAAACAAACAATCGCCATATTTTGGGTCTATTTTTGGACCTTTAACCTCCGTATAGGTATAACACTGCCTAAATATATTGCTGCATGTCCTTTTCAATGAAATACATGGATATAACTACCAATTCTAAAAAAATAACAGGGCTGATTTAATAAAATAAGCAAGTAACTGAAAACGTTATTTTTTCATAGGTTGCCGCACACAAAGGGTTAATTCAACATGTACAAGTTTGCTGCAAATACAATATCGTTTTTCAGAAACTAGAGATCCAGACGGTCAAAAGGAGACCGGTCCCAGCTTGTTATACCTCCGGTAGGGATTTCTCCTTAAATAGAGCCCTTTTTTTAGCTTCGGCTGCTGCACTATAGATAGATACCCATAAAACAACATCTGGCTGACAGAACCACGATTCTTGCAGTTTTCATGTGTTTACCTGTAGCGCGGTGCCTGGGTGGTGTCGATTTACAAAACCATTTGGCCGAAGTTATCTTCAAGGTCGCGGTTACGGGTTTTCCCAAACATAGAACAAAAAATGTGCTTATATGTTTTTTGGGGTTCGCGGTATAAGTGGTCGGTAATGGTTGCATTTAATGACCATTTACATACTAGAGTTGACATTCGTACAATACATTATGAATCTATATATACATATATATTATAATTTTAATATATGTGTATACATAAATAAACATATATATATATATATATATAAAAGGCAATAATGACAGTTTATGTATACCACAGCCTTCAATAATGAGACGGCTTATGTACACAACAGTATATATATATATATGTGTGTGTGTGTGTGTGTGTGTGTGTGTGTGTGTGTGTGTGTGTGTGTAACATATCATGACCGCAGGCTGGGTTTGTACGTAAGACTTGTCAGACCGACAGGCTGAGGTGTATATAAGCCTTGTCATGACGACCGCCTGGAGGGTACATAGGCCTTGTCATCAGCACAGGCTGGGTGTACATAAACACTGCCATGACCACAGACTGGGGGTATACATAAGCCATGTCATGACCACAGGCTGGGGGTGTACATAAGCCATGTCTTGACCACAGGCTGGGGGTGTACATAAGCCATGTCTTGACCACAGGCTGGGGTATACATAAGCCATGTCATGACCACAGGCTGGGGTGTACATAAGCCATGTCTTGACCACAGGCTGGGGGTGTACATAAGCCATGTCTTGACCACAGGCTGGGGTATACATAAGCCATGTCATGACCACAGGCTGGGGTGTACATAAGCCATGTCATGACCACAGGCTGGGGGTGTACATAAGCCATGTCTTGACCACAGGCTGGGGGTGTACATAAGCCATGTCTTTACCACAGGCTGGGGGTGTACATAAGCCACGTCTTGACCACAGGCTGGGGTATACATAAGCCATGTCATGACCACAGGCTGGGGTGTACATAAGCCATGTCATGACCACAGGCTGGGGGTGTACATAAGCCATGTCTTGACCACAGGCTGGGGTATACATAAGCCATGTCATGACCACAGGCTGGGGTGTACATAAGCCATGTCATGACCACAGGCTGGGGTGTACATAAGCCATGTCATGACCACAGGCTGGGGTGTACATAAGCCATGTCATGACCACAGGCTGGGGTATACATAAGCCATGTCTTGACCACAGGTTGGTGTATACATAAGCCATGTCATGACCACAGGTTGGTGTATACATAAGCCATGTCTTGACCACAGGTTGGTGTATACATAAGCCATGTCATGACCACAGGCTGGGTGTATACATAAGCCGTGTCATGACAACAGACTTGGGGTATACATAAGCCGTGTCATAACCACAGCCTGGAGCTGGGCCGTTTATTGTACACAGACCGCGGCACTCTTCAACGGCATAAGCACATTTGCAGTGTTTACGCTATCAAAGAGTCTAGACAACTGGACGCAGTTTTACGTTCCACCACGATGGTTTGAAGCAGACTTTTTTTGCTGTCGGCTTCGAGCAGTGTAGACGGTTCTCGTAAATTCAATATGTTAATTACTGTGGTGTGCCATTTTCTTCGAGTAGTCTAGTCTAGTCTCACTTAATTGACATGCCTGCAAGAATGTATGAATAGTCCTACTACACACGGCGTCTGCTGAGCATTCATAAATACTACCTACCAACTAAGTAACTGACACCGCTTCTCAAATGACACGCAATCATTATAAGCATCTCTCTTAACATGCAACTATTAGAAGCAGTTATTTCCAGACTCGAACAGGGATCTGCGCGTGGTGTGAGTTACATCAAAGGTTTCTTTTTCATAAATGGATGTGTTTATTTAGACATAACCCTGTGTAGAGTGTAGGCACAGACATGAGATTCTTCCGCTTTCTATCGTTTCTCTGATTTGTCCAAATCCGAATTTTCTTTTCTTAATATGGGGGATCATAACTGGTCGAAAATCGATAACTGTTGTGTTGATTCCTGGCATTACACAACACTAGGTTCCACAACAGACAACACCTAAACTGGTGCAGTGCCCTGCCCTGCCCTGCCCTGCCCTGCCCTGCCCTGCCCTGCCCTGCCCTGCCCTGCCCTGCCCTGCCCTGCCCTGCCCTGCCCTGCCCTGCCCTGCCCTGCCCTGCCCTGCCCTGCCCTGCCCTGCCCTGCCCTGCCCTGCCCACACACCCCTAACCCCCAGGAAATAGCAGCACCATTCACAGCCGCTAAGACAAAATAACACTCTCCCCAGCCTTTCATAATCATTTATGACAACTTTCTCAAGAAATGCATCATACGATTTTATCCATAATATAGGTAAAATATACATTTTATTTAAAATCTATACATACAAATGTCTAGTTTCTTTACAACTTTTCAGTGCTGAGTGCACTGATGCACGGGTCGTCACGTCGACCCACTTCTACGTCCACAGTGACCACCAGGGGGACACGGGACAAGGTCACGACCGGGGACAAGGTCACGGCTAGCGATCGGAAGAAATATTCACACCACATGTCTAGAATTCTAACAGCCATAACGTACAAGTCTTCACAGAAGTCACGTGACACAACCAGACGGACTAGAGACAGTCGAGTGAAGTGAAGCACAAATACAACAGACAAAGAAACGTCAACAGACTGCGTACACCGACACTCGACACTGACACTTGACAGTGACTGACAGCACCCTTCTGTCATCACGTCGCTGTCACTTAGGCCCCAGCTACTTGCCGAGAACAATGCGAGATGTGACGTCACTCACAATGTCCTGTCCATGTTTACACGTTGGTGTATTTAACCAAACGAACATGTACAATCTCATCACTTACTCATGTACAGGTATCTACTGCACATATATACACACTTCGTACACATATATATGCACACTTCGTACACATATACAAACATTTCATACACATATACAAACTTCATAAACATGCATGTATGTACAGACGTGACACAAACGTGTCCAATCACCTATAAGATGGCGTGTCACAGACTGGTGTGACAACACGAGACAGTTGGACAGAAGCAGGACACACCAACTCAAGTTTCTTGACAACAGGGACAACTTCATTCACTTCGTTTGTAAAATACAAGTCTGTCCTTTCTCCCATGTGTCTGTGCTTGGGACGTCAGACCCCCCCCCACAGGGGACACACGGACCAGACTCTGGGGGCCACTGGCAGCAGCACTACTAAATACTACAGTGACAATGTCCTTATATATTAGTTATTCTTAGTGTCAGACTGAGATAAAAATATGCTGCTCAGATTGGTCCTTCCAACTTGCCCACATTCTCTATGTCCTCAAACGTCAACAACCAGTCTAGTTTGTCTTGTTAATATGAATAACTTTTAAACTCAAATGACCATAATTGTCAGTAACACGTCTAGTCTTATTAATGTGAATAAATTATCAAATGATCATGACCATCAGTAACCTGTTTAGTTTGTCTTATTAATGGGAATATCTAAACACAAATGACCATGAATGGTTAGTAACTTGTCTAGCTAGTTTGTTTTATTAGTGTAAATAAGTGACCACCTTTGCACAGAATACATAACATAATTTCCCTAAACGTAACAGTTCTCATAAATTCTGTAATAATTCACACCGTGTCCCACGACAAAGACACTCAATAACACCATCAGATGACGGAAGACGGACGAATGAGATCACATTCAATATAGCAAGACGACCATTGTTAAGACCACACAACTCCACCCACAACTCATAGGTCCAACTGTAGATGTGTAGCTGCCAGAAATGGATACTGCGAACGGGATTTTGTGTAGTAATTTCAAAATGGCTGAAAACTTCCCGTGTCGTGTTGGCAGGACTCAGACACACCAAAACTCTTTCTGACCTCTCACCGAGCTTGGGATATATTAAAAAACACGAGTGTATTAAACACTGGCTGGAAAGAACCAGTTTGTCTATAACAAACCACATCACTAACTAACACACAAGCATCGCATACCGTACAACAACAACAGAACTGTCCCAGGTGTCAACCAGAGTCGTACTGTACTGGTTCATCAAGCCACGATACAACATTGGCCGTGATATGACATCACAAAACATGACTCTTAGAAAATACTTGTCCATTCTACATATGAAAACAGTTTTGTCGTCACAGCCC
This sequence comes from Oasisia sp. SBJ-2009, assembly GCA_964017155.1. Taxonomy (NCBI): domain Eukaryota; kingdom Metazoa; phylum Annelida; class Polychaeta; order Sabellida; family Siboglinidae; genus Oasisia; species Oasisia sp. SBJ-2009. The sequence goes on from OZ024867.1 coordinate 40,237,470, forward strand.
TGTAACCTCTATGACCCCCTACCCCCCCCCCCCAAGCCACCCCCTGTGACACTTGCTGTGTGTCTGCCATCTATAACAATGTGTGACCTTTGACACAGGTTCAAGTCAAATGTACTCTGACCTGTCCTGACGGTTGGTTCTGCCCTGTGTAGTAACTCATCGTTACTTAGTTGAGAATACGTCACTACAACTCTTACACATGTCACGGCAATTCACCAGTACAGTCACAGTGAGTCATCTATGCATGCATCTCGGTTGGCTTAACAACGTACTGAGGCTCCACTGGCTGTTGAAATACAAATTCCACGCCACAGGGCATCCTCACCCTGTTATTCAAGCCTGGGGTGACAGTTGTACTCATCGTTGACAAACTACAGACCCAGGTACAAGCCAGTGACCAGGTGCTAAGTTGTACAAGTCAACACAAGTCAAAGTAGCTGCTGAAGTCATATCCCATCAAATTTGTAATTTTGACAAAAAATGCACGTCCTATAATAAATCCCCTGTCCACCTGGCCCCATAATCCACACACCTGTCCATGTGTGGTTAATTTTCGACACACCTGTCCATGTGTGGTTAATTTTCGACACACCTGTCCATGTGCGGTTAATTTTCGACACACCTGTCCATGTGCGGTTAATTTTCCACACACCTGTCCATGTGCGGTTAATTTTCCACAACAAACAATTTGAAGCTACTAAAATGCTACACATCGCTTTATTTTTAGTGATAAATAAAAAACTACTGAAGACATATCAACAAATGAGGTATCATTTTACGGCTTATCAATTAAGATTACGATTCCAGTGTTAAATGAACAAATCTACATGTTCTAAGTCGATACGGAGGCTGACTTGTGAGGCAAGGGGAGGATGATGTTGCTGCTTAGACAGTGACAACAAAACTCCCCACCACTCTAGTCACTGTCAACAACGTCAAATGTGGCTGTGACAAATCGTCGTCACACGGGATGACATGTCACTCTTGTATGACAAACTTGACGAGATCGTCGACGCCCGAGAGATCGCTGTCACTGTTGTCGTCGTGGTTGTCAATGGAGACGGTCTCCACCAATGAGATGGCCGGCGTGCTTCCGTCGTCCACCCCCGTCTCCTTCAGCAGGTTCTCAATCATAAAGCTGCCGTTCTGAACCTTCAAACCGTCCGGCTGACCTTTGACCTCCGACTGACCTTTGACATTTGCAGCGGGGACATCGCCGCCATTTACCTGCCCTGGAATGTGTTCCGTCGCGTCGGTGCTACTACCCGGCAGTGCCTCGACTTTAGTCTCACTTTTGCTCCTTTCACTTTCACTTTTATGGCCACTTTCACTATCACTGCGTTCGACGTCGTCCTCACTCGACTCGATCCTGTTTCGCTTTTTCTGTTTTCTCGGCGACTTCTCGTTGCTGCTGCTTGCGTCACTTTCACTTCTGCGGCGAGCCGACGGTTTCCTGGGCGCCACCTGGCGGCAATAACTGCCACTCTTGCCGGAGTCGCTACTCACGTGGTAGTCACTGTCATCGACGTCACCCTTTGAACGTCTATGTCGTGTCTTTTTTGCCGCGTCAACATCCGTGTCATCGTCTGACGACACGACCGCTGATTTGCGTCGTTTCGTGCGTCGTGAACGTGACGCGTCGGAGCCGTACTCGCTGCAAGTGTCACTGTCGGAGATCTCGCGGTAGTTGATGTTGGTCTTGACGACAGCTCGACGCACGGGAAGAAACTCATCACTGTCAAGGTCACTGCCGTCCTCTTCATCGTCCACTGTGTGCGACAAACACAGCACTTTCATTTTCGTTTTGTTTTTCATAAAACATCAGTTCACTAATTTTGTTGTTCTGTCTTATTGCTTCACGACAAAAACCAAGAGTATCTTGTTTCATTTGGTGCATAACACAATTAAACATTACATAGAAGTATTTAGCCACGAATACATCTGGGGCCAATTTCATTGCCTGCATAAATTAATTTACGAGCAATTATACGGTCTACTGGTCGCAGCTAATAGCGACTATTCAGTGTAGCTTACAACCAGTTTCATGTTCCCATCCCACTGCACTGAACAGGTATGCTAACAGGATTTAATCTTAGCGAGTGTGTCCACAATCACACTTCTTGAAGAAGGCAAATTCCCATGCAGTGTGTCCCACAAATAGGTCACTCAGTTATGTCTCAACTCAACCTTTGAAATATTGAGCACTCCATGTTCCTGAACCCCGGGAAAATGTTGAAAAATTCTAAACTTGAGTGGGCCCACTATATTTCATCTGATACACGCCAACTTGAAGGAGGTGTGGATTCACAAACACGCAGAGAAATAGTGTTTCATAATATATATATATATATATATATATATATATATATATATATATATATATATATACATATATATATATATATATATATATATATATATCAAAATTATTACTTATATATATCAAAATTATTACTTTGTTTCATGACAAAGCTACACAGTATTGCCAACATTTAAAGTGTTACACAACCTTTTAAAACAAACTTCACTTTTTCTTACCGAAGTCGTCGTCGTATTTTGAAGTTCGCTTGCGCCGCCGCGAACTCCTCCGAGTGCTCAGTGACCTTTGACCCTTGCGCCGCCGCCGCCGTTTGTTGCCAATTGTCAACCAATCATCGGAGTCTTCTTCTGTCACTGCCTCCAGCTCGTTGGCGTCAGAGTCGGCCGAGTCACTGTGACACCACACGTAACCATGGCAACCACATTGTTTATGTCATTTACATGTGGGGATTTCAAGACAAAACATGCGAGTGGTGTTTCTCGAATTTCACTCAAATGAGGAAGCAGCATTTGCTTAGAAATACTTGTTAAGGGGGACTGAAACATGTACATCAACAACCATTGCCCCAACAGAAGAACAGACCATTTAGAGGATACGTGACCATGATTAGATGAGCTCAAAACTTGATATCATTGACCACTGGGCGCCGTCGTATTACGTTCAAGCTGTGTTTGGTTTGTGTCGCTTTATCTAGTAGTATCTACTCAATGTCAATTACAGATTTGTTTCTAAATTACTTAATCAATAGACAGTTTTGTGCGGAAACAAGAATACGTTTAAACAGTGCACACAAGAGTGGAATGTAACCATGGGAACGATTAATGCAGTCAACAAAACATTCACAGGACAGTGTGTTTATCTACGCAAACTGCAAATATTTCACTGAAATGGAACTTTTCGGTACAATGTGACATAAATAAGTGTTAGGGAGTTACAACACAGATAGTTGTTAGGACTTCTTACTCAGTGGTTGGGATCCTGGGACTACATTGTAGATGGAACTACTTACTCAGTGGTTGGGATCCTGGGACTACATTGTAGATGGAACTACTTACTCAGTGGTTGGGATCCTGGGACTACATTGTAGATGGAACTACTTACTCCGTGGTTGGGATCCTGGGACTACATTGTAGACAGAACTACTTACTAAGCGGTTGGGAGTCTGGGACTACATTGTAGACGGAACTACTTACTAATTTGTTGGCAGTTCTTACCAACTGGCTTGGACTATTTTATTGTACGCCCACTTTCTGTGTAATGGGGACAAAGTTTATGGAAAGACTTTTTACTTAACAGTTGGGACCACTTTTAACCGGAACTACTTATTCAGTGGCTTGGACTATTTTATTGAAGGGACCATTTTCTGTGTAATGGGGACAAAGTTTACGCAAAGACTTTTTACTTAACAGTTGGGATTACTTTAGACCGGAACTACTTACTCTGTGGCTTGGTATTCCTCCCCACTGTCCTCTTCCTCCTCGTCATCGTCAGACAGGCCGGTCAGCCTCCGTGTCTTCTTCTTCTTGGCGAGTACAGGCGGGGGGCGGCAGTCATCGCCCTCACCCTCACCGGTGTCGGAGGCGTTGTAGATGTCCTTCCCCATGCCCTTAGGGGGGCGGCGAGGCGAGGACGTCGATTCCGACTCTGCGTCATTCTCGATGTCTTTACCACGGCCACAAGAGGGCGCTGTCGTCTGGTCAACGTCGTTGTTCACCGAGGCATTGTAGATGTCCTTGCCGAAGCCCGGAGAGTCTGTTGGCACGGCAACGTCTAAATAACACGGCTATTTACCTTTTTTGAATATTTCTATAACCATTTTTTTTAATTCTTTAAAATGAATAAGTGCAAGGGTAAAATATTTAAATTACTCATAATAGCAACATTTTACATTTTACCAACTTTTTACCACCGACAACGTCATCAATATATTAATTCTGAACACACTACATTTATATTAAATTACACTCCACCACAAAACCACAAACTACTGGTGCCACCTGGTGAGTAGTTCACAAGTAAGAAGAAAGTCTGCAGATTACACATTTATAGCACGCTGAACTGTGGCGCCATCTGGGGAGTAACTGACCACTCAAGTGGTCAAGTGAAAACAGTAGCTTGTTCTCAGTAACTGTGGCTGACTTACGTGACTCGGTGGCTGACTTACGTGACTCGGTGGCTGACTTACGTGACTCGGTGGCTGACTTACGTGACTGGTGGTTGACTTACGCGACTCGGTGGTTGACTTACGTGACTCGGTGGTTGACTTACGTGACTCGGTGGTTGACTTACGTGACTCGGTGGTTGACTTACGTGACTCGGCAGCGGGTGTGTCCTCCACGACGTCGTCTCTGATGGCTGAGCGGATCAGTTCATCATACTCCTCAAACTTGTAGCTGATCTGTTCCCGACACCTCCTCAGTCTCCTCTCGGCCTGCCAGCCTCTCTCCTCCTCCTCCTCCTCTTCTTCCGTCTCCTCAGCCTCCGTCTCCTCGTCTTCCCATTCGTCCTCTCTCAGCCTCAGCTTGCGTCTGCGCCGCTCCCTCTCGCGATGCTCCCTGCGCCGTTCCCGGCGCTGTTCCTCGCGCCGCGCGCGCCGCTCAGCAATCTTGTCTTCATCATCAACGTCATCGTCACACTCGTACGTCTGGTCCTGGACAACAGTCACACACAGTATTGTCACCAAGGGGTCAACTATTGTCACACAGGGGATAACTATTGTCACTCGGGGGTCAATCGTTATCACTCGGGGGTCAAACAGGGGTCAGGAACAAAACCATGACCTGAAGTTAACCACTCTCCCAAATGTTATTCTTTCCAACCTAACATTTAAATACTTTCAAAAACATTTATATTTCACCTGTAATCTGCAAACTGACAATCAACTGCTATGCTATATTAGAGACAATATATAACATGACTTGGTGGCTAACTGCAACATCAGTTGTTATTCTTTTTCTGTTTTAATCTAAATTAACATAAGGAAGTGCTACCAACGTGTACTTCCTCCTTGAAAGTTTGTTAAGAAAATTAATTCTTATGCACATTTTTCATTGTAACATATGAACAGTATCACTTGCACAGCAAAGTGGCTAAATTATAATATATGTGCACATGTAAATTCAAAGCAACCTTTCTTTTAATGAGTTAATACTTACAAAGTCAAGTTCTTAAGGTGATAAGAACACTTACGGTTAAGATGTTATCGAGACTAATTCCCACAAATGCCAGCCTCTCCTTCCTGGAAACACACAGTAAACATCTGACAACAAAACCTAAATAAAATAAACTATTTCATCAGCTCATTAATACAATGCGCTCACAAATAACAAGTCAATCAACAAATTATGAAATAAATAACAAATATTAAACATATTATTTAAAATGAGTTAACTCCACAAATTTACCAACATGTAGATAAATGACAGCCAATAACAGTCACAGAAAACACAGACCAGAACTGTTAACCTGCAACTGTCTGTGTGTGTATATTGTATAATATGTGCATTTGTTCAATAAACAAACTGCTGCCCTTGTGATTCCTATGTAACTGTTGTCCAATTATTACAGTTAGTTAGTCCACTATTATTGAACTGTATCTGATTGTTATAGCCACTCCTCCACTGTCACACAGAATGACAGCAGCCAGCAGCCAGCAGACAGCAGACAGCAGCCAGCAGACAGCAGACAGCAGACAGCAGCCAGCACAGTTCTAGACACAAGCAGTTTGATATCATCTCCTGAATACGTAGAACTGTGATCAAACCTCTTCACGAGGCGGTCGTTCTTCTTCAGCAGTGCGTCTAGAGCCGTCAGCTGTGTCTGTAGGTGCGCCAGGAGGATGGTCTACAACAGCAACACCACAGGCCTTGTGTAGACACAGGGACAGGTCTTGTGTAGACATAGGGACAGGCCTTGTGTAGACACAGGGACAGGTCTTGTGTAGACACAGGGACAGGTCTTGTGTAGACATAGGGACAGGTCTTGTGTAGACACAGGGACAGGTCTTGTGTAGACACAGGGACAGGTCTTGTGTAGACACAGGGACAGGTCTTGTGTAGACACAGGGACAGGTCTTGTGTAGACATAGGGACAGGCCTTGTGTAGACACAGGGACAGGTCTTGTGTAGACATAGGGACAGGTCTTGTGTAGACACAGGGACAGGTCTTGTGTAGACACAGGGACAGGCCTTGTGTAGACACAGGGCAGGCCTTGTGTAGACACAGGGACAGGCCTTGTGTAGACACAGGGACAGGCCTTGTGTAGACACAGGGCAGGCCTTGTGTAGACACAGGGACAGGCCTTGTGTAGACACAGGGACAGGCCTTGTGTAGACACAGGGACAGGTCTTGTGTAGACACAGGGACAGGCCTTGTGTAGACACAGGGACAGGCCTTGTGTAGACACAGGGACAGGCCTTGTGTAGACACAGGGACAGACCTTGTGTAGACACAGGGACAGGCCTTGTGTAGACACAGGGACAGGCCTTGTGTAGACACAGGGACAGGTCTTGTGTAGACACAGGGACAGGCCTTGTGTAGACACAGGGACAGGCCTTGTGTAGACACAGGGACAGGCCTTGTGTAGACACAGGGACAGGTCTTGTGTAGACACAGGGACAGGCCTTGTGTAGACACAGGGACAGGCCTTGTGTAGACACAGGGACAGGCCTTGTGTAGACACAGGGACAGACCTTGTGTAGACACAGGGACAGGCCTTGTGTAGACACAGGGACAGGCCTTGTGTAGACACAGGGACAGGTCTTGTGTAGACACAGGGACAGGCCTTGTGTAGACACAGGGACAGGCCTTGTGTAGACACAGGGACAGGCCTTGTGTAGACACAGGGACAGGCCTTGTGTAGACACAGGGACAGGCCTTGTGTAGACACAGGGGGGGGTGACAGGGGAAGAGAGAGAGAGGGGAAGAGTGACAGGGGAAGAGTGACAGGGGAAGAGTGACAGGGGAAGAGTGACAGGGGAAGAGAGAGAGGGGAAGAGTGACAGGGGAAGAGTGACAGGGGAAGAGTGACAGGGGAAGAGTGACAGGGGAAGAGTGACAGGGGAAGAGTGACAGGGGAAGAGTGACAGGGGAAGAGTGACAGGGGAAGAGAGAGAGGGGAAGAGTGACAGGGGAAGAGAGAGAGAGGGGAAGAGTGACAGGGGAAGAGTGACAGGGGAAGAGTGACAGGGGAAGAGTGACAGGGGAAGAGAGAGAGGGGAAGAGTGACAGGGGAAGAGTGACAGGGGAAGAGTGACAGGGGAAGAGTGACAGGGGAAGAGTGACAGGGGAAGAGAGAGAGGGGAAGAGTGACAGGGGAAGAGAGAGAGAGGGGAAGAGTGACAGGGGAAGAGTGACAGGGGAAGAGTGACAGGGGAAGAGTGACAGGGGAAGAGTGACAGGGGAAGAGTGACAGGGGAAGAGTGACAGGGGAAGAGTGACAGGGGAAGAGTGACAGGGGAAGAGTGACAGGGGAAGAGTGACAGGGGAAGAGAGAGAGGGGAAGAGTGACAGGGGAAGAGAGAGAGGGGAAGAGTGACAGGGGAAGAGAGAGAGGGGAAGAGTGACAGGGGAAGAGAGAGAGAGGGGAAGAGTGACAGGGGAAGAGTGACAGGGGAAGAGTGACAGGGGAAGAGTGACAGGGGAAGAGTGACAGGGGAAGAGAGAGAGGGGAAGAGTGACAGGGGAAGAGTGACAGGGGAAGAGAGAGAGGGGAAGAGTGACAGGGGAAGAGTGACAGGGGAAGAGTGACAGGGGAAGAGAGAGAGGGGAAGAGTGACAGGGGAAGAGTGACAGGGGAAGAGTGACAGGGGAAGAGAGAGAGGGGAAGAGTGACAGGGGAAGAGAGAGAGGGGAAGAGTGACAGGGGAAGAGTGACAGGGGAAGAGTGACAGGGGAAGAGTGACAGGGGAAGAGAGAGAGGGGAAGAGTGACAGGGGAAGAGTGACAGGGGAAGAGTGACAGGGGAAGAGAGAGAGGGGAAGAGTGACAGGGGAAGAGTGACAGGGGAAGAGAGAGAGGGTTCGAGAGGGAAAGGTAGGAAAGAGATATATGATAGAAGTGAGACGGGGAGATGAGAGAAGAAATTACAATTTAAGATGACACATCCAACATAGTCTATAATTATCTAACAAGTGTAAAAGTATTTGTGTTAGTAACATTAATAAGTAGCTGTGCTAAAATACGAACCTTCAGTTTGCTCTCAGAAACACTTACGTTGTCACAACAGTCAAGATGTTTGGGCAGTGACTTAAAAGGCTTGATCTGCCAGTTTTATCTTTGGCCCTGGTAAGGCAAGTGTTAGGGCATCATCCTGTGATCTTACTCCATAGTGGAGTTAGCATTTCCTAAATATATTCCTCGTTGCTTCTGGTGTTAATGGCATGAGTCTGATCAGGTTTAAACTGCTCAGACACAGTATCATTGAAGAAGTACACTGTGACTTTGACTGGGAACCAGAAAAGACCAAATGTCACAGTCCACCGTGACTTCAAGTTGTATTCCAATCAGTCATGTTACCCTCTGTTGGTCCATAGTTAGGAGAGTTTCTGTAGAATGTCTGCCCTATGGAGACTGACACAGGAGCACAGGAAATTCAGTCTGACGATAGCAAATTTGCTTTACAACAGTTTGTGTAGTTATTTTAGAGAGGGGTGACAGAGACAGCAAGGGTGACAGAGAATGTTAATATTTGTGCAGACTTGTTCAGTATCAACGGACACTTGGCCAGAAGTGGCGGTCTGTCCCCACCTGAGTGTCCGTCCAGGTCCCGGGGGTCGTGTGAGACTCACCTGTTCACATGTGGGACAGAACCAGTCTCCGTCAGGGATGAGCATGAGAGGGGGCCGCAGACACGCCGTGTGGTAGCCTACGTCACACTGGTCACACAGCAGTATCTGTCAACACAAGCCTACGTCACACTGGTCACACAGCAGTATCTGTCAAGTTCTGCTGTCAACACAAGCCTACGTCACACTGGTCACACAGCAGTATCTGTCAACACAAGCCTACGTCACACTGGTCACACAGCAGTATCTGTCAACACAAGCCTACGTCACACTGGTCACACAGCAGTATCTGTCAACACAAGCCTACGTCACACTGGTCACACAGCAGTATCTGTCAACACAAGCCTACGTCACACTGGTCACACAGCAGTATCTGTTAACACAAGCCTACGTCACACTGGTCACACAGCAGTATCTGTCAAGTTCTGCTGTCAACACAAGCCTACGTCACACTGGTCACACAGCAGTATCTGTCAACACAGCCTACGTCACACTAGTCACACAGCAGTATCTGTCAAGTTCTGCTGTCAACACAAGCCTACATCTCACTGGTCACACAGTAGTACTTGTCAACACAAGCCTACGTCACACTGGTCACACAGTAGTACTTGTCAACACAAGCCTACATCTCACTGGTCACACAGTAGTACTTGTCAACACAAGCCTACATCTCACTTCACACAGTAGTACTTGTCAACACAAGCCTACGTCACACTGGTCACACAGTAGTACTTGTCAACACAAGCCTACATCTCACTGGTCACACAGTAGTACTTGTCAACACAAGCCTACGTCACACTGGTTACACAGCAGTATCTGTCAACACAAGCCTACATCCCACTGGTCACACAGTAGTACTTGTCAACACAAGCCTACATCTCACTGGTGACACAGTAGTACTTGTCAACACAAGCCTATGTTGCATAGGTGACACAGACTTGGCATTGAAAGTTTCTGAATAAGTCCAATTTGGAAATATTAATTGACAAAACATATGTAGACAAAAAATTATTTACAGCATTTTAATCCAATTAAATTGTAAGTGTTTATTGTTTCTCTTGTTCAAAGTTGATCAGTTTTTTTACATCCATTTTCTGCTGTATTCAATTACTCATATATAAAATAAACACATCTTTCAATGCTAGAAAACAAAGACAACATTGTTAGGTGCACCATATTAAGTGCACTGCAATGACTTGGGATTCCATTCCATTATCATAAGACGGACTTGGAGTACATTCCATTATCATAAGACGGACTTGGAGTACATTCCATTACAATGGGAGGAACTTGGTGTACATTCCATTACAATGAGAGGGACTCGTAGTATATTCCATTACAATGATATGGACTTGGAATAAATCCCATTATAATGAGATGGACTTGGACTACATTGCACTACAATGAGAGGACCTTGGAGTGCATTATGTCACACTGAGTGGGACTCAGAGTGCAGTCCACTTTCATACAATACATATGGGGTGAGCCAGGGGTAGAGGGGTTGACCACCCCTAGCTTGTGAGGGTGGTGTATTTTAGGCACTAACCAGTTCTGGGTGAGAAGCCTTGCCACAGCGAGTACAGTTGGTCTCATCCACGGCCTCCACACGCTTCTCTAGAAACACACAACACACGCACTGAACACACAACACACGCACTGAACACACAACACACGCACTGAACACACAACACACGCACTGAACACACAACACACGCACTGAACACACAACACACGCACTGAACACACAACACACGCACTGAACACACAACACATGCACTGAACACACAACACACGCACTGAACACACAACACACGCACTGATCACACAACACAGGCACAGAACACACAACACACGCACTGAACACACAACACACGCACTGAACACACAAACACACAACAGAGGCACAAACACATCAAAGATACACACAAATTGATTGATACATGAACAAACACATCAAAGATACACATGAATTGATTGATACATGAACAAACACATCAAAGATACACATGAATTGACTGATACATGAACAAACACATCAAAGATACACATGAATTGATTGATACACGAACAAACACATCAAAGATACACATGAATTGACCGATACATGAACAAACACATCATAGATACACATGAATTGATTGATACATGAACAAACACATCAAAGATACACATGAATTGATTGATACATGAACAAACACATCAAAGATACACATAAATTGATTGATACATGAACAAACACATCAAAGATACACATGAATTGATTGATACACGAACAAACACATCAAAGATACACATGAATTGATTGATACATGAACAAACACATCAAAGATACACATGAATTGATTGATACATGAACAAACACATCAAAGATACACATAAATTGATTGATACATGAACAAACACATCAAAGATACACATGAATTGATTGATACACGAACAAACACATCAAAGACACACATGAATTGATTGATACATGAACAAACATATCAAAGATACACATAAATTGATTGATACATGAACAAACACATCAAAGATACACATGAATTGATTGATACACGAACAAACACATCAAAGACACACATGAATTGATTGATACATGAACAAACACATCAAAGATACACATGAATTGATTGATACACGAACAAACACATCAAAGACACACATGAATTGATTGATACACGAACAAACACATCACAGATACAGATAAATTGACTGATACACGAACAAACACATCAAAGACACACATAAATTGACTGATACACGAACAAACACATCAAAGATACACATAAATTGATTGATACACGAACAAACATATCAAAGATACACATGAATTGATTGATACATGAACAAACACATCAAAGATACACATAAATTGATTGATACACGAACAAACACATCAAAGACACATCACCGACCAAAACACAGACAAACATAACGCTAACAGATTCGTTAATAACAAACCGACCCTGCACATTGACCTTGACCCTGACTGACCTTTGAGAGCAGCTGAGCGCTGGGCATTCCTCCCCGTGGGCTGGTACTCCTCCCTGTCCTCCTCCTCCTCCTCCTTGGATGAGGAGGCTGGTGTAGACCAGTGCAGCGACTCATCCTCTGCCTCATCCAGCTCTCTCAAGAATTCGTCATCGTCGTCGTCATCGTCGACGTCCTCGTCACTCGACATGCGACGCGTTACCCGATGACGCTTCCTTTTCTTCCTCTTCCCACTCGGGACAAACTCCTCGTCCACTTCCTGCTTCCCTCGGCGCTTCTGGGAAACAGGGAACGAACGAATTGTAAGCCACTTGTAGTGTTTTGTAACAAATTTATTTTAACCGTAATTATAGTTTCTCAAATTATTTTATTTAGTATCTTACTTTATTATTAACTTATTAATATATTTTATTGTATCATGTATTTTTCTATTTTATCTATTTATTTACTGATGATTAGTCTATGTTATTCACTACGACTTATTGAAGCTGTAATTAACCTGAAATTAGTTAACATTATTTTAAACTTTAAAGAGCATATAATTACCTTCATGTTGGATGAAGGTTTTTTATTAATTGTTATGAACACATAATCGTAGCAACGGCTGATGCTGCCATTTTTGTAAAATATCCCCCAGAAACACAGGTGTATGTTTCCATGTCTTATTCCAATCAGCAATACGCTTCGTTGTGCAACGAAACGGTTTTGCTAAATAAATAAATATAAAATATTTTAATAGAAATAAAATAAATACTAAATTAAATAAATATATTTTTATTAAAAAAAAATATTTTGCTTTATCATGTTACATTGTTTTATTTATTTATTTAAATAGAGACCCACTTTTCGGGAGGAGAGAATCAACAACGTCCTTGCCTTCTTTGTTTTCTTCGTGGCTGGGACTGGGGAAGGGACAACGTCGGGCACCTCCTCCTCCTCCTGCTGCCTCCCGCTCTTCCCTTCTCCCTCCCCTTCCTCCCCTCCCTTCCTCTTTCCCCGGCGTTTCTTCGACAGGTTCAGTCCAAACTCCAGGTTGATCTTTCGCTGGCCGCGATTCGCCCGGGACGACCGCCTGAGGGGGGCCGGGGAATCACAACTGTTCTCCGTCGAGTCGACAGGTGGCGCCACCGCAGCGGGGCGCTTCGTCTTTCGCCCTCGCTTATGCGTCACCACTTCACGTTGGTCGCCATGGTTACCATCGGCATCCACCACCTCGTTCGGTTTTGTCGATTGAACTTTCTCGCAGTCTTCCTCGGTCGAATCTCCCGTTTTCCCTTCCTTTTTCCCAGTCTTGGGACCCGAGGCAGACTTCCCTCGTCTTCCCTTCGCTGTCTTCTTCCGCGTTCTCGCCCGCTGTCGCTTCGACGGAGGCTCCTCGGATGAGTGGTTGCTAGGCAACGCGTCAGAGTCGGAGGAGAGAGGCGATGAGTCAGGCACGTCCTTTGCTTGTCCGTCTGAAACATTCACATCTCCATGTAATCTGTTGCCTAGCAACAGGTTCATCTAGTCATACAAACATAGCTTTATGTAGAGACCCGTCCACCCGTCATTTGGACGGGTAAAAACAAATATGGACGGGTAGAAATATGGATGGACGGGTTGTGGATGGGGAAAAAATGAAGGAGCAAAAAAATGTCTTCCAAAACCATAGATAAAGTTAGTTATGCCTTGAAAGTGAGTGTAAATGGTGTCATATGTGTTTTTGTAGCCCATTTCAGGTCATCAAGCATAATTTGGAAGTTTGTAAACTATCTTAACAGTTAACATCCATGTGTCCACCAAAACATGTGACTGGCAATAGTTTTATCCCACATAAAGCCCTGATACCAAATATAAGGAGGTGCGGACATTCCATCATACATTTTGTTGACATTTTGGCCTGAAATGTTCATCTTTATAAAAATAAGACTAGCCTTATTCCTAGCAATGCCTGAGAAAAAAGGCAGTCACCTGCGTGAAAATTGCAATACGATGAGGTCCTATCTCCATCATCCTGGATGAATATGAATTTTGATTGTCATAGGAATACAAAAATGTAATAAAATATGTAGAAATAAAATATTGAAATGTTAAATAAAAATAACTCATATTTAAATATGATAAAATAGGCAAAGTTTAGAAATGAAATATAAAATACGAAAATATAAAATATGAAAATTGCCCAGAGTCACAAACCTAGCTGCAGTTTGTCTGACCGTCGAGGACGCTTCCTCCGTTGGGAAACAGATCCCTTCTCGCCTTCCTTCTTCCCTACCGCCTCCTTATCCTCCCCCTCACAGGGCTTACAATCATCCTCTTTCTCCTCTAATGATTTGTTTATGTCCGTTTCAATTTTCCCTGTGTCAGTGTCACCAGTGACACATGACACGTCACTGTCGACATGTTTCTGTTTACTCCGACCTGGGTCGTCTTTGTCTTTGTCATGACAATTGACGCTTTCCTCCTTCGCGGATGCTTCCTTGTCTTCTTGTGTGTCCTCCACAGTGTCCTGTTTCTCTGTGACACTTTCCTGTTTTCCATCTCCAGTGTCCTGTTTTTTCTCTCCACTGTCCTGTATTTTCTCTTCACTGTCCTGTATTTTCTCTTCACTGTCCTGGTTTCTTTCTCCACTGTCCTGTTTTTTATCTACACTGTCCTTCTGTCTTTCCTTTGCACTGTCCTGTTTCTCCTGCAAGCTGTCCTTGATGTGATGTCTTTCTTTATCGTCTTCTTGTGTGTCGCTGACATCCTTTGTCCGATGCTGTCCTTCCACAGACAATTTGTCCTCATGAGTGTCCTTGTCCTTGTCCTTGTCCTGAGAACTGTCCTTGTCTTGACCGTTCTCTGTCATATTTTGGTGTTTCTCACTTGAAGAGCTGTCCTTGTCCTTGTCCTTAGACCTGTCACCCTCACAGCTGCCCTTGCTGTGGGGCAGACCGTCATGCTCACAGTTTGGTCCACCAGTCTCACATGGTCCATGGTCCCCATCACTAACAGCGTTTTTTGAGACCAATTTCACCTTTTCCGTCACCGATGTCTCAGCGACCTCTGACCCCTTACCCTCCTTCCTGCTACATCTCTCCCCTTTCTCTTCTCCTTCCGAAGCAGCCTCTTTTCCCTTGTCCCCTTCTGCACCCTGTCCATCCTTGGTGTTGTCTTTTGATTCCTCGCTAGCGAGTTCACATTCCCCTTTTTCCTGCTTCACACCACCAACAGGTGGCGCCACAGTGTCTTTATCATGTGACCCATTGGCCAAGGTGGCTTTCGTTGATTCGTTCCCGTTTTCTGGTTTAACGAGAACTTTAGCATCAGTTTCTGTTTTAACACCAACGTTTTCATCCTCGTCATTTTCCTCTTTCAGTTTCCCTGATGCAGCTTCCCTGGTTTCTGTTTTTACATCAGCTCCAAGAGTCTGCTCCGGGACGACCTCAGTCTTCTCATCTTTGCCTCGCTCCTCTTTCACGCTTCTGTCTGGCGGTTCCTTCTTAAGTGTCTTCGTCTCCGTGTCATTCTTTGGTGACACAATGTCCTCTGTCTTCAATTCCTCTTTCACTGTCACCTTGCCTGTTGACAGAGACAGCACGGATCATATGGCATCATTTGACAAACATGACAACAGTCATTTCACACAGGTATGACAAGAATCATTTAACCAAACATGACATCAATCTTCTGTCACTGACCTGACACTGATCAGGCTATTTAGATAATTTTGACATAAATCATTTGAGACAGATGTGACTTACACCATTCAACCTAAATAAATGTGTCATTTGGCAGATGCACCATTTGGTAAAAACTGTACCAAAAATTACTTTTCTCTTGATCATTATACAATACAATAACACTTTCTTGTCACG